>VWZD01009772.1:745530-1257735 GCA_013396695.1 Sakesphorus luctuosus
GGACAGTGGCCGTGATGGGGACAGTGGCCGTGAGGGGGAGCCGGGGCCGAGCTCAAACCCGAGCCCGGTGCGGGGGCAGCGCTGGGTGCGGGCCGGGCCGGGCCGGTGTCCAGCGCACCTGGGAGGCTCCGGGGCCGCAGCGCCGCTCCGGGTGCTCCTCGGGCGGCTCCCCGAGGGCGGAGCGGAGCGCTGGGCCCGCCGGCACCTGCGGGCTCGTCAGGCGAGAATGGCCGCGGGACCTCGCCCTGCCTCGGGCACCATCCTGGGCGGATCCTCGGGAGCGAAAGGGGCAGCATAGGAGGTGTTTAATGTCCTGTCCTCGCTTTAACATATTTGTTGAGCGGGTGTTTTGAAGTCTCCTGAGCGATGCTCTGAGGGCATTGGGTCTGCCTGCGCCCTGTATTGACAGTGTTCTGACTTTCACCCTTCGCGTGAGGGAAAACTGTGTGTTCGTGTCTTTGTGTGCTGTTTGTTCTCTGTATCGTTGCACTTTCTGTCTGTAAGTTTAGTGACCAGTGTAATGTTTTTAATTGTTATGAGATTGTTAAAACAAGGAGTATTTTTTAAATATACACAGATGGAACCTCATAAATAAATTGGAAAAGCCATAAAGAAAAGCACTGCACAGCCCCAAAATAATGGGCTTATCCCAAAGATCCATTCAAGTTCTCTGTAAGTTCATATACATGTTATTTGATATAACAATAACAGCATGACAGGAACCATACTGACTTAAGAAATAATCTGTAGGATTTAAGTTTAATTGTAGCTTTAACTGGAGGCAGGTTTGTTTGTGTCTGAGTTCACACACAGCTCTCTGTGTGAGAATCATTATTAACAATATGTCTTGAATCTTCCAAGATAGTTTCTCTTCACCTTCACTGCTGTACTTGTATTAACAGTTCCTGATGGTAAAATTATAACCTGGACAGATGATCCTAAAAGACTTTATGATTAGGGTTACTTTCTCTTCTTGCCCTGTTTTAAGCTGCTCTGAGATACGTGAGGAGGGTGACTGGGACTTACTGGTAGGAAACTTAATTCTGTGGAGCCTGCACAGCTGTGTGTGACCTGGAAATGGAACCCAAGATGGCAAGTTTGGTAACTGAGTATGTCTAGAATTATGATAGTTTTGTAGCATTGACTTAGTGCTCATTACTATATTAGGAACTCACTGATGTGTTATGTAGACATGAATCCTTTCTAAGAGTCCCAAGTGTGATTTCTTAAACTCTAGAAGATAAACTCTTTTCTCTATTGGCATTATGCCCAAATGCCATTTGTTGTGTTTTTTTTGTTTGCCTTCTGACTTACTTTGCTGTGTAATATGATTGTCATTACACAACTTGAAAAACAGCATGTGCTGCTCTCTGGGGGGTTTCCCACCTCCAGAGTCCTCTCTCAGCTGGTGCTTTAAGGCAGCATTTGGGTGGTTGCTGTTTTAAAGGGGCATTTACAGTCCTGAGGAGAGCAGCTTCAACTGAAGTGCTACAAAGGGTTATTGTACAGCAGCAGCTCAGTGGCTGATCTGCATGACTTGTGATATCACTGTGCAAATATTGAAATCTGTGTGTGATGAGTCACAGGAAATGCAGCCTGCTGGCTTCACGTGCCAAAGAAAATGTGCTGCGTGTTGGGCAGGTGTCTCAGAACAAAGTTTCTGGTACAGGATTTGGGTAGGTACCTGCACAAAACATGAGAGTGTTGAGAAAGAATTCTGCCTCTTCAGTAATGGACAGTTTTGATGGGCAGGGAGGACACAGACAGTTTCTGTCTGTGAGGAGACAGAAGGCCTCCTTATCTGACAATAAATAAATACTTCTATTGGAGTTAATGTAGAACAATAGACTAGACCATACAGATAGACATATATATGCTTATTCACTTTGTAGAGACTCTCAAGCATTTTCAGTTTTCCCATGAGTAAATAGTGCTGGTTTGTTCTCTGGGTGCTCATTTTTACCCACAGTATCTCTACTCGGTTCACCCAAAAAATCAAATTTTAGCAAGATGCTACCCTAGTTCTTCTGCTAATGTTTCATTTCAACAATGCTAATCTTGGTCTCAGCTCTAGCTTGTAGTAGTTGGTCACTGAAGTAAATAAATGCTTTTAGTTTGTTGGTGTTTTGTACTTAAACTTTTTAAAATGAGCACCAGTTAGTGCTTCCCTGCTGCTCAGAGCTGAATTCCTTTCTGTGCAGAGGAATTACAGAACCATTTCTGTAACAGGTTTGTTGTCAGTCCTTTATCGTTGTGTGGCTCTTGATGCTCTTTCAGAACTTCTCTTATCAGTGTAAGTGGGAGTTCAGAAAAAATCTAAATGTTTTCTTTTCTGAAGTCACTTCCGACTGCCTCAGTAATAGGGCTCTTAGTGATGAACTTTTTGCAGCTGTAACTGAGTTTGGCACCTTTCCCTTCCAGCTGTTGAAGAGAGAAACGAGGCACAATCATGACTGACAACAGCACGCTGGTGTCCGAAACCGGGAGGAGCCTCTTGGCTGATTCTTCTGTTCTTGATTCAAAAATTATAGAAGCCTCCAGAGACAATGTATTTCCTGGGTCTGTTTTGGATGTTGGAGGTAATGGGGAAAGCTTATTTTAAGACTGTAATGATTGATTACTTTGTAGGTATTTTGCAGTTTTGAAAAACCAGAAGTGCCTTCCTGAACTACAGAATTGTAGAGTAGCCAGAAGGATGTTGGTCTGGGATCCTTTCATCATCAAAGGGACTGGCTTACTTTTTTAATTCATCTTGTAAAAATTTGGGGTTACAGCCCAAATCAAACAAGTCTTCTGGCTGTTGTGCAGAAAGCTGTCAGTTCCCTTTGATGCCTCCTCTGAGGAATAAATCATTCCAGGTGACTGACGTTTTGACACCAGTGTTTGGAAAATCCAGCTGCTCTGTTGTGTACAGGTAGACAGATTAATAGGTATTGTTTTCTTTCAATGTAGTATCCAAAATCTTTTGGTTCAGATAACATGGAGGCAACACTTGTGCCTACTTTCTAATATTTTGAAGGCTTATTAATACATGGAGAAAAAGAACAACTCGTCCAATTTCAGTTCTGATATTTCTAGTAACTGCTCAGTTTCACTAAGGAAGTAATGCAGCTTGTCAGCCAGGGACACAGAAAATAGAAAAGATACCAGCTTTGTTTTCCCGCAAGTCTTGGTATCTAATTCTGCTAGAAGCATTAAGGTGGTAATATTTGTTAGCTGGTTGTGAATTGCAGGATCTTGTTTCACCTTTTACTAGAAAGTGTAGGCTCTAAGTCAATTGGGTGTGCCTTAATTAGGTACACACTTCTTGGGGTAATACTTATTTTCAGGCTTGTTCCCTTCTTGGCTACCTGTATTATTCTATACATTATTGCTTGATTTAGACTTAACATGAATTTTTCTGCTAAAATACAAATATTATCTTTGTTTCTCTATGAACAGAAGAAATGCCTCAAATAGAAACAAGAGTGGTTTTGGTTCAGGAGGCAGGGAAACATGAGGAGCTTCTGAAAGCATTGGAGGTATGTGGGTCTGAGATAAAACAGTTGCTAAAATGACATGTTATGCTTTTAGGCTTCTGGTGACCAATTTGCTTGTGTACTGAAGTTCTCCTCTTCCACAGACCATTAAGATAATGGAAGTACCTGTTATAAAGATCAAGGAAACTAGTCCTGATAAATCAGAAGAAAAACTAATAAAAAGTATTATTCATATGGTATGTCATGCAATTAAGCACATGTAATTGCATGCAGCATGTTCACTGGGACTGAAGTGTGCACACGCTTTAATTTGGGTTAATTGGGCATAATGGTCACGCTACATGCTAATGTTTCTGGTGGTGTTACAGCTCATCAAAACTGGTACTTTTTTACAAACACTTTCTTAAATATGGAAATAATACCTGCAGCTCTTACCTAATGGTGTTTTCTGACAGGGGGATAGAAATACCCATGGAGACATCCAGCTGCATTGTTGTGTTCATCCAGCACATAAGTTTTTGCTATGAACTGACTTTGTAATTCTCAACTGGCTTCTCTTTCAATTGAAAACTGAATTTAAACTGAAGTACAAGAAGTGCTTCTCCAGAAATTGGAATGAACCAAATTTTTAGACTCCTTAAAATACCAAGCATTGAACAAAATCCTCTTTCCATTCTTTAGATGTTCTGCACTGCAGAGCTTGCTGTTGCAATCTGGGTGCTACTTTTTAGTAACATCCCAAAGTACCTTAAGCTGTTCTGACAGTCTGAAATTTCATTTCTTTTCAGCTTAGGGATTTTCTTTCTATCTGGCTATTTCCAATACTATATTATCAGTGTGAACTGATACATAAACTACTGAAGCAACTAGAATTCTGATTCTTCAGAAGCAGGAATTGCTTTAAGACATTGTCTTAAAGCATTCAGCAGTTCATAGCTATTCTTATGCTAGAGCACAGTGCATCTCATTCAGCTTTCACAAATCCTGAGTCTGTCTCTGAAATGTGAATTGCAGATTTTTCTAATGATCCAAAATAAAAATAATTTGAATTTTGACACTAGTGCAAGTATGTTGCCTGAATAACTCTTTCCCTTTCATCCCTGTACATCAAGGAAATTAAAATGCCCTACGTAAAGACAGACAGTATAGAAGAACTTGGAGATGCTGATTCCCCAGAATTTGAGACTGTCTTTGTTGTATCAGACTTCCAAGATTCCATCTTTCCCAACCTCTGCAAGGCTGACTGCCGTGTCATCGGGCCGCCCGTCGTGCTGCACTGTGCTCAGAAGGGAGAGGTATGTGCTTGCTGGTGGAATCAGCTGGGAAGTTCTCTGCTGCAGTGAGTTCTAAATATTCAGTGTTCAAAATAAAATCTCTCTTTTGGAATCAATCATAAACATTTCTAGCGAGAGAATGTTAAGAAAAATAAGTTTCTAATACTATGTTAGAATATTGCATGTAGTAGGAAAGTGCTGTCAGACAGTAGTAAGGCTGCAACTACTGCTGTGCTTGTGAGAGGTGTTGACCACCAGCTGGGACTGTGCCATTAGGTAAGGCAGCATACAAATGATTCTCCAGCAGGCACTTTGTATTTCCCAAAGTTGTCACATAGAGCAGATGGATTGTGGAAGAAATAAAAGGATGGAATGCTACCTGTGGAACTTGGGGATGCTCTAGTTACTTTATCAGAATGCTGACAGGTCTGGAGCTGAGGTATAACTAGCCTAGTGTCTGGTGCATTTTTAAGGCTAGAAATAACAGCGTGGTATTAAAGGTAATGTGGAAAATTTATGGGAGCAGTATGCTATTGACTAATAAGCTTACTTCTTATTTTCAGCCTTTACCTTTCTCCTGTCGTCCACTGTACTGTGCAAGTATGTTGAACTTGGTGCTGTGCTTTACAGGATTCAGAAAGAAAGAAGAATTAGTAAGACTTGTTTTTTCCTTTGGATTGGTAAAACTATATGTTAAGTTTATTTTTAAGATACTCTTCTGTTCTGTCACCCATAGGGTGTAACCCTGACTTCAGGTTATAGGGGGGAAATAAATTGTTTGGTTTTTTGTTGCAACTTCAAAGGCAGTGATATTTGAGGGTGGGAACAGGACCATTTCCTTGTCCTAGTCATTGTATCTGTGTCATTTTTGGTCACTACTTTGCTGAGTGACATTAAACAGCTCCAGTTCAATAGGGCTTCAAAATTTGTAGATTGAGGCTTCAGATAAGATGACATTTACCCAGTGGTATCTCTTTCTGTACAGGTGGTAGTGCAGCCAAGAATGCTTTGTAGTCCTGTTGGGAGCACTTGCAGGCATGTTCTCTTGCTGTCATGCTGTTGAGATATCATGTTATCAGGACTTTATTCTTTGATTCTCTAGCACTTTGCTTTTCCATTCCAGTGAGACAATTTCCATCTAATATCCCTATTAGACACCTGTGAATCAATAATATGCCTTCACATCTTTGTTTGGGGGAAAGAAAATCCCAAAATAAAAGCCTATGTCCAGTGTTAGGAATAGTTAGATTTGATCTAGAATTGACTAAATCAGTGAGGAGAACATGCTTCAAATCTGTTATGTGTGAAAAGGTGAAGGCAATATGTGTGATGATCCTGAGACTACTGGTAGCTTAGGTTGTCTTCAAACTGCATAGCAAGGCTGTATTAAATGTTGAAATAAAAAGAAATATTAATAGTTCTTTTGACTATCAGCTAGATGTGAACAAATTGTTTTAAGAACAGATCAGAGTACTTCTATTCCTCACGTTTAATGTAACCTTCTGTAGCTTCCTTTGTGTAGTGCTTTTTATACTGCTCTCAGCCTTCAAAAGGTTACTGAAAACTTTTCATCTCTCTTTTTCAGGTTAAGCTGGTGACCTTGGTTCATCACATGGGTGGAATTATTCGAAGGGACTTCAGCTCAAAAGTTACACATCTGGTTGCAAACTCAACACATGGAGACAAATTCAGAGTATGTAAGCTTGAGTTGGTGCTTCGTGGAAACTTTTCAAATTTGACTATTGTAGACTAAGTTTGTTAATTATACTTCAGCTCATATGCTGCTGTTTTTTCCTGTACTAACAACAATAACTTGTAATGGTGAGTTAATCTCCCTCTGGTATTCAGCTTTGGCATGTTTTGGTCTGTTGGAGATCTAAACATAAATTGCTTGAATGCACAGGTTTTGAAATAGACGAGCAAATAACAAGATTTAAAATGTTTAAGTCCTGATGTTACCGATACATAAGACGTTGAGGAAGAAGTGTTTGTGTGTCAACATGCCTGCTTTTTGTCTGTCCAAACAAGAAACTTGAGGTAACTTACACACCAATTAAGTACTAAAGATTTTTGAATCTTCTTCTAAAAATTATTTTTAACTTATGAGTAAAGATTCAAATCTTCCTTTATGTAATGGACATGAGTATGCTTTTTCTTTTCTGATATGACAAGGGAATCCTTCAGGACATGTATGTTCAGTTTAGAAGTGAAAACAACTTAATAGCTTTCTGTAGCATTTAGTATGACATAGCAGTGTCTATGCCCTTTGCCTCTCCCTTACTTGAATTGTTAGTAGGCTGGGGTTTTTTTCCTAGTCTGTCTTTTTAAACTTCCAGTTGGAAGAGAAGTCTTTTGATTCAAACACTCTTTTCTGCCAACTCAAAAGGGAAAAAGTAGGAAAACTTTACAATCTCTCAAGCAGTCATGGCAGTTACCTTTGGTATAATCACTTTTGCTTTGATAAAAGCAGGCTTGCATGTTTGTCTTCATACAAAGCATCAAAAGCAGAAAAAAGATCTCGTTTTCCACTGGAACAGAGATTCAATTTTGTGTTTTTGTGAGCGATGAAGGATATCAGACTAACAAAATGATGCACTTTTTAGTAAGTGTCAAAGGAGCTATTGATCTGATCTCCTACTCACTGAATTCATACATTTTAACTCTGGGGAGTTGTAGTTGGATGTGACTCTTGAAGGAGTATATTCACTTTTTGCAATGTCTGCCTTGAAAAGGAAAAGGATGGTTACAGATTTCACTTGACATGGGAAAGATTTAAATGGAAATATTTGGTACAACTTATGCTTTTCCTGTTTTGTAGATTGCTGTAAGCCTTGGTGTTCCTATCCTGAAAGCTGAGTGGATTTATAAGGCTTGGGAGAAAAGGAATGAAATGTAGGTGTTTCTTTTCCTTTGGCCTTCACCTTGCATCCTTTCCACCTGCAGTGTGTGAGCTTCTGCTTAAATAATGACAGCACTGATTTAGTGACTTTTTTGTGCATCCTTTTTCTTTCAGTGATTTCTGTGCAGCTGATGATGACTTTAGAAATCAGTTCAAGGTTCCTCCCTTCCAGGATTGCATGCTAAGTTTCCTGGGATTCTCTGATGATGAGAAAGCTAACATGGAAGAAATGACAGAAATGCAAGGTTGTTGTTTATGAAAATTGACCTGTGTGACGAATGGGGTGGAGTTTGTAACGATAGGTGCCATGGAACTATCAAGTGAGATACTAACTTCTAATAATAATATTCTTTGCTCTTGTTAACATGCCTTTTGTTTGTTTGTTTTTTAAATCTAGGGGGACATTATTTACCAGTTGGTGATGAGAGGTGTACACACTTGGTGGTTGAAGAAAATACAGTTAAAGATCTTCCATTTGAACCTTTAAAAAAACTTTATGTTGTAAAGCAAGAGGTTAGTGCTGGAAATTCTTGAAAGAATGGTGCTGGGTAGTACTTTGCATGATAAATGAAAACATGTGGCTTATTCTGAAAAAGTCTATCTCTTGTACCAACTGTGTTACTATTATATATTATTTTGAATATTTTTAGCTTTGGGTGAAGCTTCATAATGTGTTCTTAATGTATGTTTTCTTTTCCCTTTAGTGGTTTTGGGGAAGCATTCAAATGGATGCCAGAGCTGGGGAGTCTATGTATTTATTTGAGAAGGTATGTTGAACTCTTCCACAATGCACAGTGTGTATTTGATGGTAAAATTGGCATGCACAGTAGTATGTGTGAGGCCAGAGATCAGATGCTTTAAAGCAGCATTTAAGTTCCAGATAATCCTTTATAAATTTTATACATAGAATACTAATTTGGAAAAGAACCTTTTTCTGTTTCCCAAAAGTTGTACATTTAGTCAAAAAAGATACTACTGTGGTTTGGAATATAAAAAGGGAAAGAAAAAAAAAAGACTTGTCTTTGCACTGAGTTGAACTGGACATAGTGGATAAAACCACTAAACTAAGTTTTCTTTTACTGCAGTCAGAGAGTCCTGACTTCAAGAAATCCGTGTCTCTGCTTTCTTTGAACACTCCAAACAGCAATCGCAAAAGGCGCCGTTTGAAAGAGACTCTTGCACAACTGACCAGGGAAACAGACGTGTCCCCATTCCCTCCTCGGAAACGACCCTCAGCCGAACACTCACTTTCTATTGGGTCCTTGCTGGATATTTCCAACACTCCGGAGTCAAGCACTACCAATGGAGGTAGAGCTAAAAACTTCCATTCAGACACACAGTGTTTAGGAGCTCTTGCATACAAGTGGAAATGGTAGTGGTAGAAAAGTCTTACAGGTTTTGCTGCAGTTTGCTGAGGAATTCCAGGCTTTTGCCTTTTCAAAGTGTGCAGAAAGAATTGGAGCAAAGAGTTCAGATTGAGACCTCACAGTAATAAAACATGTTCATATCTGGAGGAAAAGATACAGAGTTGATAAATAGGAAGTTCAGTCCAGTGTTATTCCAAAGTGCTTCAAATCCTCTGCTGAAACTGTTGCAAATAAGCAACATAGTCAACAGTAAATAATCTAAAATACTCTCCAGTAGGATACCTGGAGGAAAGAGGACAAAGATTCTTTTCTAAAGGGATTAAAGGGAAAATTCCTGCAGGGCTCACTCCTAGGTCTTTGAAATGTTCTGTTGAGGTAACACTATTTGTGCCAGCAAACTGTCATGTCTAAAACTTTCCAGGAACGTAAGTCATCAATTGGTTTTGAGTGAATGGACAAACAGTCTTAATATCTCTGCACATGGCTCTTGTGGAAGAGAGGAACTGCAAAATTTTGGATTAGTCAAAGGCTAATACCTGAGTGTTTTAAAAAGCCTGAGTTCTGCCACAGAGAGTAGGTATCTGGAGCTCCTACTGCCTTAAAAAGGCAAAATCAAATCAAATAAGAACTCTCAATGAGGCACAACTTATAGATGATAATTCAGAAGGAATTTAGGTCAGTCTTGGATGGCACTAACACTCTTACTTCTGCTATGGAGTTTTCTTCTAATCCAGCAGCAGCAGGCAGTCTCAGAATATGCTGTTTTGAAAGCAGGTCAGGTACTTATTTCGTAGCAACCGTGACAGTAACAAACTTTGATATCCAAAAGAGTAGTATAGGTCTCTGAGGTCTGATACATGAGTTTTTAAAACTTATGGACTGCTCCAGGACCACTTGGCTTTACTTTTAAGAGAAATGACTTTCTTGTGTCTTTCCCACTCCCCCAATAGGATGATATGTAAGTGTTTCATGATTTTAATAAATAGCTTTGTGCCACACACCTAATGCAAGGATGGTAGGCAGCTGAGAGAGAATTGTTCACATGGCAAAGTGAACGTAGGGAAGTACTTTTGCACATAGTGTATGGATAAATAAAGTTCAACACCTAATCATCACTTCCTATTAAATAAGGTGCTACTAACAGGGTCAAGTCATTGACCTGCCCATAAATGGATTATTAGTTTCAGTCTAATTTTGAGGAATAATATATTACTGTTAATTTATAAGATGTAATAAAGAAAGCCATTTTCTGGAAAGAGCCCTGGTAACTATAGAATAATCTACAAAATAGCCTTTTAAAAACACCTCCAAACTGATCTTCACTTAAAAATTCTGAAATGTTTTTTCTTGTGTTTGAGGCTCAGGGTTTCTTTTAGGGATTCTATTGTAATAAAGCTCTGTCGTCTTTTGGTGGTCTCTTTATCAGAAACACCAAAATCCTGTGCAAGGCCTTCCAAAAACTCAACTCCTCTTCCACTAAAGCAGTCTGCGAGATGGCAGGTTGCAAAGGAATTGTATCAGACGGAAAGTAACTATGTTGATATTCTAACAACGATCATTCAGGTAAGCTGGTTTTAAAGCAAGTCGGGGTCAAGTGTAATCAGACATCCAGTGTTCACACCAATTAGTGTTTTCAGCTTGTGATCTCCAGGCTTTTGGGGGCTTGGGTGCATCAAAGGTTTATAGAAAGATGACAATATAAACGGTTTCATGTAATTTTCCTGACATGAAAATGTCTATTAATAATAAAGGTTGTCTATTAATAATAAAGGTTGGAAAATGAAATTTCTATTCTGGGATCTATAGTGGAATTACAATTTGTATGGAAATTGCAAGTGTTGGGAAAACAAGATCTTCATGACTCAGATATTTTAGATATTATTGAATAGAGAGAGATGCGAGAGGGGAAAAAGCTTTTTAAAAAAATTATTTGCAGAACAACAGAATATCAAACAGCTTACAGGAAGAGCTTAATTTCTTGAAAGTTTATTTCCATTGCAGCTGATTATCTGCTTAAAGAATGAGCCAAGATGTGTGTGAGTAGAAAGTGAGATGAAAGGGGGTTATGCTGTAGCAATGTATCAAACTAGATGTTTGTATCTTAAAACCACTCTTGCTAAGTGGGGGCATCTCAAGCTTGTGACTGCAAAAAATTATGATCTGGAAGGAAAACACTGTTACTTTCACAACTGTTTCTGACACAGTGGTTGGTGTTTGGGAGAGCATTAATGTGTTTTTCTCTTAATTCGTCAGTTATTTCAAGTCCCGTTGGAGAAGGAAGGACAACTTGGGGGACCAATCCTTGCACAGGAAGAGATTAAGACCATATTCGGCAGCATTCCAGATATTCTTGATGTACACACTAAAATCAAGGCAAGCTGCAACTTCTCCCCTGCAGGGAAAGCTTTCATAGAGACCTTGAACCTTCTGCAGTTTTTCAGCTGCATCTGCTGGACAGGTGTAGGCTCTTTCTGGTGCTGTTACATGCTGTTCAGCCTGTGGAACTACGTGCAAATGCAAAGTATTCTTTAAAATTTAACGCTTGTTTAAAAATATCCTAAGTCCTGAGTTTGTGCATGTAACTAATACATTCATGACTGGCTTCTCTTCACATTTTAATACCTTTTTCTGTTGGAGGTTTTCTGTAACTGGTACACAAATGGTCAAAAGGGCCAGTGGTATCAAATTGTAGCCTGACTCTCGAGTGCTTATAACATGTTTCTGTTAAAACTGTAAGGAAGGAGTCTTGGAAGGATAGATAAATCTAGGGAATTTAAAAGAAAAAAAATACAAACCAACAAAACAAAAATTTGGTATTTTCCTTGGCTTTAGGTATGTTCATATAAGGAGCCTTCTATCAGTTATGGGAAATACTAATCCCTTCTTAAATGACTTTGAACCAATTGTCAGAAACTACCAGTCCATTAAACTTTAACCTGTCAAACAACTGACCTGGTGATGCTGAAGCCTAACAAGAGCTGATTAGAATTACCTATAAGATTGTTTTCTTGAGGCTTTCTTTATATTTTGATTTGGATTGCAAGCACTCTCTGAAGCCATCTCGGGGTCCCATAATTGACTATGATGCAAGTCTTCCTCAAATATGAAGCCATAAAATCTCTTTCAAATAGTGGCATATGTCTGTTCCTGGCTGGCTTTCACAGTAGGCTTTTAAAACAGAGAGACTTGCAGACTGCCTGCAACTCAGTGGTTTGTTTGTGGGGGTTTTGTTGATTTTTTCCCAACTGCTGGGATCCAGTCTGGTACTGATGTGTGCTCACTGAGACTGAGATGAAAGTAGAGCATGTGTGTCTATCAGGTAGGATTTACCTGCAGCATGCAGTGTAGGGAGAGTTGCTTGGAAATAATTGTTGTGTTTTCCTTCATCCTTGATGTAATAAAGATATGAGCAGCAACAAACCAATATTAATGATGAATCCTTTTCACTTAAGCTGAATCCTGAACCTTCAGCTGTGCCCTCCTGTCCCTGTTATTAGCTGACAGCAAATAAACTTGATCCTTATCAAGCTGATACAGGCTTAACAGCTTGGTCTCACTTTCCCTGACACCCTGTGGTAGCAAGTGAGGGGATTGATTCTAGTTCTATTTCAATCCTACCTTTTGGACTTAAGAGTTCTAGATTAGTTGTGCACTCTTAATTAGAATTGGTTCAACTGTCTGCTGTGCATCCTTTTTTCATATTCCTTTGGGGTGTGTTCTGCAGTGTGTTGGGTGCAGCAGTGTCATCTTGTTTCAGAGTTGGCTGGTGCTGATACACTGCCAGGCTCCACTTGCATTGATTTAGAGCTATCTATTCAGTAAGCTAGAGATTCTTGTTTTCAGCCCTAAGTAGACTGAAGGGCTGAATGTGAAGTTGTACAGCTTTTAGGATTGTCTCTTTTGTTAGCGTGAAAACACACATGATTATATGTGTCAGCAAAACACTGATGCTGTTTAACATCTTTATGCAATTCATGCTCAGCTTGTTTTCTGCCCCCCACCCCTGCATGTGTTCTAGGAGGACCTGGAAGATCTCATGATAAATTGGACTGAAAGCAAAAGTATTGGTGATATCATTCTTAAATATGTAAGTTCCTCTTTCTTTTTTTTTTGCTTAAAACTATTCTCTTGCTTTACAAACAGTCCAAATGTAGGGCCAGCAAATACAAGCAAAGCATTACCGAGAAAGAACTCCAACTTGTCATTGTATTTTTTGTTTAGACTTTTCAATTGAGTTAAACTTGACATGAATTCTATGTGTCTGTCTACTGGTATGAGTACACTATGAATAGTTAGTTTGAGAACTATAATTTGGAACACTACAGATCCGAGTTTTACTTGGACATTTAAAGGCACTTCCTGTACCCTCAACTATCTGCTGCCTCTGATCAACAGTAAAGAACATGGAAGTTTCACGGAAACTTCTCACGCTTTTTCTTCAAGACTTGAAATGTGCAAGTGAATAAGGACTCCTTATTCTCCTGAGTACAGAATGCATAGAATAGGAAAGCTAGGTCTGGGTCTGCCATGCATTTTAACATAAATTGTGTGCTAGGTGTCTTGTGCTTTTTCTGACCTGATGATTTTGAGGTAAATAGTGTTTGTTATTCAAAAGTTTTCAGTCTAAGCTATTGCTTCTGGTGGTTTGGTGTCTTCTAAAGGTGATTGCAGTAACTAGAGAAAATACCTGTCTGAAACTTCCAAAATTCTCCCCAAAAGCCTCTTGTTAGGTGAGAATCTGCCTTCCACTTGAGCCTGCTCAGCAGGATCTAAGATTGTCACGTGTGTGCTTGATGCTTGTGAGAACAGTCTGCATTTAATCAGCAGCACTGAATCTTGGGCATCTGGCATGCAAAAATGTCTTAACTTGTTCTGTGAATACGCATGGGTTTCCAACACATTTTTTATTATTCTTTATTGAAATGTGCCTTTGAGCAGCCTTCTATGGCTCAGGGCAAATGAGCATATGTACAATGCTACGGAATATGTAAAGCAAGGCCCTAACAGTTGTTTCTTTCAGTCAAAAGACTTGTTGAAAACATACCCTCCATTTGTGAATTTCTTTGAAATGAGCAAAGAGACTATTACAAGATGTGAAAAACAGAAGCCAAGGTTTCATGCCTTTCTGAAGGTAAGAGTCTGCAAAACTAAGTCTGTAAGTAGACTATGGAGGCCATTACCATGTACTACTTAATGGAGTAGATGGAAGAATGTGGAATTTTGAAAGCTTTGAGCAATGTGAACATCTCTTGGTGACACAAATAGAAAGGATTTGAACTTCAATCCCTCGAGCTCCTCATAAAATTGTTTCATAAGAGGTCCGAGTTCCTCCTCTGTTAAACAGTTTTCAATGTAGTTTGATTATACACATTTATTGCTGGAAAAAGTTCCTCCCAATACATGCCTTCTGTTTTCTGTAAAGATAACTAGAGCTGCTGATTTCACAGGTTCCCTCTCTTGTGTTTGCAAGACTTGTATTTGTGAAGTAGCTTTTAACTTGCTATGGGCAGCTGTGAAGCACCAGGAAGGCAGAATCTCAATATTCTTGTGACTAATGAATAGGAGCCCAGCAGTGGAGATCTAACAGGAAGGTGATCTTCAAAGAAAGTTGTCTGAAGATGAGTCTTAAAACTCTTGAGCTCTTCAGATAAATGTGTACAGTTGATTAATAGTGCAGTGTAGCTTTAACTACTGTATCCAGCAAGTCTCTCAAATCATCAAGTAATCAAACTGACAGATTTCAGCTTGTGTTTTCTGAGGGACGAGGGATTGCATCCAAGTATGGATATCTAAAAGATGAGAAATGAATAAGAGAACAGGCTGTCTCCTTTCTCATTCCACATTAGCACCTGAAACAAGGACTAAGGGGTTGATATGGACACTTTAAAACTAGACATTCTGAGAACATAAATCACTATGCAGTTTTGAATATAGTGTGTTTTTTAATGTTATCTGTTAATGTCTCACTACTTGTGGTAAACAATTCTCAAACTTGTACAGCAATGCTAATTTCAAGGAAGATAGTTTCTCCTATCTTGTGCTTTCTTTTTGTCTGTAAAAAATGAATAAAAAAGGAAATGATTGTTACTTTCCCCTCATTCTTTCCTCAGATAAATCAAGCTAAACCTGAATGTGGCCGCCAAAGTTTAGCTGAACTGCTTATCCGTCCTGTGCAAAGGCTGCCCAGTGTTGCTCTACTATTAAATGGTAATCCAGAGATGTAATTTTCATTAGTTTGTCTGTGCAGATGTTAAAACCAAGATGATGTCTAATTTTTGTCATTATCAGCAACTGCTTTTCTCATATAAAACAAGTCTGATTATGTGAGTTAATCATGTTTACTGCAGTCAGTGAGACCCATTACTGCAGAAAACATACTTCTGACTGAATTTCACTTGTTCATGTATTGATAAAGGCAGAGTTTGCACTGACAACAATTCTATCTCTTCAAACAAGAATATAATTGAGATTCAAATTAAACTAATATAAACTAGAGAGAAATTCATATTGGCAAGGCTTTACAGTTTCATGTGTTCCACCTGGTATCAACCACTTGCTGTAATAATGATTAAGTTAATAAAAATAATAAAAAAGTCCGCACCATCACCCTTTGCTTCAGGTAGAAAAAGACTTCTATGCTTGTCTCTGCACTTCAACTTGAATGTTTTTTTGGTTTGTTTTAAAATTTTTTTAGTAGTTTGAAGGTTTGGTTTTTGTATTGTATGTAGCTTTTTGTTTCTTAATAAGATGCCTGGAAATTGCAGCTCAGTTTAGTTCTCTGCTTAATCAGAGCTATTTGGACTCCAGGTTAGATGTGATTTCTTTAGTCATCTTGTCTGACTTCCAGTTTAAAATTGAATTTTTCAGATTTCTTTTCAGGCACTTGTAATGTGTATGGAATTTTTATTTGTGGATTTTTTTTTCTTTAATTGTAGATATTAAGAAACATACAGCAGAAGAGAACCCAGATAAAATAACTCTAGAAAGAGCTATTGAATCATTAAAGGAAGTGATGACGTAAGTCATGCTCATTCTGTGAAACACAGTTACACATTTAGATATCTCTGTTCCTTCTCAATTGATGTTAATGTTTTGTTGCCACGAGTAACAGTAAGTAAACATAACCATATGTGTTCAGGCTGTTGTTACTTTGGTGTCTTGTGCCAGAGCTCTGAAGGAGTCTGGGGTGTTAGCCAGCACTTGTACCTGAACCTCTGCTGACTCCCTGCCTCAGAAGGGAACTGAACCTTCCGAGTCCTCAGTTCTGTTCCAGCTCTTTATTTCTATCTGTTCCCTCCAGAACTGAAGAGATGTGTTTTGTCTTTACATCTTACTTCTCTGCATACGTCCACTGAAAAGACACACTGTTGGTGGGAGATTAGTTTCTCCTCTGGTCCTGTATTAGCTCTTCTTGGCACTGTTCCATGAGTTAATTAGCTAAAAGCTGGAGTTGTTTAGATTATAAGCCTCACCTCTTGAAGTGTAGTGTATGTCTCCAGCAATGAGACTTCCTGTATGAATTGGGTAAATGTCCATTTTTTAAATACAATAACTTTAAATTGTAATTATTCTTTCATCTGCTGCTTGATGAGCTGCAGTCCTGATTTGGGGGGGATAAAATGCAGGCTATAAAGAACTGCATTGTGTCAGTCTCTAGTTCAAATCTCACAAGACAGGGGAGGTGAATTCTGTGTTAGCTGGATAGTGTGTCAACTGCTGGTGACACGACAAGACGAGTGTTTTAGATCTGAAGTTTCCTGTGTGCTTATGTGTGGTGTTTGGGCAAATGTGATTGATTTTTTTGTTTTTCAGTGCTGCTGTGTAAACTGTCTCTGAATGTTTAGCTTTGTTATTTTTGTATGTCTTAAATGCAGTACATTCATTTACTATTGCTTGATATTGAAGTTAAATATAATATGCTTCTTTTAGACATATCAACGAAGATAAAAGAAAAACAGAGGCACAGAGGCAGTTCTTTGATGTTGTCTATGAAGTTGATGGATGTCCAGTAAGTAATTTCTCCGAAGCTGCAGACCTGTGAGATGACTGGTTTGCTCCCTTTGTAGAGTGTGTGAGGTTACAATGCAGGGGTGCTGGTTTAAACAGATTTCCAGTGTTAAGCTGTAAGCAAGCAGTAATCCAGCCCTTGAACTAAATGCTTAATGAGATTTTTGCTTGTGTCATTTAGGCCAATCTCTTGTCGTCTCACCGAAGTTTAGTGCAGCGTTTGGAGACTGTAGCACTTGGTGATGACCTCTGTGATAGAGGTGAACAGGTCACACTCTTTCTGTTCAATGACTGCCTAGAGGTAAGATGACTATAAGTACATCTCATGAACTGAGTTATAAAAGGCTTGACACTACACATGAATATAAATAAGTAAAATTTAGGAACTTTTGATGCAGAATTCTAAGTCATGGATTGTTGTTAGTTCAACATGTGCTGATGTTGCCTTTCATTAGCTATTGTATAAGCCAGTGCAAGTAGCTAGTCATGTCTGAATGGTTGAAAGGTGTTAATATAGCCTTTAAAGTCTTGCAGCCAGAGCAAAAACAAAAGCAGCTTAATATGTAAAGAAATAAACATTTATCTGAATACCACTTTGAGTAGTACCAATGGATAAAAAAATGTGCTGTAGTCCTTGGCTCAGCAGGTTATTTGTCTAAAAAGGTTTAGTCATATGTAATGGAAGTATATAGTTGGCCTCTGTGATAGATGTCTGTGCTTATAATTCAGATATTAAATGCCTTAGACTAAAAATATGTTAGGAAGAACTGAAAGGAAAAGGAATCTAATTGGGTTTTGGAGACTTATGTGGAGAACTGAAGTTGTAAAGGACACTTTATGAAAGTTCTTGTTACTGTCTACAGTAGTAACTAATATTGTCTTCATAGAAGACCAACTCTACAATAATTGAAAATTAGTGCTGTCTTTTACACTTACAGACAAAAGCCTTTTGTTGTGACTAGTGAGGAACTCTTCCTGATTCAAATTGATTCAGCTTCATCACTTCTTGTAAGGGAAGCAAAGGAAAATAAACCCACTTTTAATAGAGCTCCTTGCCTTGTCTCTGGAGATTTCTTACTTTAACACACAGATATCTTGCATGTGTTTTTTTGTAAACTAAAAACTGACTGGCCAACCTCCACATGCATAAACAACAGCAAATGAAGTTTCTAGAACATAACATATCACACCTTAAGTTGGTTCATGCATATAGGTGTTGTCTTTTCTGTTTTAATCTAGGCTACCTTGTGCTGGATTTCAAAGGGCCCTTGTTTGTTATGCAGGGTAGAGTTGAGGTCTGTAGTGCAAAATTACTTCCTGTCTAGATAATTTTAAAATTTATTTTTCAGCTGAGTGTATTGGTGTTAAGTAACAAATACTGCTGGGCCACTTGAACTGTAGACAGTGAATAGTGAGATAAGTGAGTTTCTTAAATATTTATGTGGTAAAATACTCTTTAGAATATTTCTCAGTGGCAGGATTTTCTGTGCCTTCCTGTATGATAGAAGGTAAAAGAATAGAAAGAAAAGGAAACAATGGCAAGAGATCTTCCAGCTTTGACTCTTTCTCTCCTTGCAGATTGCAAGGAAACGGCATAAAGTTATCGGAGCTTTCAAGAGTCCACATGGCCACACAAGGCCTCCTGCATCTCTCAAGCATGTTGTTCTCATGCCCCTCTCCCAGATCAAGAAGGTCCTGGACATCAGAGAGACAGAAGGTGTGTGTGTGTTTTGAAGTGCTGTGGTAGCCAATGAAAACTGTTTCAGGTTGAAGCTCTTCTGTTGTGGGACAGAATGCAGGCATATTTGTTGTATGGTATGTCAGGCATGTGGTTGTAGTAAAGCTTCAGTTTGAAGTTCTGTGTGAGCTTGAGAATTCTTTGCACTGATATGTGTTGGCTTTTCAAGAATCACTGCAGGAATGCTGAATTTGGCAGAACTACTAGATGGCATTAGCATAAGCCAACCAAATGGCAGTGTGAGTTAAACAGTTGACAGCTCTGGATTTACAAAACAAAAACCCGAACTTGAGCCCAAAGCATTAGATTGGCCAGAGACAAGTGCTGTTGGTGTGAAACCAGATTTTCATTTAACTGGTGCTGATAAAGCTCAGGGGGAGCTGTGCTTGCTGTCTTAAAAGACAGATTTAGAAAACTTAATTTCTCTGTCCGCTTTACCATACTTCTTCAGTCTTGATAGTGACTTATAAAGAAGCCTAGTCAGATCAGCTTCTAGATCTATAGCTGAGAAAGAAAGATTTATTGTTTCACTGTAGGTGATGATATGCACATCATGTGTTCTGCTTTAAGTTCTCTGAAGTATTTGAACGTAGAAACACAATTATAAAGAGAAATGGCAAGGAGGGTAGGTAGTAAATATGAGGGTGACTAGTCTGCAGTCCAGAGTAGGCAGATTATTTGGTGAATAAACTGTTACATGAACAGCTGTTTGCAGCCTCTTGTTGACAGCTGTGGACAGAACTCCATGCTCTTGCAAGTGATACAACAGCAATCATGAAAATAAAGACAAAATCATTGCACCAATTCATATTGTCTGTAGCTCTAGCTCCTGGTAGATGGAGGGTCGACCCTTCTGAAGGTTCTTTCCTAAATTATATGAAAACTTACTATTCTTTGTCTTAACTCCTTTCCTTTCTTTATAAACTGTAGATTGCCAGAAAGCTTTTGCCTTGGTTGTGCGGCCACCTACAGAACTCAACAACAAACTGCTCAGTTTCCAGATGACCACTGAAGAACCTCGCAAGGAGGACTGGTTGAAGATGCTGTGTCGGCATGTGGCTAACACTATTTGCAAAGCAGATGCAGTAAGTGCTTTGGAACCACGTTGCTGACTGGAAATATTTTTCTGGCTTTAAGCACATGAAGCTAAAGAATGTAATAGTGGACATGCCTGAGGTGAAGTAGAGCAGAAAACATTAGCATGTCTGCAACTGAGTGGTTAAAAGGTGGAAAAGGAAACAGCCTAGAGGTTAGTTTCAGCAGAAGCCAGTAAATACTTAAGTATCATACCCTTTCACCATCACAAACTAATTATAAATTATTTAAACTCTGCACTGTAGGTCTAACGAGAACGGTATTCAGCTTGCTTCTGTCACAGCAGTGTTTCAGTTTACAATCCCAGCATTATAAATCATTTGGTTTGGTTTAGCTGTGAGTTAGGTTGAGTTCTTTGTTCTGCACCTTGTATGTGTGGGCTCCATAATGTAAAGAGACATGAAGCATCTTCCTCCTGAAGACAGAAGCCTACAACCTTAAACCAGGGAAATAAAGAAAACAATGAAATAAAGGAGGCACTGGCCTCCTCACATTTTTGGAAGTTCAGTGTGTGGGCTTTTCACAGCCAGAAAACTACTGATTTGAAGAGTAGATCTTTGCCAATTAGGACAAGTTGCTTTCAGCTAATGTTTTAATTATGTAAAAGTCTGTGTGTATCAGTCACCTTAAATTTCCTGAAAATGTGTGCAGTACATACAGCTGAAACTCCTTGGCTTAAATTAGAAACACTTTATGTTTGGCCTTACTTTTACAATACAATATTTCATTGTGATTTTTAAAGACATTCTTGTTACAGAAGTGGTAATTAAGTAATGAAAACAACATCTAAGCTTTTGTTTGTGTTGTGATCCAGGGACTTAGGAGTAAAGACTTGGCTTTGTGGTTTTCCTTCCTTTTTAGGTACTGAGTAGTAAAAGTACTGATTTGGAATTGTTAATTTACTTTAATCAGTCTCTTGTGTCATATATAACTTGTATTTTTAATAGAAATTAAATCTTTGTGTAATAAATGTATCATTCCCTCTTGCCCCAAGACATTCAGAATCATATACTGGCAAATTGTAACCTAGCATGCTGAATCCATTAGTTTTAATTTCTGTAACTACTGCTTTGTACCAGCTATATAATACTACTTCCTTGCTGATTTCAATGTCAAATTGAGCTTCAATTTAAGCACTTTTGCCTGGTTTTAAAAAATTCTATAGCCTCATGTGAGAGTGAGCTAACATTGACTTTGCCACCTGGTGGCAGCAAAGGCTTTAACTACTCTTTGCCAGGCCCTGGGAAAACCCACACAGCTGCTGCTATCTGGGGTCCTTTTGAAATTTTTTTATGTAAAGTCTTTTCTCAAAACAAAGACACAAAACAGCAAAAAAAAATCACTCCAGTGACTTCCCTCTCCCATGTGTGCCCCCCCTGCTCCCCAAATTTTATAAGTAGGTAGCCAGATATGGCTTTGCACATGCTGGAGTTTAAAATGAAGCATGAAAAAACCCACAGAACTTGTGGCTATTCTGCAAACATACACTTAAGCTGAAAGACTTAGTCTTAATGTTTGACAGCTGGAGCTATCAAGATTTCACTTCAGAAGTGTGCCAGATGTGTCAGTGAAACAAAGTGGTGTTTATCTTGGAAACTCCCTAGGGATGCTCCAGAAATACTGCCTTTAATTTGGTCAGCCCTGGACTTGAAACTGAATCAGATAAACTAAATGTAAAACTACTGATGAAGTGGTTTCACAAACTGACTGCACCAGCAGTTAATCTAATGAAATGTCTCAGAAACAGACAGTTGCTGAACTATATATGAAGAGTTAAATATGGAGGAATACGGCAATTAAAACTTATAAATCTGATCTAAGGAACTAGAAAATTATATTCTGACAAGTGCTGATTTTTGATTATTTTTGTCTACAGGAAAATCTCATTTATACTGCTGACCCTGACTCGGTTGAAGTAAATACTAAAGATATGGACAGTACTTTAAGCAGAGCATCCAGGGCAATAAAGAAAACATCAAAAAAGGTAAGATACTATAAAGATAGTGCTTTACAGTAAAAGCTATTTTAGTCAGAGAATTGTGCTGGTATTCCTGTTTCAGGTGTTTTGTAGTATTTACAGTTGTGACAGGATAAATTTAATCTCAACTAAAACTCTTTAAGTATAAGCTCCTTAAAGAAAGAAGGTGAGGAGTGTTTAAGGTTTTGGAATATCTGTATATAGTTTCAAGTATTACAGTCATAAGTATTATGTAGTCATTTTTGAGTCTTTTATGGAAGTTATTCTGTTTAATACTTCAAATCTTTTAAATGAAATATGAAATCGAAAGCGACCTGAAGAAGAGGGGGCCTGACTTTGCAGGACCAAGGGATGTGAGGAAGCCTAGTTGACTAGACCTCACTTTGACTTGTCCCTGAATCTCTGGCCTGCTCTCACTCTGCCATTTTCTCGTATTTGGACTAAATGAGAAGGATTGATGGGGAGCCTTTAAAAGTCAGATTGCTTTGGGTGTGGGTGTTGGGCTGCTTGCGATATAGTCATATTAGCATGTGATACACATCCTACAACTGTTCGAGATTTGATTGGTAGCCTTATACAGTAGTAGTCATTACAGCCTGCTTTTTGTCAGTGTATAACTGCTTGTCATACTTCTCAGGTTACAAGAGCATTTTCTTTTTCAAAAACACCAAAGCGAGCTCTCCGAAGGGCTTTAATGTCTCACAGTGCGACAGAGGGAAGAAGTCCCAGCTCAGCTAATGAGAGTTATATCGGCAGCCGACTGACGAGCACGTCGTCGTTAGCGGTGAGCGACTGGGCTGTGCGGGCCAAATAACTCACCTTTTTAACATCACAGTTATTTAATGTCTGGTGCTGATCTTCCTTTAACAATTTCAAGATCCACAGTGGGGAAAAAATTTGATTTTAACTACACTCATTGCTGTTTTATTTTCAAGAGCTCTTCAGTGAGAAGCCTTACATGCTGAAAAGGCAGAAAACTGCAGTATGGACTAGAAACTGGGAGTAGCCTTGTACAATTAAGCTGAAAAACCCCACCAATCTCTTTTGCCAGGCATGGAATATGTTTCCTCTCCTGAGAGTGAGAAAGTTCTTATGTTGGTTCATATTTTTGATTTTGAACACTAAAGAAATGTGGTGTACAACCCTGAAAAGTGTGGTGAACATTTCAATCAAAGTAGCGAGATGACAGACATCTTGTGAAAAGAACTGGGAAGGAAGGGTACAGAAATACAGATGCTGCAGTCTTCAAGTTTTTAAAATGTCAAGGGAATTATCTCCTTATATATGTTTAAGAAAACTTGGTAAAATAATATATTGTTCTACATACTGCAACTCTTCTATGCCTGGCTGCCTGTTGCAGTTTTCTTCTGCTACATTAGGCCAGACTCAACTTCCTAGTATAGTCTAGTAAAGCAGACTAGATTTGGAGGATTTTTTCATCATCTTTGCTTTTATTCTAGTGTTTGAATAAATCTGATGAGTAAACACCTACTTTGTAGGATAGAAGGCCAAGAAAGGGAAGTCTTGTTCATCTTTCTACTGCTGCCTGATATGTCACTACCTTAACATTGAGATAATTCAGTATGTTTGAGTGTTCATTAAATTGTACAACATAAAGATACTGCCCTGCTCCCCCACATGAGAAAGTAGGAATTAATAAGGGAGGACATATCAGAGTAGACTCCCTTGCTTTACAGGAAATAAAATTCACCAGTGGGGCTATAGCCCAGTTCTCTGTAGAGAGATTGTCTTCCTTTTATTGTGTTTATGCCAACAATTATTTTTGCATTCTAATTGTCTTCATTTTGATACAGCACTGTAACTCATTTCTCATGAACTTGCAAGTCATGTACTTTGCTTTTTGTGTGTGTCTACCCCAGACAAAAGTGCTTTTTTCCCCACAAAATCATAGCAACTTATAGTAGTATAACTATGTTCCCATTTCAGATTCTTCCCAGAGTTCTTGGACCTCTGTGGTGTTAAGCTGCAGCTTGGCAGCAGATCATGTGTTGTGGGTTTTTTTTTAACCAATCCCACACACCGCTGAACTTGCATAAAGCCTTTTTGGTTGAATGATAAGGTTGAGGGGAAAAGAGGTTTGGATTCCAGGCCCTCCAGCTGGAATACCAGTGCAGCTGTTGAGTAAGAAACTAAAACTGGAGGAAACCTGCCCTGGTCCGTTATGAAAGTCAAAAGTTCAGTCCTACTGTTTTATTTAAAGTAAATCCTGGCCTGTGTTATGTGGGAATTTTACTACAGAGTAAAAACATCAATAAAGCTTTGATGCTTGTTATTTTTCTTGTTTAGACTAACCCTTGAACCTCTTCCCAACTGTAGATTGCTCGTTCACCTTCTACGTGCAGCCTAAAGGGATCTGTCAAATGTGCTGTTAATGTTCATCGCTCCAATTCTGCTGATTGGCGCTCTCAAAATTCCAAGCCTCGACCTGTGCTGGGTCCTGGCTTTCCAAATATTCATCTTCCAAATGCCATACAAGAAAAAACCTCGTCCAGCTTGGAAAGCTTACATGGTCATGCCTTGGACAGACCATGTCCTAGTGCTGTTATTGCTGCTACTTGTGCTGATGCTGGAGATAATAACCTGTATGGTGCTGAAAAATTCTGCACATCAGCTCCTGACTGAAGTGAGCAAAAGATCTTGAGTCCTCTAAACTAAGAGAGCACGGTACAACCCTGGAATCCACTGGGTGCTTTAAATGGTGTTGGGCTTGTTGACATGCTCTAATGCGCAGGGTTGGAGTCAATGCTCACATGTGGTCTAGTTCTCTTTCTGGTTCTGGGTGCAAAGTTTATTCTTTCACAAATCCTTTTCCATCTGTTTTTTTTTTGTGTGTGTTTTTTCGTAATTAATTTATCTACAATTGAATTACTTACTGTTTCGGTTCAGTTGTCCAAGTGTCAGTGTGTAGTTCATTAGACACGGTGCTGAGGACTTTAATAACTTGGTTGCAGGGAAGTCTTGAGCAGCTCATTTTACTTGTGGTTTTAGGGTTTTGTTCCCCTATCTGTAAAAAGAAAAGATACCCAGTATAAAAATGCTTGAGAGCCTAATAACAGCTGTTCTATAAATAGGAGTTTAGGATTTAATTTTCAGATATTCTCTATGACTGCAAATAGAAGACGTGCCATAAACAGGCATAAGACTTGTTCCTAGTGAAGTGGTATATCCTTGTCTGCCTGATACATTCCTGTTTAACAGATTCCCGAAGCATGCAGGTGCACAAGCTGCCTAAATACTGTGACCTGTTGATATGCTGAGGAGCTTGGCTGTGCTGTAAAGAGCAACAGAAGGTGGCTTGTGAAAGTATCTTGAGGTCTAATGTGAAAATAATATAAAATCTCAGCTAATCCAAAGAGGTTTACTTTTAGTGCTACATATTGATGTGCTGGCTTCTCTGCAATTTTAAGTCTCAGAAGCAGCTTATTCTCCTGGCATCAGGAAATTCAGCTTTTTGTCTGGTGAGTGCCCATCCAGGCACAGCTAAAGCAAGGTTTGACAAATCATTGTGATACCTATTGCCTTCTGCAGCCAAGAAGACATGTGTTCAGCATCTTATGTGGGGCTCAGAGGTGAGGATAATACAGAAAGTTGTAGGATCTGAGGGAAGCTCTGTTTCTCTAAGAGATTATCATAATGTATCTTGCCTTCAGTTTGGAGGGAGATTATTATTGCAAGATGTATGCTAATACTTAGTTAACAGCTACTCTTCAAAAAGATATTCTTGCATTCTAAATCTCTCAAGGCTGATAAGGCAAAAAATCTGGGGTTTTTTCAGATTTCAAAACGTGTTTAATTTTTCTGTTCTAACTCTAGAAATGCTGAATCACTACATTCAAAAGCTGCCACTCTTAAAGATCTTCTATACTCACATATTCCTTGTGTGATGTATCAAGATTGAGAAATGACTGCTGAACTACTGACATTGGCTAATAAGTGATCAATAACCTTTTTTCTTCTCCAACAGGGTATTCCTTCTCCTTCCTTGGTCAGTCTTCCCTCAATCTTTGAAAGAAGGAGTCACACATTGAGCCGATCAACAACCCACTTGATATGAAGCAGGTTGAAAAGACACTGCTGTGTGGGAGTGACTGACAAGCAGCTGGCTGGTCACTGACCTGTTACTGACATTAATGGTACCTTAAGTCATTAGCACTTAGCAATGATTAGCAAAATGGTAGATAACACTAAGTTAATCACAAGGGGTTTTTAGTTCTATTGAAGCAGATCAGCCAATCAGTGGAATAAGTAACTTGGCCTTCATTTAAACACAGTATTCCCTTGCACAAATTTATTTTCTCACCAACATAACTGAAACATTTTCTTCTGTGGAAACTGTCCCCTCTAGGCAATAAACTGGTTTGTCAGATTTTGGAATGATTATCATATAATTTACTGCTAGTTTGGATAACTCTATGCTTGCCTGACTTCATCAATTGGCAGAGCACTCCAATGTTTGATTTGTGGATTTCCTAAATGGAGATGCATTATGAAGTACCTGACCTTTCAAGTATGACAGTTAACCTGTTGTACAGCTGCTTATTCCAGATATTTTATAAATGTAGATGTTTATAATTAAATAGAATTGGGTTCTGTGATTATGATCTCCTACAAATTCACTGTGACACAGTGGTATGAACAATAACTTTAAAGGCAATGAGAAGATTTGACAACCAAAAATGATCAGTTGAATTCTTTGAATTGCACTGAAGTTGAAATCTGAGGAAAAGAATTATACTGCCTTGTAGTAGGGCTGTTAAAAACCACGCCCCCAAGACCCACACCTTCCCTGTAATTGGTTAATGAATCATTATTTAATGATGGGATTTTAGGTGTGACATTGTAACTTGAGGGTCCAATTCTGGTGTGTCAAACTTCAGGTGTAGTACTCCTACGGCTTTTACCTGGCTTTCTTTTGTATTTATGTCTTCCTTCAAAACTGTATATTCACCTCTTTCATCTCTGAACAGTTTGTGCAATGCAATGCTATCATATGTACTATCTAAATATGTATATTTCTGCATTTCATTAACAGTTCAACTGTTGGTATTAGCAGGAGTTCGCAACTTCTGGTTTCTTTTTAACCACCTGTGTTTTGTCTTGTATCTATATGTAACTAGTGATGCTTTTGAATGTGTCAGACTGCACTGTTTTTTATATCTCTTTTTGCCAATCTAAGCAATGTAAATAAACTGTTTAAAATAACATTGGGTCTGGCTTTGCTAAACAGACTTTTGTGAAAGTTTACTTTTTATAGGGGGGGAAGAAAAAAGCAAAGCATTCTTGGGCTCCAGCCTACAACTGTACTCTGATTATCTATAAAGTATACCATTTTGTAGGCCTGAATCTTTCTTTTTATTTCCTTAATATATTCACATTTCTGCCCTGGATCTGTGTATCCATGGTTTTTTTGTCCTTATCCACTTAAGCTAAATATGCACTGACATACAATAAAGTGGCTCTAGAAGATAAACTATTCAATAAATGCTATGCTAAAAATCAACAACAGTTCTTGATTTCTGCTTTTTTCTTGATTTTGGAAGGGCATCTTCAACGTGGTAAATGCTATGCAAACTTATGATAATATCACCCTCTCATTATTGCTCTGGTGGTCTTTAATTTCCAAATCATTTATACATTAAGTGCAGAGGTCTGAGTCCTCCTGCTCCTCAGTTGCACGTAATTTTGTAATGGAGGAACCAATTCTGCTCAGTCTTGCTAACTCTTGGAGGATGAGGAAGACTATCCCTGCCCTTCAGTGTGGCTTTACCCCTCCTACAGTGTGGATGCATTGTTATCTTAACCTCTTAGGTCAAGTTTCAGCATGATGCTTCTATTTTTATTAAAAAAATAAGTCTAGTTAAAAAAGAAGTGAGCTCCCATTTTTCTCTTAGTCCTAAATCATCTTGTAATTAAATGAGATGATTTAAAATGGACAACAGTCTTAAAGTGTTTTAAAAGACAGTAGTCAAAGAGCAGCAGACAAACTCTAGTCTAAGGCAATGTACTCAGCAGCAGGGAATTGAAGGAAGGCTTGGTCCCAGACTGAGAGGATCCCTGGGGGCTGTACTGAAGCTTAGCTGCTTTTTGGATATGGGCTGTCAGAGGTTTTTCAGTGAGACAGAAGCAAAAATATTGAGGGGGGTTTTTTTAGGTTAAAATAACAAGTTGATCAGTGATAACTCACACTGCTTTGCTGATCTGACAACTTCTCATCTAATTACCCCCAGCAGTGTACAAGTCTTTGGAATACTGCACGAAAGAGTAGGAATCATATGACCAAATTTCTGGTAGGGTATGATCCTGTGTGACTGCATTGCAAGTTTGCCAGCAGGGGAGGAAGTGCTGGTGAGGGAATAGGAGGCTGGGTGATCTCTACACACTGGACAGCAAATGTGTATCCACTGTGGTCACACTGAGTGGGGCTCCCTGGGGTCGGCTCAGTATTTCTCTTGACTGAGTTGGGAGAGTGATTTACAGCTGTCACACAGCAGCAAGGAAAGTACATAACTTTTGATGGTATTTTGGTTGGTGTTCTTTTAAATCTTGGGTGAGATTTTTTTTGAATATTTTTACCATCTCACCTCATGGGATGTGCTTTGTTGAGTAACAGGAGTCATCTGGTTTTGTACAACACCTGGCTTCAGTCATGATATGCAGTTCACATCTGAATAACTTTTTAAACTTCAATTTGGAGCATTTAGTAGAATTCAGTGTAATTTCTTAAGTGTTTATGCTGAGATTTCTGCATTGTAAAACTATAGAATCTGTGCAACTCTTTAAAGGCAAAAACTCCGGGATTGAAAAAGAAATTCCTTCCTAACTTTTCATTCGCTTACCTCTGCTACAGAGCCACACAGCACAGGTTCAGCATACAGCATCGTTTTCATTCAGAAAAAATGGAATTTGGAAGAGGTCAAAAGATAGTGTTCATTTAAAATACAACCTCGTGGGCTGCACAAAATCAAACAGTTCAGTGAGCTGTGCTCATGGCTACAAGAATCCTTAATCATTGCTCCAAGTTGGTGCCTCTTGTAAGTGAGGAGCAGCTATCAAAGGAAAGGGTCTTCTGTTGGATGGGTGCTTGGTGGGGTGGTATATAAGGAAGCAATGACTTGTTTGCTTGCTTAAAAAATTAGAGGAACCCCACTGAGATATTCAAGAACCAGCAGTTGGCCAAGGGACTGGAGGAAACCTAGAACACAGGTTGGAGCCTTTCACAAACCTATAAAGTACCTAGAATTCATAAACATACACTCATAGCAAACTATTAAAGCATTTATGGCCTAACATGATTAATCTTTTATAGGTTTGTGTTCAAAGAGAAAAGGTGGAGAGCTTATAGCTGCTTGAAAGCAGCTGTTTGTGAATCTGGTGTAGATTCAACAGGACGTTTTGACCTGTATTTTGCAGAAAAATAGTTGCTGTTTCAAAAATAGGAACTGAAAACTCCATTGTGAGATGGATGTTTACAAGCTCTGAAAGCCAGCCATCAGAGACAAAGCAGGGGCCAGCTAGACTGTACTTTAAAAACACAAAAGCTGTTGAAAGCTGAAAATGTTGGCTGAGTGCTCACGCAGCTGACGTTGGAAGGGTGAAGGCAAACTGGTGCCACGTCCTTTGCCTTGGGACTGGTTTTAAGCACAGAGCCAGAAACCTGCTCTCTCCCATCACTAAGGCAAGCTGAAATGGAAATGGGAACACCATGAAAACAAACTAATTAAACATCTAGTGAAATAGATGTAACACTGTCAGATGTTAGGCAAACAAAAGTCATTTTTCAATAAGAACATTACCACTATTTAGGGCTGAATTTTCAGCTGGCACAGAGTACCCTGTCAGCCTCTATACAAATGCAACCAGGCATTTGTTTGCCTAATTTAGGCCGTTAGAACTGCAATTACCACCCTACCTGCAAATTGTAATTAGTTTAAGCTGTGTTGGTGCCTTTATCAGCTCATCCATACACTAACACTGACTTCAAGTACAGAGCCTGACTACAGAGGGACCTACCCTCTGCTTTTGATACCCTTTTCCCTCAGCACCTCAATTGCTTTGAGGGCTGAGGAAGAAAGAAGAGGCTCTTGGCCTAATGCTGGAGAGCCCAGCTTTGCTGCTCAGCTTCCCAGGAGATCTGTAGAGCCCCTCCTGTCTTGGGGGAAGTAGAACCGTGTGCCTACCAAGGCTCAGAAGCATTTGTGTTCTGCTTCACCTGCTCAGGTTTCCCTGACACCTGCGAGGATCAGGTAAAGGAGGACTTCCCTCACCTCCTTCTCCACCCAGAGATCAAGGAAAGCACAGCAGTGTAAGTCATTATCAATTTATTAATGGATTCTTTAAACTGGAGTTGACTGGAATATAAATAGTACTACCTGAGCTCTTGGAGATTCTGGGTTGTGTACAGTTAACAAAGGTAATGTTTATTTGTCAGTGTTTGGAGATACAAACTGCCTCTCTAAATGCTCCACTTGTGCCTTCACCCCAGCTGTCAGTGATGCATTGGCTTTGTTGGATTGTGAGCTCTTACACGCTTTCTGCTGCTTTGTGATGGCAAGGATGGTATTTCAGTAGTTTCTCCAATGTTTCAGCCTGGAGGGAATGTAAATATAAGCATAAATGATTTTGAAAATGTGCCTCTTTTTTGTGTTTCAATGGCTCGTTCATTAGAGTTGGTATGGCTGACAAATCAGCACTGATTGCTAATTAAAAAGCAGAATATATTAAGGAGTTTCACACTTCCATTTCTCCCTCCAATCGAAACCCTGTCTGTATGAGTGTGTGCTAGTGAAGCTCTAATGGATACAGTCTAATTACTTACCATTTTTGCTTTGACTTAACAGTTCATGAATTACAGTAACTCTGACTGACAGATCACTGTTGATTACTAATTAAATGGCAGAATCTGGTTTTATGCACCTCCAGCTTTTACCTCCACAAAAAGGGACGTTCTTCATCTTAACAAAAAAGTGCTTTTTCTCTGCTTGTTTGTTGATGTGTAAAAACTGATGCTTTTATCCCTTTGGAAAACAGAAATTCTTAGGGCACGTTTTACAATAGCAGTGGATAAATGTATTTCAAAAGTAGTCACTGCTGTGTGGCCATAAAGGAAGCTTTGGGGAGAAACTGTTCAAGGCAGCTGTGCTGGTTTTGGCTGGGGCAGAGTTAATTCTCTTCACAGTAGCTGGTATGGGGCTGTGCTTTGGATCTGTGCTGGGAAGTGTGTGGATAACTCAGGGATGTTTTCGTTATTGCTGAGCAGTGTTTACAGAGCCAAGGGCTTTTCTGCTCCTTGCCCCACCCCACCAGTGAGAGAGCTGGGGGGTTCACAAGGAGCTGGAAAGGGACACAGCCAGAACAGTTGACCCCAAGGGATATTCCAGACCATACTCAGCACATAAAGCTGGGGGAGAAGAAGGAAGTGGGAATGCTGAGGGTGATGGCATTTGTCTTCCCAACTTACTGTTACGTGTCATGGAAAGTCACTGTTACAGCTTTTCCTGGGTATGGCTGAACACCTGCCTGCCCCTGGGAAGTGGGGAATCAATTCCTTGTTTGGCTTTGCTTGTGTGCATGGCTTTTCCTTTCCCTATTAAACTGCCTTTATCTCAACCCACAGGTTTTCTCGCTTTCACTCTTCTGATTCTCTCCCTCCCACGTGGGGGAGCGAGCGAGTGGCTGCGTGGGGCTGAGTTGCCAGCTGGGGTTAAACCGTGACAGCACAAAAACTCCACACCGTTTCTGACACACTCATTCTCTTAGGGGTCACCTCAGCCCTCATTTAATGAGCACAAAGAGCAAACATTTTAATCCTTTAGCTGTGGGAGGGGAGAGTTCTTTCACTGCCCCAGGAACTCCCCAGGTCAGCTACACACCAAACAAATGTAGGAATGAATGGGCTTCATTTGCCCTTTTTATTCAACATACCCAGAATGTAATCTGATTCTTGACAAGAGCAGTACTCTCCTAATTTGTGATAGGCTTTAATTTGTGCTGGTGATCTGTAGAAATGAGCTGTTGAGGTTGGGAGTTCTCATCATGGTGTCTATCTAGTCCTGAACTGTTGAGGGTAGAGTTATAGAGAGCCTGCAAATGGCATAACTGCTATAACCTTTCTTGCAAAATGCCCAGAAATATTCAGTTCTATTCCAAACTTTAAATCAAGAATTAGCATTAAAATTGCTACCAGTCTTTTCAAATCAACACATTAAAGGTATTGCAGCCTGATAAACTTTTGTTTATACTGGTTCCACTGAAATTGTTACAAAACATAGCAAACCTTTTATGCTAACAAAAAAAAAAGGATTGTTCTTCTGAAAGGAAATTATGCTTCCCTAATCTCTTTCAGTTTGTGAGCAGGCCCCTAAGCATGTGAATATTTCACTATGCAGTTTGTAAAAATCCATCAGAGAGAGTGCTCATGAGCAAGGGTCAAAAGAAATGGTATGTTACTTGAGATCCCATATATCAAAAAGCACAGTGTAAAATCCTTGGCATATAGGTGATCTTAATGGTCCCTTCTGGACTCAAAATGTATTACAGAGAGAAACTATCAAGTCATTTTTATAATTTAAAGCTTTATCTTTTCTTTGTTAGTAATTCTTCCTGTCTGAATATCACTGTTCACCTTAAGCAAAATAGAGAATATATTATTACAGTGAGGTAATAAAAAAGACTCCACGTTATTGCGGTCAATACCCATAATAAATGTAAGATTTGGTGTTTTAATGGGTGGTGAAAAGGTCCCTTTCTCTCTGCTCCCACTTTTTCCATCTAAAGTATTTCATATCATTGCTGGTAACAGCAACTCAGAATAACACATTTCTACAAAGACATGAATATGGTAGTGTCTGAGAAACAAACTATCCCAGGTTATCACAACAGAATCACTGGAGTGATGGTTAGAAAACCTTTACGAGCAAAAGAAGCCCATGTGGAGTCTTGAAACTAGGCTTTTTGGCTACAGGGCTTCAGAAAACATTGTCTGATACTTAGCTCTAACTCTGTGTCATTCATGATGGTGTGATCTTTCAAAAAGGTTGCAAGTTTTTAAAGATGTGTGGAAACACAAGGAACGGGGGCAGTTTGTTTCAACAAGAACGTCTGAAACTTCACTGCGACCTGCTGTGCCTCATGTTCTACATGTGCCTGAACACGTGAGATCCACGTGCCCTGTGAGTCTTGGTGAGTACCAAGATGAAGTTTTCTGCAGCTGACAGCCCACATGACATAAAAATCCCACCATTTCCTCTCTTTGAGTAGGAAATGACTGGAATGACTCAGCTCATGTAGTTAGCGTAGCAAGAGTGACCTTTGAAAGCAGATTGCCGTATGCAGCTGCTTTGCCTCTCCTTGCTCCAATTTTCCTTTACTCAAGAATGACCAGCTTCAAAGAAAAAGTTCACTACTCTAATTGAATATTCTCCATATTGAGAGGAGTAAAAATAAACATTCTCCTTGGTTTATTCACGCATACTCTCGAATCATCCAAGTGTGACATCTGAAAGAAACTACATGATTATAATCTGAAATGAAAACAAAGTTCATCTCGTGCGATTTCTTATTTTGACCCTGTACACGTTGAAAGAGGAAGGAGATGGCAGAATCTTAGTACTCGTTGAAGCTCAAGAAAGGCAGGGCTGTGAGCTCCTGCATTAACCTTTTTAGCATTCTGCTGGCTAATTGTCTGTCCGTTCCACCTTCTTGTCCCAGGTTAATGGGGTGGTTAACAGGGGAGCACAGGAATGGTTGGCCAATCACACTACAAAGCAAACTGAAAAGGTCAAGGTAATGCACTGTATTATTCATGCACGATGCCTTGCTGAGGTATCTTAGATCTCGTGTCTTCCCATGATGAATTGCAACAAGAACCAGAAACGGCCCAAAGTGAAATTGGCTCTTGTGACAATAATTGTAGTTCAAATGGAAAAATGTAAAACTGTGGCCTGTTGTTGTTCTGGCTTTCAAGATTGAAGATGTGTGATCGCATCTACCAGCTGAGTAAGCAACAGGTTACATTTATATGACTTCTCAGCTGGGTTATAATACGCTGTATATGTATGCAGATGCGTCTCAGTTTAGCCATGGACTTTGTTTTAGAAGTACTCTGTGGTGCCTAATATCCCTCCTATGTCTTCTGTGTCAATAAACTCATGATTAGCTTATAAATTTATTAATCTGAGACTTTTTATGTGTGATTTGACACTGGAACAGACTGCCCAGTGAGGTTGTGGATGCTCCATCCCTGGCAGTGTTCAAAGCCAGGTTGGATAAGGCCTTCAGCAACCTGGTCCAGTGGGAGGTGCCCCTGTGCATGGCAGGGAGTTTGGGACTAGGTGGTCTTTAGGGTCTATTTCAACCCCTTAACATTCTATGATCCTGTGATTCTATGGCATTTTGTTTAAAAGTATTAACACATTAATTCCTAAGAGGCCACTATGAGTGCACTGTTAGTCAGTCCTTGTTTCAGGAGTTTGCAATCTGTAGAGTCAAATTTGAAGGAAAACTTGATGTTACTGTTCTTTGCTCCTTCATTTTGGATGTGAAACAGAAGTGGAAGGAGATGCTTGCAGAGCAAGGGTGACGACTGAAGTGCTCCCAGTTATTTGAGTACCATCCTTCTCATTGACAACACAGGGAGATCAGCCACAGGCAGATCCCTGTCAGTGGATCACACTAGTGCATGTCCTCATTTAGTCCCTATCACTGGATGTGATGAGTTCAACTCCTCTCCTTCCTTGGGGGATGTGTTTAATTCAGTGCTTTAGGTGTAGACCCATTCTCCATCCCTTTGAACCACAACCTTACATTTTCAGCTGTTCTTACCACACCCCTTTGACAGGAGAGACTTCACAAATAGTGAAAAATGTTTTTTAAGATCAACCAGTATCTGATCTACCTTCTCTGAGTTGTAATTAGTGCTGTAACCCAAGAGCAACCATATACCTACCACCTGGAAAAGCTGAATCTGCTCGTGTCTCTTCCAGCGAAGTTACAAGACAGTCTTAGAGGAGAGGAGTATTTATACCTTTTTTAACTTCCCTTTCTTTAAATTGGTAATAGTGTTCTTTGCTTTTCACTGAGTGGTTTCAACTGCCATCAGTTGCCTGGGGGCAGTGTACAACTTTGTCAACAGATAAATCATTTTTGTGACAAAAAAATTTCTGTGATGGAGGGAAGCAACCCCCCCATCATTCATTTGGGAACTAGTCTTTGAAAGAGAAGTGACCTGAAAGTGGAACTTGGGGGAAGTGGTCTCAGAAGTGTCCTTGTGTATGAGACTCAAATAGCCCCAGCAACCATGGGTCAGACTGTTTTTAATGTGCCCTTAACAAAAAGGAGGATGAGGAATGAAGTCCAACTTGTAATAATGTTTCCTGAATGACACAAGCTATGGTATATGCCTTTACCCTACAGAAATTGCTAGCTAAGAGGCCAGAGGATCATTATAACAGACTGCAGTTTCTTTTAAAAAGCAAGTTAACTGCTCCCTGCCTCACTCCCCCAACTTCTTCCTCATTGTCCAGCCAAAATGCAGTATATCCATGGAGTAAATAATTTCCAATTTTTTTTTGTACAACTTGATGAGTCCTGAGTGAAAAACTATGCATATTTGGGCCTGGGAATCTGTGCATTACAGATGGGTATTTTTGGAAAACAACAATACCCTTCTCCACGACAGAGGCTCCTTTCATGTTTGCTTTGTGTTGTTTCCTGGCTGACTTCATCTCCTGACAACTGCTTTAGTCTGTGGCTCTCAGGGGGCTAAAGGGCACTGTAGCCAGGTGTTGGCCTAGATGTTTCTGACACCTTAGAGATTGATTTGGGCTATGGCCTCTCTCTCTCTCTCTTTAAGTGATGTATTGATCTGCAGTGTAAGACAGGTTTTCCGCCCTACTTGATATCTGAGAAGTGAAATGTCACATCTTGCCTCGGATCTGGGCCTCTCGCAAAGCTCCACGATAAGACTGGTACATCTCTCTCTGCACTCAGATCAACTTGTTCATGTTGCAAAGACAATTGTGTTTCCCTGGCAGTGCTCCTTTGCTGTTCCCAAAGATCACCTGTTTTCAGTGCACTTTATTCTTTTTCCTCATTCTAGGTAAAAATACAATTCTGCAATATTTAACAAAAATTAGGTAAGCCAGCTTGCAACAAATTAGGAGTATTTATTTAAGAGCTTCATGATTTACCAAGCTGTGTGCTGAGACTCGATGATCCGTGGAGAGCAGTCTTTCTGATTTAGTGTGTGTCTGCTCATCAAAGATGGATGATTGCCACTATGTGTCATAAAACTTCATCTGACAAAACCAACTCCATGGCAAAATAATGCCATCTCCAAAGGGCAATAACTCTTCGTTTCTCTGTCCTACACCTTTAAGGAGCTCAGATTTTCTCAAAAAGATTTCTTTATTCTGTTAACAATGAACAAAGGACCATCAAAGCTTTTGCCAGCTCTTTCTTATTTTTCAGAACTCTTTTATGAGAGCCTAGGAAGATGGTCTCTAGCAGCTAAAAATCTGTAGGATTTAGACTCCTGTCTGTGATAAACAGATAGTGGGAATTAGGTGGCTAAATACCTTTGAGGTCTTGGATTTTTAATTAAATCTTAGGGCCGGGGGCTGGATTTTTCCTTTCTTTCTATCCTTTTGTTTTAAAATCACCCTTGAACAAGAATAAGCAGTGCTGGTTTTATAAGGGTGGGGTTGTTCTCTTCCAACCTAAACCCAGTGCACCAAAAGGCACTGGCAGCCTTAGGAGAGCCTGACACATCAGCTGGGGGTGCTGGGCAAGTATTGCCTGCTCAGGGGATCTCTGGAGAAATGTAGGTGTGGTGTTTTCTCCCTGCTGACAGTTCTCAGGGCTCTGGGAACCTGCCCACCCTTGCAGACCAGAGTGATGTAGGATGGGGAACAGATACTGCACAGGAGGGAGAGATGTGGGGCTGATCCCTGACCCAGAATCAGCACTGGAGGAGGCAGGTGCAGCTCTTCTTTTCCCTGGAGTGTTTGTGCCTTGGTAAAAAAAAAAACAAAACAATAACCATCTAATGGGGAAAAAATCATCCTTAGGGCACAGAGAGGAGTGAAGGGCTTCACATTCCTAACCACAGGGCAACAGCTGGGCTCCTTTTTTATTTCTCTTCTCAGTGCTATGTTTCTTACACTTGCACTTGCTGCCACTTTTCACCCACAGACTGTACCAATATCAGCAGGGTAAGGCATTAACCTGGACAGAAGGCAATACGAGTCTAAATTCTTCTTAGCTGAGGATGAAGGGATCCCTGTTTTCAGTGCTGCATGGGTGATAATCAAGCCAGTAGGAATTTATAGTTTGGGCGCAGAATATTCTCAGAGTAGAAAATTTCTGGCTGGGTGTTACTTACAATTTAAAATGCAATACAGTTTAATGCAACTTAAATTTAATATCTATTAATACGAATGAAATTTTAATTAATACTATTTTAATACAATTAAATACAATTAAACACTATTTAAATTTAAACTGATACAACTTGAAGTTAATTCAATTTAAAATGAGCCTTCTCCAGACATCTTTTCCAGACAGTTCAGACTAATGAAGTACAGGATAAAGCCTTGCTAAAGATAACCTATAGAGAGGGGAAGGAGCATTAAGTGAAAAGGTGACTTTTGGTAACCTGTCTATCCAATACCTATAAAATCTATAATTCCTTTTTGGCTCTGGCCAAACTGTTTGAGTCAGAAGTGTAGAGGTTTGGAGTCAAATTCATATTTTCCATCCCAGCTATTCTTCTTTTGTTCCTTAAGAAATTATCTTTTGCTATGTGTAAGTAGTCTTCAATCAGTCCAATATAGAATTATAAAGTGGGATCAGAAGCATGTCCCTCCATCTCTGTGAAAATTTTAAAAGCTTTTGCAATTAGTTTATTTCAAAGCTAATTGCCATTAGAAAGAAAAACACATGAGAGCACCTCTCATACAATTGGCTGCAGTAGCAGCACCCGACTTCATAAGTTCTTTTCCTTCCCTTTCCATGACTTCACTGCTGTGGAATAGACTCTTTCATTGAAATCTGTGCGTTGAAACCAGGAATTTATCAGAACTATGCCTTTAAATGGCGTTGAAAAACAGCCGCTTTAAAAGGAAGGGATGATGAGGAAATTAATCTCAGGCAAGTTTTTCTTGATAAGGAAAGAGAACAGAGGCTTCTGGCATTTATATGCCAAAAATCAACACATGGAGAAAAATGAGTATTCCACATTGCTATGGCAAGAACCATTTTTCTATTAAATCAAAATGAAGTTTTGAATAAACTTGTTTCCCCATGAATATAATACACTAGAGAATACAGTAAAGGAATGGATGACCTCTGTCCCCCCCAAATAAAAACCTAATTATCCTAATAAAGAGCATATTCAGATAGACATGTCTTCCTTGCACGGGTGATTTCAGAACAACCAAAATTATAGATTAATAGTGCTGCATAAAGGTATTCTGTAAATATCAGGCATTAATAATTTTATCCCTCTCCCCATTTCTTACCTTTATTCATACCCTTTGTCATGATACGCAGCATCTCTGTGGGGTGAAGATGAGAATCATTACCCTTCACACTGAGTTATACTCTAGACCCAGACCTTATATAATGTGAGGATCTAAAGAATCAATCTTCCAATTGCGTTTTAAGCTGAAATAATCTTAAAAAAGTCTCAATCTATCATTCTGACACACATTCAGCAGAGTGTTGCTTCTTTAGGCACAACACAGAGCCGCTGACTGAGAATTAATCTGAGTGTGGCTTCCTGTTGTAGTTATTCCTGTACTGAGCTTCTACCAAAGTGCTCCTCAGCCCTGAACTTGGGTCTGTGCAGTGAGTTCTGGCCATGGTTTGTGCTGGTGAGGGTGTGTGTGTGTGAGAGAAAGAGAAATCAAAACAAGCATCTGCCACTCTGGGCTGCTGAGGGCACAAGGAATGGGGCTGGGAGAGGAGCTCCCAAAGAGGAACTCTGTCTTCTCCATGGATCTTCCAGGGGGGGTCATTTTCAAGGGATCAGCTGTGCTTAGCACCAGGCATGATGCCACAGAAAGGAACTTCTACTGTGCTGGTGAACCTTGATGGGCACTGACACATGGACTTTGCTCCTTGGTTGTCAACAGATCCATTGCAAGGGGAGCACAGAGAAGTTGGGGCTGGCTCTGCTGTGATGTGCTCACTGTATAAACATGCAGAGGATTAGAGAAAGGAATCATTATGCCAGCCTCATTTTTAAGAAGCTGAAAATAAAAGCCTTGGAAATCATTGATCTGGCCAAAAGCACACAGGAAGCCTCAAAAAGACTAATCACTTAGTGCCAAGCTCCAGTCCATCCAGGGGCTTAGACATATTAAAAACAACCACTAAGCCTCCAAGACTTCTGCAACAGACCAAAATAAAATGTCTACCTAACTTTATTTATTCTGCAGTTAAAGGTAATGTTTCTGTTTTGGTAACAGTGCTTGCATTTGGGTGAGCAGAGGCTGGTGAGAGAAAGGAAAATAAGTCCTGGGTAGAGTGTGGGGTGAGGGCAAAGGGAACACACAGCAACAGGTTGTACAGCAGCTCCTTCAGGACTATCCTGCAGTGCTGGATGCCACCAGAAAGCTCCAGTGGAATGATGTTCCTACACAGAACTGTAGCTCAGCCGCTGTTGTATGCTTTTCATGTTGATAGAATACCTGTCAGCTCCGGCCTGCAAAATAAGTTCTAATATGGCATATCAGGGGTGGAAATAATAGTCACTTACATAATTGCAATGTTACTGACACAGCTGATGAGCTGCTGATGTTATTTGCACAGCAGTGATGGCATTCAAACCCTTGCCGACTCACGATTACACGGTACACGCTGAGCCTGAGCATGATTTAAATTACCATGCGAGCACAATGAAAATACAGTCTCTTGACAAGATAAAGGGGGGGGGTGGGGTGGAGAATGGCTTAAAAATCTCTTTTTTTTTTGTGGCTGCAGCGTTCAGTAGTGCTAATTCATGGCTTTCTAGCGTGCACATTTCATTTTAAGAAAGTAAATTGGAAGCATTATGTTCTGCCTTTTTGCCTTGATTTAAAACCTGCCTGTGCCCGCTCCTCTGCTGCCTGGTTGTGGTGAGGCACCTCCGGGGCTCTCGCTGGGAAATGCAAATTTCTTAAATCAATAACTTCACTCTTTTCTTTTCTTTTTTTTTTTTTTTCTCCCGGTAACTGTTTAAGTAAGAATCCATGTGGATGGGAGTAGGTAGAAGGACATAGTTTGTAGCCAGCCCAAACGTGATTAGTGTTAGAACAACAGCTGCTGCAGGAAAATGGATTTAGAAAAAATTTGTGACTTATTCCCAAGCAGAGCAATAACTGGCTACAGACTGGTGCTGAGACTGAATCCCAGGGATATATAGCTGAACCCTGAAGCTACTATATGGGCTAAAGCAGCACTGAAACCCAGGTGAAGAGCTCTGCAGGGCTTCATTCACAGCAGAGCACTCACTGCTGGTGTTGCTGGTGATTCACATGAGGCTCATTTTGGGCCCAATCCCAGCCCACACAGAGACCAACAATGTCAAGTTGGTCCTTTGCACTATTTGGATTATGTTCCTCATCTGTAATCCCTGATGCACAGTGCCCACCTGTGCCACAGTCTGTGCCTGGGGGCTGGGCAGCAGCATCATATCCCATCTGCAGAGGCTCCCTGTGCTCAGCTTTCTGTAGCTGAACTTTTGACTGACATCCGTGGAGTGAAGTCCCTTAAATACTCTCCTGAATGGCAAACCCACACTTTTCCTATCTGCACAGCTCTACAGTGTCTTCATGGTCTCTTTCTCAAGTGCTGGGTGACCTGAGAACTTAGGAAGACAAACTGGCCTTTAAACTATTTTTAAACCTCTGCTGCTATGACATCATATTTTCAAGATATTCTGATTATTAACCTCTCCCCCCAGTAACTTACAGCATTTCTACTTTGCATCAATGTCTACAGCCCTGGTCCACTTAGAGGCTCCTTAGTGCATGGCTGCTCCATCTAGTCAAGTTTCTCCTGTTTCTTTCTCATTAGTTCCTGATTTCATACTGCTCCTGACCTGAATTCTCTCACTGGATTTTTCTCTTGTCTTTAGTCTTGCCCCTGTGAACAGCTGGAGAAAGTACGAGAAGGGAATGAACAGAATGAAGCTTAAATGGAAAGAGGGAAGAAATAGAAACAAAAGATGTTTTTAGTGCTGTTTACAGTCTTAGTCCATAGCACATCTCTGTGGTACCTGAAGGTGCTTTGGGATCAAGCGATGGAGAATTTGTTGGAAGAAGGAAGTGATCTGTGGTCTGTGTGAATATTGAGGTGATCAGCACTTTCTTAACTGAAATGGTTTTATGTTGTTCTCTCAGGTTGGGTGTAATCCGTAAATACTTTCAGTTTTGGTACACACGTCTTACTGCAGTTTATGCCTGCAATGAAAACACTGAGCTCTTTGGGTAACAGACCCTGAACAGGATTAGCTGGAGAGATGAACAGCAGAGGGTCTTATCAGGTGAGACAATATATGATGTCCCTTTGGCTTAGGGTTTGACTTGAACCTACAGGAGTTCTTGAAAATGACATTTTATAGATCCACACAAAGATAAGGAACACATGGGCCTTGTTTGGAACATCCACAAGTATTTCTAATCCTGCCCTTTGTACATTCTGCTTGGTGATGGATAAAGGGGAGCTGCTGGCTGCTGTGAGTGCTGAACCCCACTCTCTGGGTGCCATTCTGATTGATTTGCTCACGACGTGGAGGGATGTGTAAGCAGCACTTGCTGGCTGCAGCTGAATTACAATCATTGCAAGATTTCAGTTGTACGGGATTCTGGAGGTCATGTGGACCAACCTTCTCTTCAAAGCAGGGCTTGATGGGGATTTCATTCTCCTTTTCTGAAAAACTTATTGCATTTCTAGTAATGCCCTGTCAGTCACTTCTGAACTTGCCTGGGTGCACCTGGTTGTGCCCTGAAATACAACAATTCAAGTATATTCTTTGCTCTCCTCGGGATAAGACATCCCACATATGGTTCCTAAGTCAGTGATATGTAGTGACCATGATGAAGGAGCACTGTGAGACTATCCATCATTCAGTGTGGTTTTGTCCAAGTCCTGATGGGCCACAGATGCCATGGAACTTGTCAACCTTTGCTGCAAGAGGCTGTTCCAAAGAACAGATGCCTGTGTTCAGTGACTTACTGAGTGTTCAGAGGAAGCTTCATGGCTGATCCAATAGTGGGGGTGCTATTCTGATCACAAAGTAACTTGAAAGCACATACATCTTATGAAAGATCAATGTAATGTTGAATGCAAATGCAAAATACCAGTTATAGTACCTGCTAAAGAGTTTAGAATAAAATGAAAAAGAACCAGAAGCCCACACAGATGAACTCCTCTAGGAAAATAATATTGTTTAGGAAAAAACGTAGTTGGATAAGCAGGAAGCAGACTCTGTAAAATCCTAAAAGTACATCTCGCATGGGTGCATGTGTGTGCATTCTCTGTAATGCCTAAACATCCACACTTCCCAAATCCCAATACAAAGCAGGGGAGTCACATTCAAAGAAGAAACAGGTGCTTTTGAAAATGTATACAGGAGCTATAAATAACAGGTAATGGCAAGAAGGATCTTCTGGCATACAGATTCTATTTTTATTACTTGGGAGATATAAGTAATAGAAGGCAAATGAACTGCCTTTAAACATGAAGTACTTCTCAATGTTTTCCTTTGTTTCCCAGAGCTACTTGCTAAAGTGCTCCTTTGAGTGAATATAACCAAAGGAACAGTACTTGAAGGATCTTTGAGTAAGTAGGATGGCTATACAGAGAGTGGAGGTAAAGCTTGACAAAAGCTACTGTTATTTTAATAAAAATTAAATCCCAATCTGTACTTTCCATTAAAATCAGAGCAATGGTTGCTTAATATTGGGGAGGGGGGCGGAAATCATGGTTTTACTGTTTGTGTGTTAAGTGAAGCACCTTCGGACTGCTGTGGTGTTTTTTGTTTTTTTTGAAAGGGAGTAGGTTTGCAGAGCAGCACATGATCTGAGCTGCCATGGATAGGGCAAAGCCACTTCCCTGTGTGGGAACATAACCCAACTGACCATGCGCCTCTTGCCTTGGACCTGCCACTAGAAGTGTTCATAGTTCAGATGCCAAAGCCAAAGATAAATCTGTTGTCCCTCATGCTCCGTTCCTGTATTTTCATGTGCCTCATTTGTATGCACTGCCTTTCTCTAAAGAGAGGATTCTGACAGACAGCTCCGGTGCACATTTCCACTGTTAAGGGATGAGTTCAGTGAAACACGGAAAACCAGAGTTTGTCTGTGGGTCCTTAGCACAGTAACAAAGCCCCAGTGCTTAAAGCAGATGGTGGAAAGAGCCTTTGTTGATGAGGAACAGAATAAAAATAACGTTGATGCTGGTAACAAATTACGCTTATTAACTACCTTCCAACGCAGACGGTCCTTTTGTACTTGACAAGCTCTCCTGAAATCCCTATCCAGCACAGTGTTTACTACCAGCAGCCTTGTTGACTCACACTATTTTTCCCAGCGGTAACAATTCCCAGTAGCAAGTGTTTATAGGGCTGGAGACCTTCTGTGGCAGAGGGCACCAGGTGAGCAGACTACCCGTTTGTAACTGACTGCATGATTAGCAAGGGATGGGGAAATTTTACCTAAATCTTTACATGGGGACTGTTAATGCCCAGAATTGCTTGTGATTTAACTGCCAGGCAGCTACAACCACCTACATTATTCCAATTTTAGGACTTTTACTGCTCAGTTGCCAGATTTGCTGCTATTTAAATTTATTCCAGTGACTTATCACACCCTATAGCTTGGTGGAATAGACCAAAGCCTTTCTCAGCACAAAACTCCTCCCTGATAGCATTAGCAGTGTTTTGTTGGAGCTGTCATGGCCTAAGCATTATGGATATAGATGATATGTGTTATTAGACTGACTTAGCTGGAATAAACCCATGATATTATGTACAGAAACTTCCTTCTGGTGTGAAGCAGCAAACCTAAAACTTGCTATGTCTCCTTCAGACTCGAATAAAACCTTGTATGCTCAGAAGCTCGCTGTTTCTTAATAGCCACAGCCTCTGTTTTTATATTGCAATGAGTTAGAGCTGTTTAGTGTGTGATCACTAAATAGCTCAGCTTTATATTAGATACTGGTGACTGGAGAGTGAGAAATGGGCAGGATGCAATTGTTTCTTCCAGTGGAGTCAGGGGCCATGTAGACATCTACTGGGGCCTCTTTTCTTCTCTTGTATGCAAGGCACAAAGAACCAGAGACTCACAGGGGTGCAAATTGATTTTAGAGACCAGGAGTATTGATTACTGCTGAAATCCCACTGTCACCTCTGTCTTACACAAAGAGTTCTGTGAATGCTGTTGTGCTTTTATTGTGGGGCTGAATGTATTAATGGGACTCTTTGGTTGCCTATGGTTCTTTTGTATCACCTGAGGTTCAACAGGGCAGATCTCATTTTCTGCTCATGCACCCTCCTCACTCCCTCTGCCTGATCTAAAAACTTCACTCAGTGCCAGGTTAGAACCTCTGCCACAGTTATTTCTTACCCTTCTTGAGACTGTTGCTTAGTTAGAATTAATCCTCCAGAATTTCTCAATACACAATCTGTAATCTTAACATGAAGCCAATCTTTGGTTAACTCTAATAAAAATCTTTTACATTTCTACCTGGTTGCTCTGCTCCTGGGTTTCTTCACTCTCAATCTACCTGAATTGGTGCCACTAACAGTTTATTCCTTTGGCATTTGCACTTTTCTGACTTCATAGCATGTTGGACATTACACATTAGACTTCCACTCCTGTTTCAGGAAATGTGCTTTTCCTACGCTTTCCAATCCTTTGCTTTGCTTTTCACAAGTTCATACATTCATGAAACCCCTGGCTGCATCACAGCCCCAAGGAGAGAACAAACCAAGGACCAGTTTCCTTCTATTATTTAGAAATAGCCAAGTTTGAGTCAACAAAGTGCACGGGAACAGGTTGACTTTTGAGCCTATGTGCTCTGAGAACAGATGCAGTTCCCAGTGGCTGTGGCGTGGGCTTAGATGACTTTATAAGATGCTAGAAAGTCATATCCATCAAATAACTGTCCTAGTAGCCAGCACAATACTATTCAGCAACACGTCCACTCTCCATCAACATACCATGAATCTTTCTCCTTGCTCCTCTGTCTGACCAAAAGCCCAGCAAGTCCGTGGCCCTTTTCCATGGCTTGACTTTCAATTAAGAGAGAATCAGAGTGGAAGAGCACAGTTTATCAGATAGTGTTTCCCTTCTGTTGCAGAAGGCAGAGCTATAGTAGCAGAGGTCTACTGCTGAAAGTCTATGTGCCTGGCTAAAGGATTATATAATATGTTAGGCTAATTTTACTTCATTTCATATTCACATATATTAGTGCAGCTTTTGTTATATACTTATCCTTATGTAAGTTACATCTGTTCTTTTATTCACTCATCCATGTTTGCTCTGCTTTCAGATTTATGAAACAGGCATTCTACTGAGCTCAGCAAATGATGGGCATAATAACTTGTCTAAATTGCAAAGTATGTGATGCCCTTGAGGTAAACTCAGTTGTGAAGGTTTTATGAAGTGTCTCACATGTGGAAGTGGAGAAAAGTGTTTATTTGCCAACTCCTGTCTCTCCTTTGGCTGTTCAAATGATGTTAAGAGGATCCTGTGAAACTGCTACAAAAGCCTAGGGGCTAAATGGAGGAGAGAAGTAGAGCTGTGTTATTATCTTAGTAGTGGAAGCAGAACTGTTGTGGCACTTGCACTTACACAGCTCTTCTGTCTTTGGATGTCTAAAGTTTCTGGTGGATACGCTCTAAAGTATCTATTTATCTCATTAAATGCCTCTTCCTGTAACAATATTGTAAGGTTTTATTAATGAATTTATTTTTATGAGATAGGAAAGTAATCTCTTTTTATTTCTTTAATTTTTCTTTTGCAAGACTGCAGAGAAGCAAAGGCTCTGTAGAGGAAAGGGGAGCCTTCCTGCTGTTTTATGTGTCTGAGATACTCTAAACCCTTCTGCCCCATCTGTGGCTATTATGAAGTCCTGCAGTTGCCATACAGAGACCTGATTCTTTGAGTTACTCAGGGCTGAGCTTTTCCTCTAGTCCCAGCATTGATGGGTATGTCAGATGTCACCTACATCACGTGTAACTCTGTCAGCAAAGCAGCTCATCAATAACACCCAGATCTGGCTGTTAGGAGGGTGTCCCCACTGCTTAAGACTCAGTGCCTGGACTGAGTTTTGTGGGACTGAGCTGAATTATCAGCCAATTTTCCCCCAATAACTCATGGAAGTTTCCCATTTATTGCTGCTGAGCCTTGTACATCAGACGTCATTGCTTAAACCTCAGGGCTAAATCAGACTTGTTAAAATAATTCAAATTACATTTGAATTTACTAAGAAAAGAATTTACACTTTAAAATCCAGTAAACAAAACACGTTTCTGCCTCTGTTGACTGGTGAAAACTTAAGCCCCTTTGGAAGAGCAGGTTTGATTCTCTTTCCCTTAATGTTTTCTATTGACTACTTTAGGTGGGCTTCTCATGCATAAGGGGGCTTTCAGAGAAGTCCATTCTCATGCAATACTGATATTGTGATATTTAAGTACCTCCAAGACTCAACCTATAACACAATTTGGACAGAGCCAGTAACTAAAAAAAAAAAATCCCAAACCCTAATATGGTGCCTCAACGCCCCTGTAAACCCAGTGGTCTGGCCACCAGCAAGTTCAGTTCGGGTTTTTGTCAACTATAAAAAGAAGGATGGCGGTAAAATATTTTTTAGGAATTCCCATACTCCTGAAGTATCCTGGGTTTCAGTCTGTCTGTTAACTGCTGGAATAGTCTGAAGGTGTTTTTGTTTCCCCAAATTGCTAAATTGAAGATTAAATTTTGTCCAGCCCAATGCAAGCAAAAGTGTTGGTAAAATCCTGAAGAACAGGGATTCCAGGAGACTGATACAACCCATTCTTCCTGCCTCTTAAGCATTCCATGGGGATATCTGGTACGTGGGTAAAGGCTTTGTAGGAGGATGTTTCTTAATCTCCCAAGGTAATCTGGGCTTTCCTGGGTCAGCTCTCCCTGTGGCTGCAGTCATAGCCTGGTAATACCAAGAAAAGCATCTTCTGTGCAGTGAGGTTCTCTTTTCTCCAGCTAATTATGAGATCATTTTTCATTTCTTTGTGTTTAAGCTTCCAAAAATAATTACCCCACTTGATAAATTGGTTGGCTTAAAAACATAAATCTGTCAGTGAATTGGAGGAGCAGAGCAGCACCCAAAACACTTGAAGCTACACACATATTACTACTTTGTCAGTCCTGCAAATTCAAAATTGTCCTGATAATTTCAGACTAATTTGATAAACCCTCCAATGTGACAACAGGGAAAGTGTTTGGGTATGAGGCTTTGTGTGCTTTGATGTCAGATTTCAGCCTGAATGAATTTTTTATGGCTGACTCTAGAATATAAAACTCGGAAAACAGTGGTTTGTAATGGCAATTCTGACAGACCTTTTAACCATTTGGAAAATAGGCACTGCTATAACTCTGCTGCATTAGAGAAAAATGTTGAGTGCTTTCATTAGGTGCAACAGCTGTTTCTATTGCAAAAGCCAAACCTCACTGGTGTGAGCATAGCTGTCAGCTTTCCAGAGTTTTGCGTTTATAGCTGATTGTATAAATTCCTTTATGTTCTTTTTCGCTTTCCAATGTATGTAAATTAATTCAATAGCAGAAATACAAATAACTACCTTGTGACTAGATGTGTGTGAAGGTTCTTTGTAGGCTCCTACAAGCAGTGTCATGTGATGGGTGAACTGAGAAATACTGAACTTTTGGAAATGGTTCCAGCGCAAGTGATGTGTTAATCCACACCACATCAATTTTTAATCATCAGATTTAATCCTCCTCCTTAGTAATGTTTTAGAGATCTTTAACCTAGTGTAACATTTTTAATTAGCGCTGATTTAAAAGACAACAGCCCCAAACCACCCAAAAATCCAACAGACCCCTTCTCCCCTAAGTTCCCTATGTGTTCTCCTGTCTCCTCTATTTAAACAGAATTTTTTGCTAAGAACGTGCAGAATATGCTGAAATGCGTTTTTTTGAAAGAATAAAGTTGATGATGCTTTTAATTTCTTTTTTCTGATATAGTACAGAAAAACTTTTATGTATTATCAAGGAAATAGTGAGTTCTGCTTGGAACAAGATGCCTCAAATCAAATAGTCATCTGAGTTGTAAAAAATGAAATGCAAAGGTATGTTCAGAACACGAACGAATTTTGAAGCACCAAATTTTACAATGGCAGAGAGCAGATTTTAATGGGTTCAGTGAATTTCGATCCCAAATACTGAATTATGCACAGATTCACATGGCATAATACGGGATACCAGCCCATTTTTAATTGCTAGTTTGATTTCTGTTAAAATTCTACTGAAAGTAAAAGTATCCAGAGAAATACAAAGGCCATACATACACATAGACAAATACATCAAAGAAAATACTTTCACTGAATTTACAATGAAGTATTAGCTACTTTCTGCTGAAGTACGTGGGAATAAACAAAATTTTAAGGATTTACTGATAAATATTTAAATATCTGTGTCCTCTGACACAGCTGCAGTCCATTCTCAACAGCCTCTGACCTGTAGTCATTCAAACTTGTGGAAACTGGGCTGGTTATTCCAACACCTGAGAGTGGATTAAAATCATGACTTCTGGAAAAATTTTGGAAAGCTGTCTTTGATATTTGTCTGCTGTCTGAAAATGGGAAGGCTGAGTGCTAGAGGAGTACAGGGAATAGGCCATTTGTAGATACATCGCTTGCATTCATCTGGTTATCAATGTTTACTATGCACGGCAGGAAAAATGTATGTAGTTGTATAAATATATACAATCCATATCATATGCAGAATGTTTGTTGCAGAAGATTATCCTGTGATATATAGGCAGGTGAGAGAGATTGAGAGACTACCTGGGTGCAATGTCAAAAAGGTGGGAATATTTATCCTTTGTTTTGCCTCATGAGCATTTGAAAGAGATAAGACCCAGTCTGTCTATAATTTGGGGCGTTTAGGATTTGATTACTTTCTGGAAACATTCTGTTCTTGGAAAACTTTATTAAAAGCCACTGATCTGACAGCTAACTGAGGCAATACACACCTACTCAGACTTTCTCTTAGAAGAGATAGATAACTTATGAAATTTTAATTCAAATAACTTCAAAATATATCAAGTATACCTTGAAATACCTTGACCTTCCACCCCTGTGGTTTCTTTCAGATGTCTGTATCTTCTCTGCTTATTCTGGGTGCACTGACTCAGTGCAGACAGGGTTTGGGGTTTTCAGTATCTTACCTGGGTTCTGTCGGTAAACCCCAAATTCCAAAGAAGGACAATTTGAAGTCCTGCCAGTGCAGAAATTCAAGCCCTTTATTCACCAGCCTCCCATTGTATTTGCAATCCAGAGTGAGTGTGCAGCCCTCTGGGATCTGATGGAGCTGCAAGAACCATTAATAACATTTTCTCTTCCCGGTGACACGTTGCTGTCCTTTTCCTCACGAGTGGCTGAATGTTGATGGTGCTGAATGCCCAGAGCTGTGATTTGCTCTGCTTTGAAAGACTTTGCAAAAATGTAAGATACTCCTATTACATCCCAGCCTGACCTATTATTCATTCTGTCGGGTCAGATTCATCTGTACAGAGAACTAACACCAGACTACCTGCATTTCACAAATCCTCTCAGAATTAAATTGACCAGTTGCTGTGCAGAGACTCCAGAAGGGCATTTACGTGTCTTTTACCTCTCACATCACCAAAGACTCATTTGAGCTCCACTAAGAGACCTGATTTGTTGGGCTGAATTTTATTCCCTAACAACTTTCCCCCCCACATCCAATTAGCACAGTACTGCAAATGACAAAGATGGAAGAGAAGTCTAATTATCAGCAAAAAAGAAGCTAGTCAGGTTGGTTTTTTGCCTTTTTAAAAATGTGTTAAACAACCCCATGAGACTGTTAATATGGACAAAGTTCAACCATGGGGGCTAAATCAAATAATAAATATGTATTTGTGACTTGTGCCTGAGCACTAACAGAGTTCAAGGTCAAGTTTCAAATGGCACCTACTTACTTTCTACCTTTCAAACAGACGTGACTCAGGTGGAATTTTACTCCCCAGGGAACAATATACCCTCCTGCCCTTTGCTGCGGTTTTTTACCTTCTGAATTTTAGTTCACACACAATCTTCTTCATTTCTTCCTTCAAGGATGTCCATGGCATCAGCCATTAGTGACTGCAGCTGTGGCACTGAGATAAAAATTATCAGTGTGGAATTCACACAGAAATAACTTCTCTAAACACACAGATTAAAAGCTAATTAAAAAATCATTTGTACGCTGATGATTTTATTACTCATCGTTCACACAATGAGCACTGCCACCTCATCTTTGCTTCAGCCATTGCGCTATATTATTGTGGATAGAAAATACTTGACAATGGGAAAAAATCCTCTGGAAAATTTGTACTTAAACCTATACATTTTAATGCAGTAAATGTTTATATTTAGTAAAGGAAGGCTTGGGTTGTAAAGAATAAAGACTCCCTATTTTATTCTTTAGCTGTCTGAGCTATTCTGTGTCGTACATGAATGCTTTTTAGTATTTTCTCCCAAGGCTAATGTATCATCATTTAAAGCAGCATGTAAAACCTCACGAGAGGACAACACTAAAGCTGAGATGCTTTTACTGTAGCTGGAAGTATCTAGGTCATTTTCCCTGCTTTTACTACCCTTTTCCTTCGACAAGCCCTTCGTTCTCCCCATCATTCAGCATAACAGAGCATAAACCCAAGGCTGACAATTTCTAGTGTAAACTATGAAAAGAAGCTGAGGGAAAATACTTGCTAATCAGTCCTTAGTGTGAGAGGGGAGGCTAAAATTCCACATAGCTGTAGCATTACCCTTCTGGGTCAGTCATAGCATTGCCTTACCCTCTACCCTTCCCAAACACCTGGAAATGGTTCAGTTGCTCTTAGTTCAGTAAGGGAGACACAAGGGTCAGACCCTTGAGCAGCCTCCTGTGAGCAGCCATTAGCGTTTAGGGATGAACTGGGAGAAATACCTATGACGTTGCTGTGCTCTAGTAGGTCTATTCCAAAATGTTTAGTTGGTTAACGTGAACCCAAACAATAGTTTTTGGAGTCTCTTCCCAAATCTGTTACTTGTTACAAGGGACTGGGCAATATAAGCATTAGAATTCCTGGAGAAATCATCTCTTCCCTTGAGAATTTGTCTCTTCCATCTGTACCTAGAAGGGCAGCAGTCTAATAGGAGTAAAATAGGTGATGCAACTTGAAATATCAGCATTTAGTCTCATCTGTACAAGATACAAAAATGCTGCCTTGAGATTCAAAAAGCAGATCTACGTTTCCTCAAGGTATCCTACACGCTTGGGTATTTGAAGTTAAAATTATTTGTCTGTATCCCAGCAGTGGATACAGGATGCAGGAGTCTTGACCCTCTAGGGAAATTTGCTATGCTCAGTCACTGCCTGCTTTCCCTGTGCTTGTGCAGTAATTAAGTTGAATCTTGTAGGTCCAAACATTCTATAAAAGCTTTTTTTTTTTTTTAAGTCATGTGTCAGCATTCACGAAAAACAAAACTGCAAATTCCTCCCTTTGGCTTCAATGGGAAAACAGCTAACCTGTCAGAAATATTTCATCACAATACTTTTATGAAATATAATCTTTTATGAATCCAGAATAGACACAGCCCAGAGATTAAGGGTATTAAGGGCAGAATGGGCAAAGCACAGATTTTGGCATCTACCCAGGCAGTCAAGGAACTAGTCCGGGGGAGAGGATGTTTCCATTGCTTTTCCTGGAGTAATTCTCTCTGCAGAACTGGTTGAACAGCACCCGCTGGGGTGGGGACTAGGACATTGGACTGTCACCTGTAAGGGGTTGCTCTGACAGCCCAACCAGGCTGCAGATTACACTGCTTTGGGCAAAAAGATAAAGTAAGAAATCTTTCCAGTTCAAGTTTCATTGATATATGCCAGTGAAAAGTGCCCAGTGTGTACTCTAGTTTTAATTTTTATCAATAAAGTTTTTCAGTAGCTCTGTTGGCAGATAAAATGAGCAGCTATGAGAGTGGGCAGTGGGCAAACCACAGTAATTCTCCAAAAGCTGATCTTTTTTCGGAAAAAACCTCCAAAGAGAAATGTTGCTTTTAAAAAAAAAATCATTGTCCTTATTTGATTTTAAACGAAGATAGATTTTTTCTTTTTTAACCACCTTTCATCTTGATTTATGATGTACAAATATGGTGCCATTGAAATCATAAACCTTGGAAAGATTTTCTTTAGGGTTTTTTCTCTGATTACATTCAACTGTTCAAGCTAACTGAAACCACAGAATCTTTATTTTCTCAGGGTCTGTAAATAAATACTGATCTAAAAAGGTCTTAGTTGAGGTTCTCTGTGCCATATATTAGGACTCTATTTATTTAGTTACAGGAAGACATTTACACAGAAGAGTTTATAACTGAAATGCCTTTGGGATCCTTGTGAAATGCACTATTATAAATTCAGGGTGTTTTAAACTTTATACAACTTATTCTGTATGTGATAGCAAACATTTGGCATCTTTAGCCTTTTCTAACTCACACAATTTAACTGCCTTGCTTGGTCATAAAGTCTTATCTCGGTTTTACCAGTGTGAAGTCAGAATGACCTCAGAGGAATTATTTTAAATTTTTATTAGTCCAAGAGATATTAGAACTTGGCCAGCTCAGTTTTCTTCAAGGAAAAAAGTTTAGATCTCTCTTAGAAATGTTGGTGAAGGGCGAGAAGCTCATGGGGTCCGTGTAGGTGCTGTGATTCTCACCCCATGGACCTGGGGACTGCCTCTGTAGCAGTCACTGAGAGATGCTGAATCGCACCAGTCCAGCCCAGTCCTCCAAACATTTAACCTGCCTGGACCCCAGGGAAATGCGGAGGATGACAGGTGGGCTGAGCAGCTGAGAATCACTCCCTGGGGGATTCAGGTGTGCAGACCCAGCAATGGGCGTTGATGTTCTGTGCCTGATGCAGTTGGGATGTGGTAGGGAACCAAGCCCTACTGGCATAGGAAAAGCCTGTGCCATGTGGGCTGGTGTCACCAGGAAAGAGAAAGCCTATTAATCACTCCATGGTGAAGTTACTCTGCAAGTTCTTGCCTGCAGTCTTGTGCCTCAACACTGTAGTGCCTTAAGTTTACTAAAATATTCCAGTTAAAAAGCAACTGGGCCTCCATTTACATACAGAAAATAAAGATATATTTTAGAGCGGGATGGCAGAACAAAGAAAAATAAATGAATTCAGAATTAATGCAGTGTAGCTGGTAGAGATTTTCTGTCTTTATTCTTTTAAAAAACATTTTTACTTTGGGCTCAGTAAACAAACAATATATGTTTCATTGAAAGATTTAAAGTCTGTCACTTAAATCTCCCAACACAGACCCTTGTTCTGCCCAGTCCTACCCTTAAGAGACTGAAGACCTATGTCTTGGGTGGCCTAAAGCCTCCCCAGAAAGCTTTCCAGGGAGGTCAGGCTTATGATTACTACATAACAAGATACAGACAAGAGAGTGAGAGCCTGTGCTGAACGTGCAATGTACTGAAAATATTGTGCCCTGGAGAAAAACCTATCACTGAAATATGTACCAATAACTCAAGACCCTTTAGTCAGCCTTGAAATGTGGGCCTGCTGAAGTTTAATACTGGAGAACTTGCATCAAAAGGAGAATGTCTTTTAATAACACAGTTTCTTTGCAATGTCGTTTCCCCTTATCTCCAGCCCAGACTTCAAAGTCTGGCAACCACCTCCTGCAGTTGCAGGCTGCTGCTCCTCTTCCCTAAAGCAAGCTGCTGTGAAGCTTTAATTCTGCAGAGCTTAGGAGCTTTGCAGGACTGCAAACAAATGGCAAGGGACTGGCTTTGGGAAAACCAAGAGTTTTTAGTTAGAGCATCAAAATTGGACCGCATTTAAATTCAGGGACTGTGGAGGGACTTTTTTGGTTGTTTTTTTTCTCCTAGAATGAAATGCTTAAAATTTGGAAGTATCTGAGCTCCCTCCTTCCCCCACTGTAAAACCTGACAGCCTTGAGGAAGAATAATCATACGATACTTTCTGATTGCAGCTTATTGATGTACTATCAGGTTATTAATGACCGACATTACTGCCCTCCTTTCACAAAGGGAAAACAAAGCGTGGCAGGCACACAGGATTATGCAGAGACAGGGAGCAAGTTGTAGAAGGAAGCAGGAAAGGAAACCTTTTCCCTCTTTCCCCCCTCTCCTCAGCTGTAACTAGATTCGGCCTGTTTTGCCGCAGGTGGCTTCTGATGTTAGATAACTTAAAGTAGCATGATCTGAATAATTGCAATCATTTCCCAGACTGATTTGGGGAGGTTTGGGGGAAAAGAAGAGGTTTTAAAAATATGCCCACAGATGAGTCATGCTGGTTCTATAAAAGTCATCCTTGCAGGTGATCAGCACCTCCTCTGACAAAGCACTGAAGGAGGATTTAAAAACTACTTCAGGTCTACATACTGGAAAAATGATTTTCAGAGCAAATTGCAGTGCAAAGCTCTGCCCCAGCCCTTCCCTCCCTGGATCCCTTCTTCTAAAGGCCAAAGTAAGTTTTAGAAATAAAAACTGACCAGTTTGGCACCCTTCCAAGTGACTTCCTGTAGGTAGGGAAGGGTGGCCAGCTCAGCCATCACTTGATTCATCACTTGGGACTGTTCCTCCACGCTCTGCAAGCAGCCAAGGAGGTTCATGTAATGGAACCTCTCCATCACACCTGGATACGGCCTGTGCTTGTCCTGTTTCCCCCAGCAAAAGCAAGCAGGTTAGAGAAGAGTCACAGGAAAATGCCCTTATCCTATGAGTCCTATGCCTTGAGGCTTATCAACTTCTATATTTTTGCTGGTAATGCTACAAGCAATATAGCATCCAGGAACTTCAGGATAATGCTGCTGACAATCTTGAGAAGGGGGGAAAAAAAAGGCTTTCTTGCCACAATCTCACTGGTAGTACTAGAAGAATAAATATGCAATCATAACATATGTGAAGGGAGGACAGCAGATAAGGAACCTGACTGCAATTTTCTCATTTGGAAATGGCTTTTCCCCAATCCCCTCTATTAAATATTACCTGACTTTTATGGATTGCTTTTAAAGTTTCAGGGAAGAGGTTGAGGAAAGTGTGGAGCGTGTCAGCTTATGGTCTGTTTGCAGACTAGGCAAATCTAGAGTTTTCAAATATATAACCTTGAGGGACTAAAACCTGCAGAGGTGGTCTCTGATCCTCCAGGCAGCCAGGCACATGGTAAATTCTAAGTGTGTGAATACAGAAACTCAGCCAAGTGCTTGCATAAAATCTCAGCACCTGCTGAAGTGTTTGATGGATGGCAGCCTTGCCACCATATTTTCAGAAGTATTCTGATGCCAAAAATGTAAATAAGCACCCTACTGAGATTTTCAAAAGCAATTTGGCCTAGATTCCCGACGAGATGGAGCCATTGCATATCTGAATGCTCAGCCCTTCAGAGTGAAATTTCCATTCATCTAATCAGGGTGTTGAATGTACTTAAGTGCCTGAAATTCCAAGAATTGGCATCAATTTTCAAAACCACTTCCAGTATTTTTAGCAGACCTTTGTTCTGGCTGTTCCATACGGTGGCACCCTGATGCTGTCATTTCCATGCATTTCAGGTAGGTAATTCTGGGTCCAATTGTATATTGAACAGAGTGAAAGGAAAGTTGGGAATGAGAGTGAAAGGAAAGTTTGGAATGACGTTTAATTTTCAATAAATGGTTTCCGGGTTTTAAATTGAACTTCACAAAGAATCTTGACCACTTGGTTTGGTCTTGATCTTGGTTTTGCAGAAATTTACACTAGGCAAGCACCAAGTGTTACCAAAATGACTGATGGTGGTTCTTTTATCAAGTCTAAGAATTTAATAGCAGCTCTGATCTTGCTTTCTGTAACTCTTATAGGAATAATAATGGGGAAAACCCATCAGTTTTCTGTAACTTTAGAAAAATACAAATAATCCTGGTACAGTTAATTTTACCTCTTAATATGATACCTAAGATAATGGTAAAATAGTATGAAATAAAAGACTGTGTGTTGGAGAGCAATAGCAGGAATGGAACTGTAATCTGGGAGCTCCAGACATGAGAGCAACTGAAAAAGAATGAGCTAAGCCAATGAACTGGTATTTCCACTAGCTGAAGGAGAGAATCAGGCACTGCACAGGGAAAAGGAGCTCTGGTCAGCAGTTCTCTGAGTATTGCAGATAGCTGCAATCAGCTGTGTTTGGAGAGGTTAATTTAAACCCAAGCATCGCGGAGCAGAGAAGCCAGCACGGTAGGAGATACCTCTTTTGAGAGAAGTGTGCTTTGATTAGTCTATTAATGAAAATGCCAAGAGCTTATTATTCTTCTCAATAAACATAATGCAAGGCTAAATTCCAAAGAGAGCAACAACTGAAAAGGGAAGGAGAGATAAAAGACAATGATAGCAGAAGGACCATTGTGTATAAATAGGTCCCAATAAGACTGCGATGGCAATTAAGTTGCTGATAATTCACTCAGGGCAGAAAAGACAGAAAACCTAAGTAGTTCTTAGATGAATTTTACTCAATTTATGAATAAGATATTTGGTGACACAAAGATGTATAATAGTAGGTGATTTGACTTGAGTAGAGTCCTTCCAGACTCATCTTCTCATGAACGTCTGTTGACCCATCTCTAAGAGTCAAACCAGGACAACCTTCTTAAGAACTAGTTTTATCACTTGAGGAGTAATTTTCTGAGGACCTGACCTAGTATTAGTAGGAGATATCAGCAAGAAAGAAGATATCTGTGCTCTCTGATACGTGAAATTGTAAGTCTGACCCAGTCTAGTTAGAGTGGTGCTAAAGCAAGGAAGAAAATAGGGCTCAGTCTCCACCTGATCTTCTGAGTATGAAAGCCAGCTAGCTGTGTCCCCAGGTAGACTTGTGTGCATTAAAATAAGGAGAAGCAATCAGTTAATGAGAAAGAAAGAGAGCTCTTATCAACATGAAATAGTCTCACAACATTTGAGATACAGCAAATGGTTTTTTTCCCTGCTATTCTTGAAATCCACCCAAACCCTTTTTGTGTAAGTGCTGAGAAATGAGTATGTTGAGTCATCAGCTAAGAAAGCAGGTAACAATCCTCTCTCAACATGCTGTGTCTGTTGGGGGCTTCTCCAGTGGTTAAGAAAGCAAAGGCCAAAAGAAAACAATTCTTTCTCTGCTTGACTCTTCAGAACAATATGAGAGCAGCACATGTACCTGTGGGAAACAAATCTGGCATGTGAGACAACACACTCTGTGGACACAACAATGCTGTTCAAGTTCAGAGTAAGTTGGAAGTAAATAAATAAATAAAGGGTGGGGGTTTGTGGAAGGGATTAGAGGAGGTTGAACATTGTCAGAGATGGTGTTTCAGTGGCAATGAGAAATGCAGGAAGAGGAAGTAAATAACTGCTGCTGGCAGTAGGAAAAGATTCCACAGGGAGCTGATAACACATGATGAGAATTGCATGAAATATAACAGAATTCAAGGGGCTACTAAGATGCAGTAAAAAACATGATAAAGTGACCTGGCAGTCAGATAAAGATGAAATCAGCTCAGGTAGGCACAGTGAAAGTTAAGTGAAAAGAAAACTTAAATGGAAACTCCAGTGGAAACAAATCAGGTAGAAAAGGAATCAACGAATGCAGTGTATGGAGTCTCAGTGGTACCCTAGTTAGAAATGCAGTAACATGTTTAGATAACAACTGATTAAATTACGATGCTGTTATTTTCTGGATGGGTCTCGCTCCTATTGTCTGGCATGCCAAGAAGAATTTAAAGGAAAAACTAAAAATTAGCAACTGATGGCCTTTCTCTTGAAAACTTAGTTCATAACGGGCAGTCTCATCTGGGGCAGAGATCCTCCCAGGCAGGACCATTCCCTAGAAAACTTTTGCTGCCCAAATTTCCTTTAAACTAAACCCAAAGAGGATGTTTATTCCCAGAGGCATCTTCTGCTGGGAGAGAAATAAGGTCCTGATGCCTGAGGATCAGCCCTGTGACATCCTCCTTGCTCTGACCTTGGGATGAAAAAGCACCCACACAGAAAAGATCAGCCAGCACTGGATGGAGCTTACCTGCTATTTCTAAACACCCAGCACAACAACCAGAGCAGAGCTAGGACAGGCTTTAATTGCAAAAAGGAGCTGGAGAGCATGTGAGATGAGTGAATCATTTGTCCTTTCATGGATTGAAAATTTCAGCGTGATACCCCCACCTTTTGCTTTTCTCTATAGGCAAGAAAGGAGTCATCCCTTCTGCCACTTCTGTTTATAAATAAAGCTAAACTGCTGAGTGCTAAAGAAAAAGAAAAGCAAAGTGGTTGGTGAGCCTGGATTTTAAACAGGATGTATCATATCCAATACACACAGCATGTTTAACTGTCAGCTTAAAGAGCATTGCTTTGCAAAAGTCTTGAATCCCCCAGTAGTCCTTTTCTACTGTGGAGTCTTTGCCACTATTTTTTAGCTCAAAAATCTGAATGAAGTTATGCCTTGAGAGCAGCTCTGTAGTGTATTGCAGTAACAAGCAGAAAAAAATCCATCATAATGTTTCTTTAATGCCCTTGGTATCCTTCAGAAAGTCTGTGTACTGAAATCTGTGTGTAATAAACACTTTCCCTCCACTTAAAAAATAGACAACATAACAGTGAGATCTGTAAATGTAAGCATCATGCTGTGAATCATATGGTAGGTTTTGTTCACCTTTATGATGTGAACAGTCTAATAAGGCCCTCTGGCCACTGTTTCTTCTCTTAAGTAGCATCATGTGCCATCAGCATGGGACTACAGCAGGAGAAAGACAAACTTGGTGTGTACAAAGCAGCAGAAATTACCCCAGTGAAATAACCTTGATAGAATACCCACTTGTCAGTGCTGGCAATCTTGTCTGGGACATGAGGAGTTGAAGGTCTGGCCAATAGCTATTTTTTTAGGGCAAATAAAATAGCCTTTGTTCCATGGTGTGTATTTCTGGGTAGAGGAGCTTTATGGCACTTCCCCACCAGCTGCAGATGATGCTGCACAGGGACCAGACTGTGACATTCTTTCTCAAATGCTTCTTGCTTTACAGCACACAAATGTCCCCTTGATTTAAGTGGGCCTGGATGCTATTTATGAAGAAGAAGTCCAAGAGAAAATTCTCTGCTTTTTAACCTGAAATTTCACCTCTTGCTGACAGTGGTGTGTATATAAAGCATTTAACTAACTCTTGGCTGTGTGGCTGCAAAACTGAGGTGGTAGAATTGACTTAAATGTTGAGTGTTGCCATGGCTTAATAAGCTGTACTTAACACCAAGATGTTTGTATCAAAAAATTCTGATCAGGACAAGACTTTGGATTGTACATTTGCATCTTAAGATAAAAAAGAGGGCAGAAAGAAATGTTGGTTCTATTAAAAAACAAAGATACTGTTTTATCTTCCTAAAGTCAGTTGTATAGCTCAGGTCTGTAGCTGAAGTTTGCCTTGCTGAAGTTTTTAATTTAGTTTGTGCATGATGGAAATAAAATGGAATCATATTTCTAGCTTAAAGAAAACTTTGGAATACTTTCATGGAAGCAAAATTTGCCAGATCTGTCAGGCCCATGAAGAGATGTTCATTGCCAGTAGTAGAGCAGCTCTGGCTCTGTGCCTATCTGTATTATCAGCTGTAATTAGCATTGTCATTTGCTCTGTAGATCAGAGGTTCTGTCTTGCCTGGATCATGCAATCCTGTGAAAACTGAGGGGTGAGTATTTCTTCTGGTAATGGATATAGGATTAGCAGGTGCTTGTTCTAACTCAGTGGTAACTCCTTCTATCTCAAGGCTTCCATCCTCTCCATTATAGCTCCCACACTGACCCCCAGGGCTGGTTGTAGCTCTGAAGGGCCATGGTTCAGCCATGTTATCCCATTCCTGCTGTTGCTGGAGGTGGCATTGGGGTGACCCTTGCTTGATCCACAGGGATGCTGTGCCAACCTCACTGAAAAAAGACAAGTTTGCTGCTACCTTCAGTGGTTCTGGGATTTCACCTTGTAGTTTTTGGGAGCCACCTTCTATTTCAGCAAGACTATTTAAATGTATGAGGTGAGGTCTAGAGCTGGTAGAAAATATTAGTGTCTGGGGCAGCATAAATTCATTCCTGCAGTGAGTGGGGACTGGCTTGAGAAACCCTAACACAGCACTCTGCTCTCATCTCACACAGGGTGAGGTTTTTACCCCTATGCTCTGGCAAACAGTTATCACATATCTCTCCTTGAGAGGTCCTGTTCCTCCAAAATCATTTACAGAATGGAGTAGTTATGTGGAACCTAAAAGACACCCAATTTCAAAGTTTTTTTTCCTGATACTCTTTAGAGACTCTATAACTGTGATAAAAGAATCTTACCTCTAAAAGATCTATGTTATACCCAAGGAGAGAATTGTGGGCTCAGGCATTTTTTTTTAATGGCAGTTTTACTGAGGGTTCAGAAAAAACAGGGGTTTATTCTTTATCCAGTACCCAACCCACTGACTGTTTGCACTTGTAGCTTCTTGAAGTGCAGTCCGATGCCCACAGCAGGAACAGATATTTCACTTTCTCAAAGATGCCACTTCTATTAGTCTGCACATCAATAACTTGGTCTTTTGGTCATCCAAAGCCAACAGCACAAAGCTTCAGGAAAGAACAGGAGAGCAGCAGCTGTGTTTCCTTGGGGATGTCTGACCTCAGCCTGCTCCTCTTGCCTCACAGCGATGCAGGCACTTTGAGAGCACCCATTTTGGAAAAGCACTGAGCACCTTTACCTCCCACTAAACATGTGAGTTCAGGCACTTACTGTTGTTTTAGCAGCTGCTCTCTGAGACTAAAGGAGATACAGCTTCCCCAAATATCTAGCTAATGTTTCTTCCTTGCTAGGGGTTGCTAAGTAGCAGTTTTTGTCAACCTCCTCTCTAAGAATATAAATCCTGTGATTTGCTAAGACACCCCTGACGAGAAAATGGCTCTGATTCCTTCAATGTACAGAAAACTGAAACCCGGTTATTGCTGGGGAAAAAGCATTAACATTAGCATTCACAATCTGGGGAGCAGAGGCTTCTTCCTCCTGTTTCCTGGAGAATAATTTAAGAATTGCATTAAAACAGTCTAGTCTACATGCAAATTTGATTTTTGACCTTTTGTGCTAATCAACAGCCATGGTGCTAAAAAGCTGTGTACATTATTGCGGAAAGTATGGAGCAGAATTAACTACTATACCTTTCATATGGTTATAACATAATTGAACATTGTTTCATATACTTCAATGCATAGGGTTCAGGTTCTGAGTCACTAGAAATGCTCCAAGTAGCAATCATTAACTCTTGATGGAGATCCTGGTGGTATGTGTAATATACTACAGGTATGAAACATATTAACAGTAGTTTCAGTGGTTATATAAAGAAAGGATATAATCAAATAGGCCATAAATATTTGAGAAAATTGCATGTAAAGTAATTTTAAATAAACTGGGTATACTGTTAAATAATTAGGACTACTTTTTAAAAGTATTTAAACCTCATTTGAACTTGGGTCCTAATGCAATTCTTGGAACTTTTCTGGACACAGGAGGGACACGTGCAGCATAGAGTACACACCGAAAAGCACAGGTCATTCACACCCACAGGCTTCTGCCACCACACACACTACACATGAGAAAGGAATTTCTACTCACGCTTACTCTGGTGCTTCTCCTAAAATTTATTATTAGTATGATCTTTTCCCCACTGCTTTCTCCAAATCTTTTTGTTTATTCTTCCCTGGTAGACTTAAAAGGCGCTTTCTGGTCTAGGAAATGAAATCACAAAACCATAGACTGGGTTTATTCCATAGAGGATCTATCAGGGTGAGACCAAACTGAAGGAGGAGTGAAGGGGATGGGGAGAGCTGTCTGGGCAGTCAGGGCTGCCAGCACAGAGAAATGGGCCCCAAGAAACTCCTCAACCCTCCTCATCCAGGAAGGATCATGGAGAACACCACTGAGATATTCCAGCCATTAATACCTGAAAAGATTGGCTGTTTTCCAGTTAAAGATCCTTCCAACTTTTTCCAAAATACTTGTTTCTGAACCCAGAGTCAGTAAGTACTGCCGGGTTGATGGAGATGCAGCCATGTCTGGCCACATGTAAATTCCATGAGAATCTGGAAAAGGGAAATGAAAATAATTTTCACTATCACATTTCAGTTGTAAGAGAGATTAGTTTTTTTTTTTGAGGAAAAAAATAAAGGAAGTGTAAGAAGGAGTGAAATGGATTCCAGAAAGCTTGCCAGAAAAAAGGTGATGAAACCAACCCATCCAGCCCTAACAGGATTTTGAAATTCCAGACTATGCAACCTTTTGCATCAACAGCTTCAATTTTGCTGATGCAAAAGATAAAGCATGTTCTTCCCATCTATGCACTTTTCAGTGCTGATCATCCAAAGCATTAATAACTCAACACTTCAGAACATAACATCTGGATCTTCTAACTGCAAAAGAAGCTGTTTCGTTGTTCCCTAAATTTGTGAGGTTTAATTTCCTACAGATTTGTGACTTTGGCATCAGCACCACCATAATCCCAGGTTTCTTGTACATCCTTTCTGATCCACCCAGCTGGCATGTGACAGCCTGTTCTGTGGCATGTCCAGAGCTGGTGACTGCTGCTGTCAAAACTCCGTGTATCAGCTGAGTGGGTCTGCCCTGACCTCGGAAGGACAGGTGCTCAGAGCACTTGTACAAAACACCTTTGTGCAGAGAACTGGACCAGTTCTACTCTCCCTCCCCTTCCCCTGCAGAAAATAAACCTAGATTGAATGTCAGTGTCACTTTTCACAAAGGAGTGCTCTGTTTGCAGGGAGCTCTGCTTTTAAGATGCCAGGCTGTGCGGCCACAGTGACAAATGGACAACCCCACTCGGTGCTCTCCGGACTTACCCTGATATAAATCAAACCAAGTGGACCTGATATTTCCCTTGCAGCGTATTCTGCTTCTGATGGATTCCCAATTTTGTGACAAACTGCATTGTACACTTGGATTTCGATGTGTATCTGCTCTGTTTCCTTGGCAAAAAGAAAACTTTGAAATCAATTCAGTCCTTACACTCCAGTAGAACTTGGGCTAAAATTGGACAGATATTTGTTACAGGATAGGAAGATTATTTAAAATAACACGTTCGTGAGATGCCTGGTATTTCACACCCACTGTTAGAAGGGGACTTAGCTCCTCTTTTTAACTTCACCTTTGGGAGATAGAGACCTGCAGTTTGGATGCTCACCGGTACCACACTGACAAGGAGCAACTTGTTGCTTGTGGTGTCTTCTTTGGGTGGGCACTGTGATTTTAGGTCTGATCTGAATAGATAAGTTGAGGATCCCTATTGCCTCAGCTGATTTCACCTAACACTGTTCTGAGTTATCCTGGCATCAAATGCAGAAAAAGGCGCCATATCTGCTCTGTCTGAGAGGGTTTCCAGGACAGTCCTGATACATATATTGCTTCTACCTTGCCTTCTATACCATTTAATTCATAGAAATTTCAGTGGTCCCAAAACCTCTCAGAAAAACTTGTATAAATTTGAAGCAATCCTTTTAACTGATAGATTTTGATAAGCAAATATATTTAAAGGCAGAACTGGATCTATTCAATCTGGTTTATAATTAACTATATATTTATAAAGTTCTATATATATTGAATTTTTTACCCCTCTTTTTGTTTCCTTCTTTCTTTTTCTTTATTGGGAGGCATAAGAAAATGACAGATGACATTTTTGGACTCAATCAGTGATTCATGAACAAAAAAATCATTGCATTTGCTTGTGTGATCCTGAAAGTGTTACCCTTGCTGTGAATCAAGGGAGTTTTATTTTATGCTTATTTTAATGTTGGTACTTTTGTCCCAGGACATTCTCCATATTCACATAAGCAAGTAAGAGGAAGACAGGGATTTTACAAATTTCATGATAAATAAGTCTTAATTTTCTCTCTTTGAACAGCCCCAAAACTTCTGCCAGAAATCCAGTAAATGGGTCCCCTTCAACTTACAACACATGATCTAGTTTTATACTGATTTTTGAAAGCAAAACGTAATGAACAAACCAAGTTTATTTGTGCTACCTGTTTGCACAGTTTTGTGGTAAACACTTGGTTTCCTAATTCTTATTTGTGTTTTAGAAGTAGGTTTTATTTTCTCCTCCAAAGATGCAGCGTGTCTCCTTTTGGAAACCTGATTTATCCACGGAGGGCTGGGCTCAGCAGGTCAGAGCCGTCTGACCTGGGGGGGACTCCTGCAGGGAGCAGGCAGCCTCTCAGCCTTTTGGATGACTGTGTTGGAAGTGGCAGTGGGAGGTGAGCTACACAGCCAGTTTGTGTGACGAAAATAGAGGCTTTCCAGAATCTGACGTGGGAAATGTACTTTTCCCTTTATGTTTCTCAATCACCTACTCAAAGCCAAGTGTTTTCAGGGTCAGCTCTGCTCCAAATCACTAGGTTAATGACAGGAAGAAATGCCTTCTATCCTCCTGCCTCTCTTTTGTCCATTCCTCTTGAAATAAGGCCGTGGTCACCAGAATTTAAGCATCTGTTTATGCCAGGAGAAGCTATTTGAGGTCACTGTGCCAGGAGATGATAACGGGCTCTGATAAAGCCCTTGTTCACTCTGAATCCTACTTGTCACCAACAGACTAAAGGAAACCTGGCTGTCTGTTGACATCCCTGGAGCTGAGATGCTCTCAAAGGTGCTGGTCAGTCCAGCAGTGCCCATGAAAGGAAAAGGTAATTTGGGAAAGTGAGGGCCCTGCTGCAAGTATGACCATTGGTGGTCAAGGAAATCCATGGAGATGGGAATGAAGTTGGATTTCCCTGTCACCACAATACACTGCAAATCTCCTTTTGAACAAAAGGTTAATTGCAATAATGAAATTCAACAACAGAAATATCTGGCTTCATGGATAAAAATAATACTGACAGGGATTTGCAGTGTAAAGTCTGGACTTCTCCTGAGTACTCATTTGATTACCTAAATCACAGACAATCACACAGCAGATCCCAGTAGACAGATTTCCCCTGCAGAAGTGCAGAAATGTCTGGAGCTCAAGCTTCAGACTCTCTCAGTCTCTTTTGAGGTCAGAGACACACACGAACATCATACAATGCTTAAGAGCATGTGAAATCTGCTCTTACCTGTAAATATGTGCTGCATGTCATCAGAGTGCTTTTTAGCAAAGACTTTGTTTGCCTCCTGTATTTTGGCAGTCTCGTCTCCTTTCAGAAATGCTTTGTACATAACCACAAAAGATACTTCTCTCTAGAAAGTTTCTTGAGTTATAGCCTAAAAAAGGCAAAAAAGGAGATACATTTCATACTGGGGAATGGCTAGTTAAAAAAAATATATCCCCCCTTACTTTTTCTGATGATATTTTCTCTTTAATAATTGCACAGTCATGCAAAGATAACATATTTTTGTCTTGAATATTAATTAGAGGGGAATTTAAATTAGTTCCAGAAAACACTGCCTATCTGTACTCAGAAAATCAATTTAATGGAGAAAGAACATTTGTAAACAGTTTTCAGTGCTACAAACCTATGTCTTCAATGAGGAGAAAGGTATTAGCTAAATTATCTTTTAGATGAAAAGAAAAAGTGATTCCATGCTCTCTGAAGGTCACAGCTTTCATCTGAGGGTTTTATTCAGTCCTCGGGAGCTGGTTAAACAATACTAAGCATTCACATTACCCCTTGGGTTGGCATGAATCAGACACTGTGCCTATGTGGAATATTAGTCTTAAAATATTGCATTTAAGCACCGTTTGCATTAAGAGTAAAATTCACTCCTGTGCAGAGGGCAGCATGAAGCTTATGAACCTTTTCATCCCTTAAAAATTACTTAAATGATGCATTGTGCTGGTGTGATGCAGAGAGCTGGATTTCACACTCTGTGTACCTCAATGAACTGGTGCTGGAGCTGCCAGGAGGAGCTGCCAGCCTGGAAACAGCCTTGCTGGGCTTGTCCTCTTGAGGTGGACCTTGCTGTCTCAAAACTGGGGGAACTGCAAGGCTTTGTTAATGTATCTTGGCAAAAGCACAAACCTGGTTAATAGCAACAGGACTAACACAAAGTTAATAGAGATGATCAGAAAAGCATGAGAGGAAAAGATATATATATTTTCAGAGGGTGTATGAATCTGCCAGATCCCCTTATCCACTGAGGTTATTCCCAGAAGGTATTACTAGGGGTCTGGCTTAGAGTTTTATTGATAAGACCTCATTTTTGTTCTCCAGTCTGTCCTCCACTTATGTAGAATTATCCAAGACACAGTGTGCCTCTGTGAGTCATTGGTTTAGCTGATGACTATTCCCACCAACCCAGAATGGAAGGCTGAGTGCGCCAATTAGTTAAGTATCCATGTCTTTCTCTTTAATGGATTTAGACAGCAGGACTTCTGAGATGGTCTTATACCAGTTTATTTCCATCCTGTTTTATGACATGGGGTGTGTAGAAATACCATTGCAAAGCTATAATTGCTTTGAGTAGATTTTGGGATAGGCTGCCACACACGTGCACCCTGAGTGCTCTTACACTGAATACTCTGCCTGGATCTCGAGGGTATCACTGGGGATTTGTTTATACTTTAGATGTCTATATTTAGTCAGCCCATTATCCTGTGTTTATTGGAATGGAAGCAGTCTGGAGTGGCCAGTTTAGCCCTGGAGAATTAATAAGCCTCAAATGTGTGTAATAGTATCATGACCACCTGGGGCAATAACATTCTGCCTTGGTGATGAGAGGTTCCAGTTTTCCATGGCCACAACCATGTTGTCCATGGTTAATGCCAAAGATCTGGAGGTATCAGACCAGAAAATAGCAAGTCTGTCCCCCTACCAAGAGCTTTGGGGATGCACAAATGGACCTGTGCCTGTTCCTTCCTGTGGGAATACTTACCAGTCTGCACTGATTCCTAGGAAAGTGATTTTAGGTTTTCTTTTTTTATTATGGACTTTAATTATCTTGTTGTTCAGAGCCCTTAGAGGATCAGTAGTAAAACAATGCTACCAATCTAACCTTCCAAGGTACATTTTTTAAAAAGCACAGGCTTACTTGTTTGTTCGTTTTGCTGAATTTCATGAGTAAATTAGGCCAACCTTACTTTGTGTGAGATGTTGGGTATTCTGCTTATTTTCTATAGCTTGGCAGCCGTTTCCTAATCTGGATTTATAGGAGCACAGGAATGTGGTTTTATAGTGTATCCACACACTTCAGATTTAAAATAAGTGGAATGATGCAACGAGATGAAAAAATGAATAGCTGAACCAGATAAGCTCGGTATTCTGCTTGCAAAGTTCACTTTTGGGTTTATCATCCTCAAGAACAGCTCAAAGTCACACCTGTGGCACCTCTGCAATGCCACGTACTCATGGCTACTCTGTACAGAAAACAGTGACCAGCCCCGAGGGCAATAATGGCAAAGTGTCAGCCAGTGGGGAAAAGAACAGATTCCATTTCTGGTCAGTATTGTTACTGAAGGTATTCTCATTATTACCCAAGAGTGTTTATTTTCCCCAGGCTACTGACCCTAGACATAGACATTATTTGTTTTATTATCCTCTTGGATTTTTATGGGGTAAAGTCCTTAAAGATGTGAAACTTCAGCCCATAAAAACTTTTGAGGAGAAAACTTTATACAATGAAATCCTGAAGGACTTTTCTTCTTAAGCCTTTATGCAGTGAAGTCCATCACTGTGGATGAATATCTGGCAACATGTCCAGCAAACAGGGATGCCTACTGAACATTTCCTGTGCTGTACACCCTGTAGTTACTTAAGATATAGTCACAGTGGGGAAAGGATTGGAAGGGCTCAATGGACTGTCAGTAAAGTCCTTGCAGAGTGGGCAGGACACTTGTTTTTTGTGTGTATTTTGATGTCCTTGCCCTGTCATGTACACCAGGCAGGATATTGCTGTTCTGCCCTCGGAGTGGAAAAAGTGAGAGGCTCTCTCGTGAGTATGGGGGCAGCTGCTAACCTGATGACAAAGAAAGACCTTTTTATATATCTTGCAAGTGAGCTCTGCAGTGATATCTCATCAGATGGTGCCACACTCCAGCCCTTAATTCTAGCAGAGTTTGAAAACATCAAGTTCTTCAGGTGAGCTTAAAATGGAAGAGAGAGCTCCTCAAGGATTTTACAATAGTGTAAGGACTCTTATTGACATGAGGCCACTGAACTTGGTGGTTTACCTCAGTAGTGGACAGAATCCATTTTCAGCAAATACGCAAACTCTTGGTTAAGAAGAGGTTGCAGAGTAATCTGGTAATAAGGAAGATTCCTTTCTGTAGTTATGGGACTGACTCATGCTCTGCAGTGTCAGGAGGTTTATATGCCTGTTTTGGAAGTGTGGGGAATCAAAGAAAGTCTGCAGAGAAACCATCTGGAGACAAAGTGTCTCAGGGAGTATTTATATTGTCAGCACTTCTATTAAAATACCAATTAATTCCTTCACGAAGCACAAACTTGAGGGATGCCTCAAATATAGGTTTGAGGGATGTACATTGCTATCATGACAAATGAAAAGCCAAAAACTCTCATAAAGAACAAACTTTGTTTTGATCAAGGTTTTAAACATATATTTGACCCAATGCTCTTCTTTGAGCATCTTGGCTGAGCAATATCCATGGTTTTCTTCCCTGTGAGGGTGGTGAGTCCCAGGCACAGGTTGCCCAGAGGTGCTGTGGATGCCCCATCACTGGAAGTGTCCAAGGCTGGGTTGGGCAGGGCTTGGAGCAACCTGGGCTAGTGGAAGATGTCCCTACCAATGGCAGGGGTTTGAAATGAGATGAGCTTTAAGGTCCCTTCCAACCCAAACCAGGCTAAAATTCTGTAATTCAACACTCACTAAAATTCTGTTAAGCACTCATAAAATGAATAGGCAGATGCACAAGAAACAAAGTTTTCCCATGCCAACTTTTGATGGCAAATGGTGTAACTACTTCAATATTTTTACAAAGCCCTTGCCATTTGCCTGCTTAGAGAGACAGAGAAGAAAAATGGCACTGTAGTGAAAAAGTCTTCATAGCAGTGACAGTAGCTTTCCCTGCCACAGTCCGTAACCTTAATCCTCTTTAACTACAGAAAGGTTTAATTTGAAAAATCCAATTATCTTGACATCTAGAATTAGCCAAAAATTTAGATATCTTTCTAGTGCCTTATCTTGCAGCTGCAGTGCACACTCAGCCCCTGTCTCATTTACAGTACAGCAGGAACTGATGCTTTTATTGATGATTTTTGCTAATGCAATGGTATCAGGCAGGGTAAAGCCATTAGCCTCTTCTATGAACTGCTTCCACTCCTAGGCTGGTAGTTAGAAATATGGGTGTACTGCAGTGCAACCTATGTGCTTTTCTCTATATCTTTCCAACCATAAAGAAGTCTCTGGCAGCCCTGCCACTAAGTCTGTGGCTGTTGTGATATGAATATCTTCTCGCCAGCATGATCTTCTTACATAATTTGTATTTTTTTTTTGTTCTGTGGGTAAAATAAGTAGACAGAATGCCAGAGCACATCCTTTCCCCAATATGTTTATGGTATGAATAAATCATGCATTATACAATAGATGAGAACTTTCTGCTTATCTGCCATGTCGTGCCTCCTTATTAATGTAGGTCACATCAAATATCAGCTTATTTAGGGTCTTAAGTTATTAACGTATTTAAGTCTCTGTGAGTTATTTTGCATGCAGCGTTTGTTGAAAGCGGATTTGCAGAGCTCCACAGCAATAGATCCATGTCTTCCCAATTGCAGAGGTACTGCAGATGTGTTACCTTAGGCTTCAGGACCTGTTTGATAGTCTATTAAGTCTCTTTTTATGTTTTGGAAGAAAAGAAATCCATGTTTTATATCCTTTCAAAGAGATCACTATTCATTAAAGAAAAATCCTGGAATACATAGCATATGGAAATGCTGGAGGTTGCTCTGGAAACTCCCTGTCTGTGATGCCTTCATGCCAATTATCCTCTATATGAATCCAGTGTCCAAAACTACAGTTTTAAACCAGTTCTGTTAACATTGCCCCCTTTTTAAAGATAAGACAGTTTTTGTGGTGAGGAACACCCTAATTCCAGGAAGGCAGTTCACTGTGGCTGCCCTCAGCAGCAGTTGCCTTTCTAGGGCTGGGACAAACCTTTTGCCATCCCAAGTCCTCAGCATGTGTTGGGACAGCTCTGCAGGGCTCCTGCTGGGTCAGGAATGGGTCATGATTTAAACAGCAGGGGTTTTGTGAAGGAATTGTAAACTGTGCTCAGCTGAACAGCTTTGGTAGGCTGGGCTCAGAGAGACATCTGAACTCAGACAGGCAGAGCTGAAGCTTGAGGGTCACTGGGTGCTTTACAAGGATGTGGTCAGATCCCACTGGCAATATCTGGATGCTGCATCCATCAGGTTGTTCAGGAAAGTACTTCAGAGATGGGGTGTGAACTTAGCAAGAAAATACTCCTGGGAGAAAGTTGGGATATTTGCTGTGAGGAGTTTTCAGGGCTTTCAACCTAAAGATTAAAACAAAAGAAAAAGAAAATGAAGAGGGAAAAAAAACCCCACAGAAACTAACTGAAAGAGGTGTCAGTCCTTCCTAGCACAGAGTTCAACATCTTTTGGGAACTTGACTTAAATGTGAAGACATGAATCAGACAGCCTGAGATGGTGAGTGATGTGGTTAGCCTGTCAAATGGACAGCAATGCTCGGAGGGTCAGTGAAAAATCATGCCTGAGTCATTGCAATAGCAAACTACTTTATGTGGCTGAATGGCTGCTAATTTGGTAGAAGACAAGCTGACTGTACATAGAGATGTTTCTATCTATTTTTGCACAATGTGCTCTGTAGTTCCACAAGAGCAGATGTGCAGATGAAAAGCCACATCACCAGAAATGATCCTGGGAACAGCACACACTCCTGCCTGTAGCTTCATTTCCCCGAAGAAAGGAGAAGGTACACAAAATCAGGCAAGAGAATAATGGAGGTGAAAGTTCTTAAGGACTTCAGCAACTCAAGGGAAAAATAAGGCCTGAAAACAGCAGAAAATGAGTGGATTTCTGCACTGGTTTCCCATGGTTTTTTTTTGTAAATTTTAAAATTCTACTTTGCAATGAGTAAAACCCAGAATGAATTGAAAATTCTACTTGTGAAATATTCACATTAATTTTGAGCTGCTCTGTAGGTTTTTCAAATGGTCTGGAGCTTTGCTGACCCTGTTTTTCCTGTTGAGCATCTTTGAGACATTATTTATGGGTCCCTGTTAACAGTTACAACCCTAATTGTGTTGGTGTTTTTTCATATTGGGATTTCAACAGCTAACAACTACGGCAAGGTATGTGCTGCCTATTTCATTCAGCTGGTACTAAATAAATCCATCCTTCCACAAATTAGGTACAATTAATACATCTATCTTAATAATCATGACATTTAAGGTAATACCTTCTCTTAGCATTATGATTCAAGCAGTATTTATTCTACCATGAATGATTTGGTACCAGAAAAATATAAGTAGGTAGAAAATATGCGGAGATAAATATTACTAAAGAAGAAAGAATGCAAGAAAGATGTTCAATTCCTTGGTTTCATACATGTAGAATTGTTTCTGGAATGGAAATATCAGCAGTAACAACAGCAACGAAAAGCTCCCAAATCAGTATCAACATGATAGAAACTCTCCGTTATGTTATTTTACTTGCTTTCTCCAGTTTGCAGTTATTCCATACTTCTACTACTGTACCTTAGAGCAGAATGATGCTGATTTGTTGCAGCTGAGAGTCATGTCTTACAAATAGTGTATTCCAGGGCCGGACTGGTCTGAGTCCCTGAAATGGCATGCATAGGAAGAGGCTTATTCTACTCTGACAAATCAATCCTAATTTTTGCTTCAGGTATGATGCAAGGAGAACATAGGAAACCCATGAGCTGGTCAGAAGTTGCGTTGAGATCATCTGGATATCAGTGCACAGTCTCAAGCACAAACTGATCTCCCTACTTAGGGGCCAAAATCTTTTTGTTCTTCTGATATGCAAGATAAGGGGAATCATTACATTCCAATTTTCCACCAGAAAATTAAAAGTTCAGTGCTTCAAGGCAAGTGTTGTCCTTCAAAATAGCTATAGGTATGGAAGAGGGAGGATTACCTATTGGCGTTTATGAAGAGGTATAAGGGGTATGTTCTCTTTGCTGGCATGAGAAAATTCAAAACTAATTCTTCACGCAGCAACAAGCTTCAGAGACCTCCGAGACAATATAGACTCAGGCATAGTAGACACTTATTTCTGCCAGTGCACCCCCCGGCCATTGACCTCAAATGGATTTTCCCCCAGATTTGATTAAAGAAGGGACTATTCTGCAGTGAAGTGTGGCACGGCACGATCTGCTAAAATAGCTTCAAGAATTAATGAGAAATACGTTTTCTCAGTGATATGATGGCCAGGCTGCCCAGAGAGGCTGCCTGTCAGCTCCTATCAGTCATTCCATTAGGAGCATTGCAAAACATCCCTGCCGTTGCCAGCTTGGAAACCTCACACTGCAGAGCAGGGCACGGGTCAAGCGTGAGCACACAGGGCTGCTGATGGGCCTGGGCACCAGCTGGGACTACACAGGAGGCTTTGGCTACCAAGAGCTTTTTTGTTTAACTTTCTTGCCTTGGATTTTCACCCCTCAAGGTGTGAGATAAAGCTGAGCTCTAAAGGATCTGACAGCGCTCGTTGCTGCGCTGTAGGTGTTCAGCCACCTCGCAGTGCTGGGTTATTGTTTGCTTTATTGTGTGATGTGTGAGTTGCTCTGTGCTTGAAACAGCCCAGATTTTTGAAAGGGAAGCACCTGATGTTCATAACAGCAACCAGAGTTCAAAACAAAGGTCTGAATACCCAGATCTCGATGCGCTACTGGAAGCTTTCTCTGCAGCATTGAGTTTAGCTGACAGAAATATTCTCAGAAACACAAGTTTCATTTTCAATTTGCTAAGAGAGGATCTGTGATGGCTGCAGCCTTGGCCAAAACACTGGGGTTGAACTGGAACTAAAGTTAAAAGCCCATTTTACTCCAATGCAAATTAAAGGTCTCCATTTGAGCTGTAGCAAATACATGTTGGCTGCATTCTGGAATTAAGGCTTTTAGTACAGATGGCTATGTGAGCATGCAGATATGAACCTACAAGCTTTGAAATGCTTTCCTGGGGTTCTGTTAGTTCCTGTAACATATGCATAGCTGCTGCAATGGCATTTAGTGTGAGACTTTGGCTGGATGGGATTGACTTTGGATATAAGTGCATAGTGGATGCTGGAGCTCAACCTTTGGTACAAAACAGGCCACGTGGTTTTCACAATGGGACAAAAAACAATTATATTTGTAGTGTGTCATTGATTGAGATTGAGATATTTATAAATTAGGTAATAAGAACACTTTAAACTAACATGATGGTGCCGGATACTGGTGAAATCAGGCTGTGAATGTCAAGGTATTTGCAGAATTCCTGTTTGACTGTTGGGAATTTTTGACATTGTTGTATGGGTGTGATACATTTTTACTTATATTGCACAGTTTTTAGCCAGTGGAAATGGTTTGCAGAGGTGTGAGTAAAACTGGACAGTTTGGGGAGGGATTCCTTCTGTGGGATGAAATATCACAAGTCTACTGCTTGTTTTGTTATTACCACCTGAAAAATCGCTCTGCTGATAATAAATACTAGGGAGCTTACCTGACTACAGTAATAAGTAAGTTTAAACTTTGTCTTGCTGCTACCACTCTGAAGATATTTACCATAACACGTTTAATTTTGCCATTAATATTTATTGTGATGAACTCTATTTAATTCACATCTTTTCAATCCAACAGCCAATACACAAATCATCCAATGCATATCTGTAGTGAGTTATGAGAAAAAGCCCATTCATTTGATGATACGTTAACTTGGAATGTATATTTTCAATTCACAGAATAAAATATTTGAACAGACAAAAAGGCCCAACTTACTGAATAATATTATCCATTGCAAATTACTTTTCCACTGCTCATCAGCATTATACCTTTGCCTCAGAGTAGAATGGAAGATGGGTATTAATATTCAAAACCAACTCAGGGCATTAGATATTACGTATCATTGTACAGAAGATCCAGAAATAGATGATTTACTTTAAGGAGGACAATCAGAGAAAGCTAATCAAAAAGCTAATCAAAAAGAATATTTAAAGTTCCCTTGATCATGATCCATAGGTACGTATACAGGGAGAATACAACAAGTGCTACAGGATCTTTAAGCTTTCAGAAATGGATGCATAATATAAATTGCTGGAACTCTGGACTGGATGAGCCAGATCCCAGCTTGTAAACTGGGGGAGAAATAGGGGGAAAACCATGTAACAAATCAGTCATTGGATGGGCAGTGGTAAATGTTCTGTTCTTAAACTGTTTGCATGAGGATTAGGTAACTTTCTCAAAACCAGTCTCTGCTTTTCTCTTGTATGGCACCAATGAAGGAAGTTAAGGGTGCAATTCTGTGGTGTTTTTATGCAGAAAGTCAGATAAATCATCAGTATGAGCCCATCTTACCTTAAAAATATAGCAGTACAAACCTTGCAGCGTGCCTAAGAGAAGGGACAAAGTCCCGTGGAACAGGTTACTGCTGGAGAAGAGGAAATATGTAAAAGTTGATAATGAAGAGGGAAACAATTTCAGGATGTTTAAAGAAGGATTTTGAAGAAAGAGGACTCTTGGCAGTTGATGTCAGGGATAGGAGAAGTTCAAAGGAAAGTATAAGACCCATATCAGGAGAAGAAAACCGAAGGAGATACAAGATAAAGACTGCTTTGAGCATGAGAAACAGATCAGGAGAGAAAAACCAGTGATTTAGAACTAGGGTAAATAATAAAGAGCTTTGCAGATGTGAATTAAGGGCCTGAATTTTTTGCAGTAAAATTGTCAGCTGAAGGACTCAAGTGGTCTGTACAGAGATTTGAAGTAGAAGACAGGCTGTGAGGAGGACAAACCTTTCCTGGTTAAAAGAATCACAAAAAGAAGAAACAAAAGTAATCAATGACACATCAGGGGACATATGTGACCCACTGATCAAAGCAAAAAGTGATATATCTAATCTAAAAATCTTTCTTCACGGAAGGAAAACACAAACTGTCCTGCTCCCCATCTCTTTCCTTCCTCCTTGGAAAGTGATGCCTGTGAGCCAGTGCTTGCGAGTTCTGGGGCAGAGGAGTAGTCAGCAAGAAAAGCGTGCATCAATAGCTGTTGCTTTGGTTACAAAAGCACATGAGCATGTATAGTTGTGACAAGTTATTTTCAGCTTTACATAATGAAATAGGATATTAATAACAAAAAATTATGTTACCTCTGCTCAGTCTCTATGTGGTGGAAAGTCCCAGAGCAGAGTCACAAGCTACATAATCCTGTATAATTGTTGCTGTGGGCTCTAATGACATAGAAGGCACCCCTGATGCTGAGTGCACAGAGCTCATCAGCTGAGGGGCAAAGGCTGTTGCTGGTGCTGGGGATATATCTTCAGGAGCAGCATTTCTTGAGTGCCAGCTATTAACTTGAGTGGGAGCAGCACTGGGCTCTCAGCTGCCTCTCCTGCCTGTGTGTCAGCATCTCGATGCCGCTGAATCCCTGGCGGAGCCCACGCTCAGGCACATGCACAAAAAGCACAAAATTGCAGAGCAATCTCTGTCTCCCAGTGAAAATCAAGTACAGTGGGGGATCAAACAAATGGTTAGAGCTCTACTAGCTTTTCAAATCTTCTGCAGTTGAAGATGATAGTGGCTTGGGAGAAAGGCAGAGAAGGAGTGGGAAGAGGGCACAAACAGCGTGGTGGTGCCTCGTGTGCCACAGAGGTCCAGGGAGGCCCACACATGGACCTTCTATGAGGAAGAGAAATGAGCTGTGAGCTCTAGAGTGAAGCACTGATGAGCCAGAGTGCTACCACTGCCAAAATCCTTTGGCCCTTGCTATCTAGCAGATGATGGTAATGGCTGGAAGTGATTCCATAACCCCTTCAATTCTGGTTCACTCCCACTTCAACCCAACCATAGCTTCTAGTTTAGACTCTACAAGGAGGCACTGTGATGAATAATGTCCTTCATGCCACCTTTTCGGCCCTGTTACATAGCAGGACAGTCTGAAACCCTAGGGGAGAGGACAGCTATGACAGCTTCTCCTTTAAAGGTTTATTCTTTGAAGCTTCATGTCCATGACATCAAGAAGGGAAGTCAATGCATACCAGTGTTAAGAGAGAAAAAAAGACATTCCATTTGAAGAAATGACCCCTTCACAAAATGTGTTTGTGAACTCAAGATTTTAAATGAGTCTGACCCAGTGGGGAAAAAAACCTCTTTTATACGGAAGAAATTCTCTGCTGGAGAGCACATATGAAAGTTCACAGGCACTGCAAACAGTAGCCCAGTGGGTAATTCTCTGAATGAGATGCACTTCGCACTCACAGCAGTACTGAAATTCAGCATCTCCTGGGACTGAGATTTATTTCATTTTACCAATAAGAATGCAGCTAATAATAGTTTAAAAAAGGAAGAATTTACCATGTGAGGGAAGATAAAAGATCACATTCTGAACTGTATTACTCTGGCTTGCATCAGATGTATTTTGCACCACTTCACGTGTACAGATGCCACAGATGTTCTCACAGAATAAACCAAAATGAAGGGGATCAGAATTAAACCCTTAAATTTTGTTGCATGGCACATATACTGTTCCTAGTATTTTTATCTTCTTTTTATGGACAAAGAGAACCTGAGGATTAGGTACATTCTGGGAGGCAGAAGGGTCTTTCACCACCCAAGGCCCAAATGCTGCAGTCCCTCCAAAATGAACTTCCATCACATTGAGACCAGGGGTAAAGGCTGGGTCTCCACTGGCAGTGAGAAGCTTCTGCAGCAATGAGCCTCTCCCAGCAAAGGATGCAGCATCCATTCACCTCCAAGTTTGTGTGAGAGCTCCCCTCAGAGCAGAAGGGGTACCCTTAAACCTAAATTTGTGCTGATGGGGCTGAACAGCCATCTCAAATAAGTATTACTCAAGAGACAAGTCTCATGAAAGTCAATGGTCTACTCCCTACATAAGTAGTCTTTGTAGAATGGGGTCTTGCCTACTCATCTTTCACAGAACTCTGCAGGTTCCTCTGAGACCATTTTTTACAACCATTTCTTTGCTGCCCTTCTGGTTGAAGAGTTCAGAAAGGTGCCAGAGGATTAGTACCATGCAAATTGCAAAAGGAAAGTGTCACTAAGGTAGGAAGACATCACAAAAAAATAGCTTAGGGGACTATAGAGTATCCAGAATTAAATTTTATAGCACTCCATAAAATTGAAGTATGAGTCAAGGGTTAACAACCTTGAATTTTGCCCTTAAAATTAGTCCAAGGAAATCTACTTCATTATAAATACAGTGGTACTGTACAGTGTCCTGTTGATTGATACGCCCCAGAGCTACCTTTGTCGGCAGTCTTTTAAGCAGTAATCCTTCATTTTGATCTTAATAGTGAGATAGGCACCTCCCTTCTCATTGGGCTATCAATTCTTCCCTGCCAATACAGATGGATGGGGTTGCTTGTTGCATGCACGGTGCCTTCTCTCATGATGAAAGCACAGTCAGCAATCATGGGGCTCCTGATCACAAAAGCAGGATAAATGAGTGGATGCATACAGCAATGTTTAAAGGAGGTCATGCTGGAAGAGCGCAACATGAGGTTTTTACCAAGAGATTACATATAACTCTCCATCTCTGTCCAGCTTGAAGACAAGCATTAGTAAACAATTTTTAGCTAGTTAGACTATCTGCCAACAAGCAACTGTATATTTTATTTTAATAATTTTCCAGTATTGTACTCTCAGCAAATATTTAATGGCTGATATGCAATATTTTAGCCTGGCTTTTCTATTTTTTTTTTAATTTTGTTTGGCTTTGAAGTATTTGTTGGTGAAATATTTTGTATATAAGTACATTTCTTCTAGGACAGCATCAGCATGTTTAATACCCTTTATCTTGACAGTCTTGCAATACCACTTGTCTATGGCCAAATCAGGCACAGTTCACCTTTCATTAAACTATATCTTAAAAACCACCCCAAACTAAAAGTAATCAGCTGTCTTGTCACCCAATTGAGTATGCTTTGGTACTCCCACTGTCTGTGACAATCATTGCATTACTCTTTCTAGGCTGAGGGATATTAAAAAAACTATTGTGCAAAGGATGTTAATGCAGAGTCTTAACAGACTTTAGAAAATCAGTCTGCTTTTATGGCTGCCTCTCTACACTGCTCTCTCTTTCTTTTCCTCTAGAGATTCCAAATCCAATTAAATGTGACTAGATGTAATTCCAAATTGTCACTTTAGTCAATTAAACATATAATAATCTTGTGTACCTAATTACTAGCACCAAAAGTTTATTTGTTGATGTAGTGTTATCAATGTGTACTTCTGCATGTTCCCCTTATCATTGCCTATATATTAATTGTGGTTTGACATTACTGTAAATTGAATTTGAAATTTTCCCCTAGTTTAAAGTGTCTCACAAACAGTAATCCCAATCCGGTTGTAATACCCTTTCAGAATGTACTTTCCAAGGCTGTATTATGTTCTTAATGAGATATAACCAAAAATTCATGGATTTAACAATAAACATTTCAAAGCAGACCCAGTATCAGGGGGTAACATATTGTTACAAACAGGAACTAAATCTTCCCTTAGATGTTCTCATACAGCTCCCACTAATTTCACTGGGAGAAAAGCAATTCAGTAGGATCCATGGATTTCTGCATAAGGATTGGATTTAGCCATAAGCTTTATCTAATGCTCATTCAAATCATTGGCAAGAATCCTCTTGACTGCACTAGAACAAAGAGCAGTTTCTAATTGAACATCGTTAGCCTAGCCGGCACAGGATGAACAAAGGATGAAATCCTCATTGCCTGGAAAATAATTGGCAAACTGCTCATTGACTCCAAGTGGTGCCAGGGTTTAATCTCAGGAATGACATATGGATCCTGGGGATGAAGCAGAGGAGGTAAGCAAAGCATCCAGCTTTGCCTGCTTGACCTCGTGATGGTTTTGAGAAAAGACCTTCACTGTGTCCTGAGGTGCAAAAGGGAAATAATCATTTGGCACAATATTGAGGGAAGACTGAATTATATGTCCTCTTTTTATGTACCTTTGATATACTGCAAAGCTTCCAGCTCCCATGGCAGTGGAAACAGCAATAGCTGCTCCATAACAGTGTACAGGAGAGTGGTGGCTTCTGCAGCCACCTCAGCAGAAGGAAGGGACTTCCAATCTAGATTTATAGCAAATCTCAAGCACTGAAGTCTCGTGTTTTTTGGAGTCAAAAGACATTTGCAAGTGCTCATTTACAAATTGGGGTCCTATAGTTATATTGCCCCCTCAACTGCTGTCATTTCAAAGATTAAAACAATTGAGTCCTTAACCCTGAGCATCACCATGTTATTATTGGAGCCACCAGACAAACACCATCAGCTGATACAGAGACCACAACAACATTCTGTGCCATCCTAGCTGCAGGGTAGGGGCTGGTGAAGTCAGGAGCGATCCCACCAGCAGCACAACATGATAACCAATTTGTGACCTCCTATTCCTTGGTAAGTAGCCAACACTTGCTTCTCCCAGCATGGCATTGCTTTCAAAGGTGCACGAAGCCCTGGACAAATCTAGAATCAATCCTCACACAGGTCACTTCATCTTTCTCGGTTTCTCAGCATCAGCTGTAAAATGCAGACACTCATATTTGACTGATTTACTGATTTGGTGTGTGAGTCCCCCTGGCTCAATCTTTTGCTAATCCTTCACAGCCAGCACAGCACAATGTCACTCTGATCATGGCAGAAGTCTCCAGGCATTGCTGCGCTCCAGACAAATGCTTTTTCTCTTTATTCTTCCTTCTTAATTTGCCCTTATTTAAATAATCAGAAGCACACTTACATTTCCAGCATTTGTTTTTCAACGTCTGCTGCTATCCCTGCTAGATTTCTCCTGTACTGCCATGCATTACATCAAGAATGGTGAGGCACATACATAAAACCCCTCCGAGCTTTTTGAGTACCTCCATCCCAGTTCTGCTTCTCAGTTCCCTGCTCATCAGGGAACACACACAGGTCAGGCCCAGTGCTTGCTACCATGACCTCATGGCTTACAAGGGACTTTAAAAATTCCACTTTCAAAAGAAACACAAGGATTAAGGCTCTATGTGTACGGCCTTTGTCCAATGCCAAATATGCCCAAGACTTTTGGTTGAAGGCCTCCAAGGCTCAGTGCACAGAACCAAAGTGACACGGGCAATAGGGACCTATGGATTTCTAGACACAGGAACAAAGGAGACATAACACTGCCTGAATACAATTACAGGCCTGGGTATCAAAAATATTTATGAACCTAAGCATTCAAAAACCAAAGGACTGAGTGAAATATTTAGGCAGGCTGAATGTCTGGCTCCTATTGAAATACATGAGGGCTTAAAACACTGAGCTGGGGGTCCTGATTTCCACTGAGTACCTCTCCATGCGGCCCATAGAAACCCAGGTAACACAGATTTCCAGTAACAGACTGATGAGCCCATGAGATAATCTGAAATAAGACTTAAGTGAAATATTGCTTAAGGAAATACTATTAAGATCCTCAGCCAGTAACTCAACTCATTAACATCTTGAAAGAAGAAATCTGATACATTCTGTGATATTCCCAAAACTAGAGTGAGGGACCACTCCCTGCCCTGTTACAATATCAATACTGTATATTAAATGTGATATGTAATGTCATACATTGGAATCAGCTGCTGTGTGGGGATTCTGGACAAGTAATCTTGATTAGCAACAGACCTCACTCTTTGTACCTTGAGAGTGACTACGTAAGAGTTGTGAACCCTCCTGAGCACAAGAAACAAAAGAATGGGGGAAAAGCTGTCATTTAGACCATGCAACTTTCTGCAAGAAATACCATTTGATTTTTTTTCTACAGTTTTTATAGATAGTGAGATTAATCTCTAATAGTAAAGAGCAAAGATATGTGCATTATTCCTAGTTCTGACACAACTACTTCATTGATACTCAGAAATATTTGCCATTTATTTACAGAACCATCCACCAGTAAATTTGAAATACTAAAATGTGCCTGAGTTTCAGGTGTGCAGCCCACCAAAGAGCTCTGTCAGATATGAGAACTGAAGCAGTTCTGACAACACACCTTCAGGAACACCTTATAGGACATCAGAAAAAATGTGACATTTCTTTCTTTCAAAATACAATGGTTTACATTCTAATTTTTTTTTCCTGGTTGCTAGTTCGGGTCAGTATGAACTTCCACACCATAACCAAACCCATCTGGGTGATGTTGTAAGCCTGGATCCAAAGGTGTTTTGCAATCCCTGCTCAATGTGGCCACTTGGTGGTGCAGAATAATAAGATATATTTCTATAGGTGCCAGTGAAGAGCAAACCAGAGATCCTGAACTGTCTCCCTCAGCCCATCTCCAGGCATGCACAGGACTTGTAACAGCAGAGTCAAAGGCAGCTTTTGGTGCGTGACAGCTGCTGACACCAACAGCCAGTGTCCAGCCAAACCCTTCGCAGCAGCCATGACAAAAAAATGGATGGTATGGGTATAGAAATAGGCAGAATTTTCTGGAAGCACCAAAGTGCTACATTTCCAAAGAAGGCAAGAAATTAGCATTGCTGCTAAATACTTGTGTGTTCATTTACCTTTGTAAATACTGGGAAATACATGAGGGCAAGACTCAAGGTCAGCTCCTTAATCCTTGGCTGCTCTCCTTAGGCTGCAGAGAAAGGAGAGAAGCCCAGAAGGGCAAAGGAGGATTTCCCTGCAGATGGCAGAGCCTCAGGAGTAATCACAGCCTTTGCACATTAGAGTAACTTTCACTCTCCTGTGTTATTCAGCCCTAATTGCTGCCAAGATCAAGAGGCTGATAAATGGCTGAAAATTACCTTTGCTCCCTACTTCAAGGGAGCTCACCTGGATCTGCAGTAAGTGGTACTAAATAGGGGGCCTCAGCTCCTGCACTGTGATGTCAATCCTGTGCAGACCTACTGTTTGGAAAGGGTAAGTATAACTCTTTTTTCAGCTTAACCAGAACTTTAATATTCTTATTTAGAACAACACTGATGCAAACACCTGGGTATTTGACATCTCTAATACAATAGTACTGAACCCAAGATACAAGATGTAAAATAAGCTGCTGCTCTCCTCTGCATGACCTTCCTTATTTTCATCTGAGATTAGAAAATGAAAGTAATGTTTACATCTGAAACAAATAGAAGGTGGCTATTTTAGTGCAGTTAACCTATTTGAAAAGTGAACAAAGTAATAACAGTGGATTTTAAAATATCTTCATATATCCTAAATAAATATACCTTTGTTACTTTGGTGTTATGGAGACATTTGGAAACCATGATATGATGAAAGGTAAAGAGCGATTCAGAATCCTGAGCAAGTATGAAATGTTTTTGTCTGCTTTTACCTACGTGTAGACTGGCCCCAAAATGGGATAAAATGTTCTTACATATGCATAACAGCTTGATGTTGCTAATTCCTGCAGAGGACTGACTAAAACTTCCTTGTGAACATTTCACTAGTAAGCCTTAAATGCACTGGGAAGCTGCTATAAAACACTTCTGTCCTGCCAAATCCTCTCAGGTCGGTGATGGGGTACAGTTGCTGTCTTTGCTCAAGTTTCTGGGTCATGAGTCCATTGCTAGAAAGCAGAAACAAGTCTCCTGTAAGGAAAATGGCCCTTGCATTTAGAATACATTTATTGCGTTTATTATTATCTGTCCCATGGTTGTGTGCGAGTAACAACTTTCTTCATGATATTGAGATTGCTCTGCAGTGATAACAAATGTTTCTCATTTAATGGCAAGTGCCACATAAGGACACAGAAATTGCCTTCCAAACGTGAGCTGAGCAATGCACAGGGAAATGACAAGTCTTTTAAAATGACAGAGGATGCTCAAGAAAACAGGTCACTAAGCCCAGCAAGACCTTGGGCTCTCCTTGACCTGATAGGAAACAAGCACTATCCAGGGTGGGTGTGCTGTACAAATCCTAGGAGGGGTGGAGAGGACCTGGTGCCAACACTGACTTCACAGTGGAGCTGTTTGGAGAAGGCATGGGATGGCTGGGATGAACTCCTTGTAACAGACATGTAATGAATCATGCAGAGGTACATGGTCTGTGCTTGTTTTGGACTTGCTGTGCTCTCCTGTTTCGCTTTCTACCTCATGTTCCCTGGGTTAGGGACAGACTTTGTGCTGTCAGTATTCAGATTTACTTCTGGCAGGGGGTGTGGAAAAACTAGCACTGAAGGCTGCCTCTTGCCTCTGATGTGACCCTGTCTGAGCAAGCTGCTATTTGACAGTGGGACAGTCTCAGCTGATAAAGAATAATGTGTTTGACACTGAGATAATGGTCGGTAAATTTTAGACATGGACTCACATCGTAAGTTGGTGTCAAAATTAATAATAGGCCATGTGGGTTTTTCTTTGGGCTTTGACTGATCCCATCAGTCTCCAGAACAGCTTTCTTAGATCCAGTTTGTGAAGTGCTCCTTTGGGGAGGATGGAGATTACAAACCAGTGGAAGCTCTTGGATCCCTTCCACCTGTCTGGGACAAACCAATTCTGTTTCATTCCTAGTCCTGGGCCATGTGTCCACCAGGCACTGGGTGAAAGGATCATTGCTCTGCAGCTCCCACTCCTGAGTGGTCAATGGGCTCTGACGCTGCAGCTCCTGAAGTAATGGTGCAAAATTACCCCTCCCCAGTTACATGAGCTCCTTCTCTGTGTTGCTGAGCCCTGTGTTTGCAGGTGGGGTGGAGGGTCTGTTGCTATGACAACAGACATTTTGCTTTGAATAGAATTAGAATTTTTTCAGTTTAGAAAACCCAAAACAATTAGGATAGAGACAGAAGATAAACTTTCCTCTTTTCCCAAGAGGAAGCTGAGGCAGGATGCAGAGGCAGGTAGCATGGAGGCAGGTGTGGGCAGGAGGCAGGCAGCTGCTATCCCCAGCCCCAAGGATTTACACATCTTTCCTTAAGACAACTGTATGCTTCATAAAACAAACCCAGACATACAAGCTAACACAAATAATTCACCTTGCCTTCTCACACTGCCTTTTGAAGCCTGACTAAAAGGGGACCTGAACTCTTATGGAGGACTGAGGTTTACTACTTGCAGACCTAGTTTTGCTTTTCAGCTGATAGGATTTTCTAGTTTTTTTTTTTTTAATAGGAATGTCAAAAAGCTGAGTCAGCCATCCCACAGCTATTAAGATCCTAAAACTTCTTCCTCCTTATGGATTGCTTACCCCTACTCTATGCAGTCAGATGAAGATGAGTTGTTTGTTCTGGCATAGGGACAGACAGTCTGTTTTCCCCTACATGTATACAACTAATTTCAAGTCACTGGTGTTCTAGCTGGTGATAAAAGAGCTATCTTAAGCTTTTCACAGAACACAGTGACACTGTTAAATCAGCACAGCGTTTTCATTAGCAGAAAGATGAGAGCTGTACAGCTTAATGAGAAAAAGGGGCAAAATATCTTTAGGACCTGTAGGTTTAAACCTCCAGTTTCAAAGGAAATAGGTAGCTGTATTTTTCTGTAAGTTATACATTTTCACCTTCCTACTGATTCAAGGCTATTCAGTGTCAGCAATAGACTGCCCTATTTGAGTAGAGAGGAAAAATTGCTTTCATGCCTTATTGCTCATCGGGTTAGACCTTTTCCTGCAGATGTGGAACAGGCAGCTGTGGGATCACAGTCCATGGACCTGAATGTGTGGGTTCTGATAACTCTTTCTCCAGGAACTTTCAGGCTCACCCTTGGGTGCATGTTCCTCTTCTAGAACTCATGGCCTTGAGAGCAAGAGCAGGTGCTGTGTCTGTTCTGTTCTTACAGATATTTTGGACTTCTGAGGTTCTTCTTTGGCTTGCACATCCATGTCCCTCATCATTCCCCAAGGCAGCAGTCACAGTGTCATAGAATCATTTAGGCTGGAAAAGACCTCTGAGGGTCCAACCTTTGACCGATCACCACCTGGACAACTAAACCATGGCACTAAGTACCACATCTAGTCATTTCTTGAACACCTCCAGGGATGATGTCCTTACATTTACAGGAAAGTTGAGTTGTCCTTGGCCTGCTCAAAGAGCATTTTCTCAGTTTTGGGACAGAAGTGAGCCCGGGGCCCTTTCCTGAGGTTGGAAATGGTCTGACACCCGTGACACCTGAACTTTTCATTCTGGCTACTAAGGGATCTGTTGATAAATTCTGACAATGTGTCTTTTGGCAGGGCCCTTCCAGTTGCTGCTGTTGGAGGCTGATCCTAAGTCTAAATGCCTTCTAGTGCCTAAAACTTCCCAGTAACTTCCAGACTAAATTTATATACCACACATTTATGCCCATTTATTCAAGGGCCAAGAATGGTCTTACAACTCAAATAGGTTTTCTCCCTGCTGAGGTTTAAATCCTTACTGTGCTTGTCAAGAGCAGTCTTCTAACATCAGAGATACCAAAAGAGGAGAAATATATTTACTAACTGACACTTTAGTGAAAGTGGTTGCAGCACTTTGGAATTCATCTTTTGCAGATGCTGTGACCCCCCCAGTGGTGTTTCTGGGATTGCTTTACAATGCCAAATGGCCTTAGGCTGCACTCTACTTGGTGGCATCCTATCACAGTGCTATCCTGGAGGAACTGCTGTGCAGCTGACAAAATTCAGAAGAGATGCAGATATCAGACTGCTTACATTAATTCAGACGTCCCTGCATTTAGACTCCTTCTTATGCTTATTCTCCTGGTACTGGGCTCTGTGAGTGAAAATTGCACACAGAGGAACTGGAGAGACGCTTAAATTACAGTTGACCCTGCTCTAACCTACGACTTTTTCTGAACTGAAGAATTTGGTCTGGCGTGTCTTCAGAGGCAAAATCTCAGGGGATCTCAGCTTGATAGGCAGGCTGAGTTAAATGTGATTATCCATGCCACTTGTGCCAAGCTGAGCTGCTCACAACCAGCCACTCCTGTTCGCATACACAAACACTGCTCTGGGTGTTTTTCATACACTGTGCAACAACTTGAAAATCCCATGAAGAGATGTGAAAGCAAGGGATAGTTAAAAGCAGGAAAAGGCATAGATGACAATCTTCTCATTAAAAAAATAAACCCAACAAAACCCCCACCATAAATAAATGATGGCTTATGCTAACAAACCCCAAGTTTGCATTTTCGGAAAGTGTAACTCAATAACTGAATGCCGTGGCCTGTCTGTAATGAGCAGAGTACATTCTGCACCATGAGTGAGGTTTGACTAAGACCAGTGACTCCAGAGAGATGACAGAAGTAGTGCTAAGCTTAGTTTAACACAATCTGCAGAAGCAGTTCTGCACAGTTGCTATAACACTATGTTAAACTAGGCTAAACTCCGAACACTGCTATAGTCACTGCTTTTGGAACCGCTCTGGAGTCAGTCTGTCGGAATGTTCCTCTCCTTTACAAAATGCATAATCTCATTTAAAATCATTTAGTTTCCTGAAAGCTATTCAATTTGGGGAAAAAAGGCTGTCAGCATTCCCTTTTGCTTGCTGATGTAGTAAACTTACTGATTGCTTATCTCCAATGACACCAAATAGAATTTTGATTTGTTTTGGAAATCATATTTATGAACACCTTGGTTTATACTGTCTTCTCAAATATGGCTATTTATTTGTGTTACTTCTTAAGAAAGCTCATTTTTTGAATGTGTATTTTGAGAAAAACTTTTATAGTTGTTACTGTTTTAAAAAAATCTTCAACCTGACTTATAGGGGAAACCCCTCTTTCCTCCCCAGCACCCCAAACAGTTCTTCTTCTCTTATTTCACCTATTGGGATTATGGTGAATTTGGAGGTTTGAAAGTATCCTTGGAAGGATTCTCCACCTCTCTAAAACAACTGGCTGAGCAATGAACCTCACCTGATGATGATTCAGTAGATGACAACTTTTCTCTGTAGGTTTACAGTCAAGTGAAATATTCCAGGTGTATCTGAAGTTGCATTTCTTAAGAAATTTAGACGAAGGGTTTTCTAGCCTGGGGAGCTGATTTCTTCTGCCTGTACTAATGAGTGAAAGCCAGTGAAGATTATGTTGACATAATCTCAATGTGTGTCCTTCTGAAGGGCAAGTACTTGTCTTGGTGTCTTTGGCAGAAGTCCTGCACAGAAAATTGAAGATCATCTTCTCAAATCCTTTCTGCAACTCTGCTTGTCTGCTTGGATAAAGTCTTCTTTCACTCCCTGTACTAACTGTTTTGCTGCTATTTTAACAGCTTCATAGCTGTACCACCAGCATCCATCTCAAAGGATGAGCAAAGTGACCCTTTCAGTCTCCTGCCTAATTCACACTGACTGCTCTGCCATTAGTTACCTAATGATTTGTGAAATATTTTGTGATATATCTTGTGGTCTTCAGCTGAGCAGTCCTTTGTAAGTGTCTAATGTTAGTAGTAATGGTGAAACATAGCAAGTCACCATGGCATTTCCTCATGCGTTTGTTTCAGTGGTTAAAAACTTCTGTTGTATGGTGAAACTTTTAGTTTTTGGCAGCATCAGTGCAAGCACACAAGTGGAGCTTCCTCTTGCAGGCTTTCCTCCTGCCAGCAGTTCCCGTTCACACCACCAATCTCATCAGCTGCACACAGGCTAAATTTTGCAGCATAACACAGTGTACCCTGAGATCTTGCTTACTTTTTATCCCTTTTTTTCCCCCCCCTTTTCCCCATCATCTATTTGGAGCACATCTGAGCTTCTGCCCAAGGTTACCAGGAAACCAGGGAGTGAAAGATGCTTTTGTGCATGTATCTTTTACTGCAGCACACCCCAGTGACCTGATTAGGGCTCACCCCTGTGCCCAAGGAGTGAGTGTTCCTACGTGCATTCACCTAACCACAACTAGGGATGTAATTGAGATTATTCATGTTGTGACAACTGGGAGGATTGGAGCTCTGCTGAACATGAAATCATGTATACAAAGCCAACACAAAGCTCCCCCTGATTTTGGAAAAGCCTGGATATAAGATGATATCCTTACTACTGAGAGCTGGAATGAAAGGGATGTAAAGAATCCACTAGAGAGCCATAAGCAGCACCTTGCAGCTTCAGAATATCTCTGTAAGCACCAAAATCAAGCATTTTGGTGTACGTGATTCTGGAGAGAAGCTGGGTTCAGAATAATATTGCTTTAAAATATAAGAGAGATGGACAAGTTTAATACTAATAGTCAGTTTGATTGAGATACATACTATGTGCATTTATTCTATACAACTCAACATTAAGTCTCAAATGTAATATGGACTCTCTCTCAGCAGCTGTGATATATGGAAAAACATTATTAAGATTTTTATTGAGGTTATTTCATTAGGGTTTTCTGTACTGTTCTAGGACAAAAAAATCCTGTGGTAATATTCTATATTGCCTTTAGCTTGTAGATAACACAAGTAAAACTGCTACAGTACAACTTTTTGTTAAGCCCTTCCCCTGAAAACATGAGTGGCAGATGCCTGCCCCATCTACCTGGACAAACTGCATCTAGAATGTATTTATTGTTAGCTTGGAAGATTCTGAACCGCTTTCTGCACAAATGATAGGCTATATGTGGGTGGACCTTGGCAGGTTTCTTGGACCTTAACTTTAACAGATGTAGTTCCAGGTGAAACAAGTTACAGGTTTCAAGTGAATATCAGAAAAAGATGGAAGGATAAAAATAGCAGAAGCTCAGCAGTCAGACTGGCAGACAGGGTGGCCTTCCGAGGGGAGCACTGAAAGCTCCTTCTTCATCTGACTAGTTCTACTGGTGAGATCTTCAGCAAGTGACTGGTTTCTCTGGTCAGCAGCACTTCTCCCACTGCTTGGAGAAAAGCTATATAGGCCAGGTTCTGGCATGTAAAGTTTGGTGTTTAAAATTACATCCGTGTTTTATATTTTATTTAATGATACCTTAGGACATCAACAAAGAGATTAACACTACATTCTGCAATGAAAACTTGCAAACTGGCTTTTGTTTCCTCATTGAGAGTTTTGAATGTCATGGTAGCATAGAAAACTACTACCTTTGTGATTTCAATATATTAATAACTGCTGACCTAATCCTTTATCTAACTAAATAATGTATTAAAGTTTATTCATAACCTTGGAACTATGACATGAATATATATATGTAAACACATTCAGCTATAAATTTCCATTTATGGAAGCATCCAGTGCATTTTAGAAGTCCTAATACTGTCTTCTCTCTGTATGTTCAGCACTCATGAATTGTAGGATAGTGGCCTTGAGAAAGAGCTTTTAAAATAAGTTCAAACCTAAAAGTATCTCCAAGATGATGTAGATTTGTGATTCAAATTAACTCTGCAGGTTTTCTCCAAGGCACACAGAAGAAGGCCTGAAGCTCTGAATAGTAACATCTGCATTTGCAAGTAATTAGATAAATAAGGACATTTCTGTTCTAGCACAGTAAAGCTTTACTCTGTATGAGCAGAGCTGCTCTGTGCTCTGGAGATGCAGTTGTGTTGAAGAACATCCTAAGGAGGCACACGAACTAGGAAGCATCCTAGAACTGTGCTTTCCCAGTCCAGCATCTCACAAAAACACTCAGAAAACTCTGGGAATGAGTTTGTGTGTGTGTGTGTGTGTGTGTGCGCGCGTGTTTAAACCCAATGAAGAATCATCTCATAACTTCAGGCATTACCAGAGAAAGCACAGACCTTAGTGACTAGGGGCACATCTAAATACTGAACTAATATACAATGTAGGAATGAGCACAGGATGTTAAAAATTAGCTGCTCTTAATGAGGGAATGAATCACTCTTAGCGGCAATGAAAAGATAATGCCAACAGCAAACACTGCAGCTCTTGGTCAAACGTAATTTAGATCTGAAGTTGAGACAATGCTGATGGTCACCAAAACTTAATTTAACCAAACCAAAATGACCAAACCATCAAATAATATAATCGTTTAATGATTTGACCAAAACAGTAATACTTTATGTAGATGACAACTGGTGACTCTGCAAGCTGTTTTAAAGATTATTGGATTATTGCTGCTGTAAACTGTAGTCAACAGTTGATAATAGGAATATTGATTTTTTTCTATTTTTTTTCTATTTTTTATTTTCACCCCGCTCTCCAAGTTACGGCTTCTACCACAGCTAAGCAATAGCACTCTGAGGGGAAAAAAATTAAAAAACCAATGATTCCCTGGTAGTTAGCAACACATTTTCTGTAAGACTTTGAGCAGGATGTGCTGGGATAGGCTTATAATAAATATAGAAGTGTGGCAGATTTTCATAGAATTAGATATCAGCTCTCCATTTTTCCATCTTTTTTTACTAGTCTCAAAGAGATCAACTGCTTCTCTCGATGTATAAATTCTATACTGAAGAATATTATAGCGTGCCCTAAATAGCTTGAGCAATAGCAAAAGGCTACCTTTGACTCCTGGCTTTTCATTTGATTTTGCTACACTCTCTGCAGCCTATACACTCAAAATAATTTGTGCTATATTCCTACTTTCCCCCAAAGTAGCCTTTTGCTGTGCTCATGCAGCTCCAGTTCAGTGGCCTTTGTGCAGAGCAGAGCTCATTTAATGCCAGGTATGCTCCAAACCTGTGAGGAACTGCCCCTCTAGCTTTTAAATCTGACTCTGATGTGTTTCAGGTGATTTTGGTGAAAAAGCAATAAAAAAACTAGGATGAGAAGAGGGAGCAAAAGACTTGTACAAACAAAGGTTAAGTGGAAACCCCTAATTCCAGGAAGTTTTCCTTCAAATAGGAGCAGATGGCAGACCCATCTGGCCAGGCAGAAATATGCCAGGCTGGGCATACTGAGAACAAGTCCATGCTCCAAGATCCACCTCCAGCCATGAGCATCTTGATACTAGGCTGGTTAATCCAGTAATTAATTAGGAGGGATGAGTTTCAAGAGTGAGGCTTGAAAGGAGAACTGGGAAGGAAAGAAGGTGGTGGACTCACTGGTTGCAACACAGTGGGACAATTTCTGTATGTGCTTTGTACCATGAGCAGAAGCATTTTTGGCCTTTTTTACTCATGTCCCTTTCATGGGAGCTTCATGAAAAAAACGCCCACAACGTAGTTTCAACAGAAAAGCATCCGAAAATGTTATGAAAAGCTCTTGTTTCGCACAGAGAAAACTTCTAATCGGCGAAATCGCAAATAAAGTCACCACATCTGAAGATTAAAACTTGTGTTCTTGCCAGGTTTTGCCCTCATCTGTCAAATGACTAGGCTAAAGTAAACTTGAAATAGATTTTCATTTATTTTTCATCTTCACTGTAATCCAAAGACTGCCCTGTTAAAAGCCTTTCGTAAATCATTTGGTCAGTTTTTCTCAACAAAACAGTCTTTAAGTAATGCCGTATATCAACCTCTTTTTTGACGTTTTCATTTTTTCATCTTGACATCTTCTCTTAAAAATAATACAGTGTTTGTCCTGTCATCTTCTTTTCAGACTGTGTGGAGGGGAGAGGAAGGCATCAGCTCCCTCCCCATCACAGCAGTTGGAGTATGCAAATCAAAGATGTGCTCGTCAGTCTATGGTTTTCTCTTCAAGTTTACCTTTCAATCTTACTGTCCAATGTTAAGAGAACAAGTGTGGCAAGAAACTCAGATTACTACATCAAAGCTGTAAGCTGGAAATCACACAGCCTTTTCCCTAAAGTGCACAGTCTCTTTCAAATGCCTTCCTAAATGCAACAGGGATTTAACTCTAATCTGACTGACAAGAAAAAGTGCCTCTGCTACAATCTGCCGCATCATTTGTGTTTGGCCTTTACAGGCCAAGAGGAAGTCAATGAGGTGATTCTATAGATGGAACAAGTGATAAAATACACTTCAATACTAAAGCAGATAAACTCCTTTTTCTTGCGAGTACTGTGAGTAAAAGCCAGCTGGTTCTCAGAGGTGCGTGCAGTTCTTTCTTTAATTAGACTAGCAACTTTTTCTTTTTCCTAGTTATCCATGCTTTCCTGAGATACAGCGTGGTTTAATAGTCAATTATAATTGACTGTTAGAGAGGAATTAGGTGATTTATCAGAAGTAAAAATTCAGTGCTAAAGCAGTATCTCTGCAGAGAGATGAAAAGCTGCAGGGTGGGTGCTGAGCTGCATGTCCACGTGTCGCTGGGGCTGAGTGGCTGCACAAATGCAGTTGCTGAGCCATTCTTCAGCACAGCACTAAAGACAATGTCAGTGCAGGTGATGTGTCAACCAGCATTCAGCAGAGCCATGTATTCAGTTGCTCTAGACTAATACAATGCTTTTATCTTCAGTGAACACTGTCAATCAGTACAGCTGGTGATCCAGCCCCAATATACTTGTGGATGAACCTGACAAATCCTGTATAATTACACTGAATCTCAACTTTCTTCTTTTTCCTTGTTTCATCTCTATGGCAGGCAAGCTTATTATCTGTGGTGTAGTTCTAGTCTTACATCTGTTTGAGTCTGCTGTGCTCTGTTCTGTGATCCCAAGGGCTGGTTTCAGAGTTCAACTCTATACTAGAGACAGGCAAATTCCTGAACCCTGTGGTAGCCAGGAATCAATCTCATTGTATTTTCCTGCAATTTGTGCAGTGATGTTAAGATTTTATTTAAGTTTTATTGAGGACCTGGTGGTGGTACATTTGCTTGTAGCCAACTTTGTGTTCTAAACCACTTTTCTTGCCATTTCTCTTCCTGGTGCTGTTGTAGGGAATTAAGAGGGATCTGTCTTGAATACACAAAAGCTTGTGAACATTCTTCCTCTATTTGAGAGTTTATCAAAGATGACACCTTGAAGAGGAAAAAAACCTCCCTGTTGAAACAAGCTGGTTGAAATATTTGGTTGACTTGTGAGGGTTTGCGTGCAGAAGCTCTGTCACCCAGAGGACAAGTGAGGTGGGTTGGGTGCTACTGAGTGTTAAAAATTAAAAGAAGAAGGTGTCTTTGGTGAGTAGATCCACCTCAAGAGACATGTGAAGGAGGTAGGGACTTTCTCCTGGGCTTGGTTTCAGTCTCTTGATTACTGGACAGGTTCAGAACCACTGGTCCATGAGGAATTTTCATTCTCTTGCCACCAAATGTCTGGCTGTGCCTGTGCCCACCTCACCCTGGACCTGGGGACATTTTTCCCTGCATGAGTGTTCTGGTCTCTGAAGGAGGGAGAACCATTCCTTCCCTGCCCTGGCCACTCTTTTTAAAGAAGCAATACACAAAATTAAATAACATCTGCATTATAGAGAAAAAAGTTGGAGGACAAAGAGGCCAGGATTGCTTGGTAGCTGTAGCTACCAGAGTAGCTGTATGGAGTACTGCTTATCAAGGCAAATTTGGAAGAGCCCAGAATGGGTCTCTCTGGTAAACCAATAAATCATTTGGAAACCCTTTTAATATAGTCATCATCACTGAAGCAAAGAGACAGAAAAGCTTCTACCAAACCTAGGTGGATGAAGGAAAAGGACCAAAACCTCCTACATGGAAGGAGGTGCTTGACTTGTCTTTGTACAGTTGGATTTTTTTTGCATGACCCATCAGAAATAAAAGCAGTTATGGCATCTACAGGCACGGACTGTCAGTGCACAGAATAAACCATCTCATGATGTTTTCATATTTAAACAGACAGGAAGGGAGGAAGTGTGGGTTCCCAAAAAAGGTTTCACACAACGCCTTTTCTCTGTCAGTAAAGTGAAATATAACTGCCATGCTAAAAGGTTTTGCAGCAGCAATTTGCTTTGAATTGCAAGCATAAGATAAATGTGCTACACAGGTCTCGATTCCTGAGCTGTGAAGGTGGTAAAAAGGAGAATGTTCTCTGGTCCAGAACAAAACGATATTTAGAAATATCTTGTTTCAAAGCTCCCAAAACATTAGCACAAGGGAAGATACTCTGCATTGCCTGTCTTGTTTGCACAATGTGCTGGCCAAGCTCTTTCCAGCTGTAGCACCAAATTTTCTGATGGCATTAGGACTGCTGTCTTGTATCTCAACTCTAAAACAGTTCAATGTTCCCAGACTTTTCTTTCTACAACGAACTGTATGTCTTCCATGGTCATTTTTTTTTTTTTTTGATTGTGCCTTTCCTTGATAGGGTCCCACCACATTTGTAGATAGATGTTTTTGCAACATAGCATCACCAAAGTCAAGGGAAATGCAGCCTCTGACCTCAGTGGAGGAAGCATCACTGATATGTTGACCTGGAAATAACATATGATTCAGAGCTGAGAATCAGAGTCCAGAGAAAATGATGCTTATTTAAAAAGTAATACAAAATTGAAAGACATAGAAGTATTTGAAATGCTCCATGAGAAGGATTTATTTTTCAAGAGTAGTTCTGGTTTATATTATCCAGAGCATCTCAATGGAATAGCTCGGTATTAATAATATCTCATCTATTATGTATATTGCAATATGCCTAACACAATTGCTGAAGTAATTTGGCGCTACTAATTCTTCTTTCTTTTTATTCCCTTTTCTGAAGAGGTAAAGAGATTAGGAGACTATTTTAGAGCAAAGTATACATTGCACTACAGACATCCCACAGATTAGAACTATTAGTCATTAAAGCTCTTGTTTTTCTATTTCAGCCTAAAATCTGTGCACTTCTTGATATCTTTTATTCTGCCTCCATTTTAATGCCCAGTGACTGCACTGTATCATCACATCATTGTATTATTTATTTTTGATTTTTTAATATTTCACTAGAATTCCACTCTTGAGTTACTTTAATATAGTCCTATTTTAAAGGTGCAAAATAAGGAAGAAGTAGCTGAATATTGAATTTTTAGTCTGAAAGTTCTGAATAATCAGGGTTAAAGAGTCTTGGCTGATCCTGTCTATAATACACTGACCAAGATGAGATGCCTTTTGAAATGCTTTTTCTTCTGACAGATACTACATAAAGCTTGATCTTTATTAATTATCCCGAGGCTTTTGTGTTTGAAAAGTCACTGGGAAAAATGCAGAGGATTTAGAAGTAAATCTGTGAGCCTTCAGCTGTTTTAGATTCCCCCCCACTGTGCCTCCATAAGAGATTCCCTCTGTTAACTCATCACTAAAGCAATCGTGTACTACTTAACAGAGGTGCTATTTTCTACTTCATGTGTCTCCCTATGAATTGTGCAAGAGGCATTAGAGAGCCCTGCCTTCCACTGAACACATAAAAAGGCATAGCAGAAAAAGCTTTACAGATTTATTGCATTCTCTATGCATTGCCTTTCTGGGAGAGGGAGAGAATTGGCAGCAGGTCCTGCTGCGGAGCAGAGCCTGCAAGGACACGGGAAAATCTTTGCTAACCCCCAAAGATTTTGAATAGCTCTGTACAGCAGTCCTCATTATCATGTACATATTTTTCAGGCACTACTTAGAGATAACATTGAAGAAATGTGCCACAAAGTCAGGTTTCTCTTCCTCCCCTCTACCCTTACATCCATGAATTCCAGATCAAGGGAAAGAGGGCAGGGAATGAAATCCAGAGGTGCTCTGGGAGTAGGCAGGTCACATATATCCTTAGAGCTGGCACTTTCCCCCACCAGTCATGGACTTCCTATGGTATGAGAACAATCCTGTTGGGAATAGATGTGACCATCACCAGTGGTGGGCAGACTTGGTTTCCCTACTGAGGGGCCAATTTCCACAGGAGTCCTATGGCACTGGCAGCCATACTACAGATGGGCATGGAGGGGTCACAAAGAGGCAGATATGAACCAAAATCCTTACTGTCCCTTGCTGTGGAGTAGGTCTGTCATTCCCCAAACCCTGTGTGCCATGAGGACCACAGCAGCTGAGAAGTGTTAGCACAGCAGCAAAAAGCATCTTGCCAATAGAAAAGTTCTGTGTTATTTTCCCATGTGCTGACACAAGGTCCCATGCTCTCAGTGCAAATTTATTTTGTCTTGCTTGGAAGGGTAAAAAGCAAAATAAACAGAGACTGTAAGGGGATATAGAGTCTCATCAAGAAAGTTACTTATGTCATATTTTGAAGGATCTCCATCTTCAATTGTCTCCAGCATGGCTCTCTCCGATTTCATATAAAATTGAGTCTTGACAGTCATTGAACTGTGTATGTGATACACCAAGGATTGCTTTTCCACATGCAATTGTGGCTTTATTTTGTCTCAGTTGGGCCTGGCCCTCTGAAGAGCAGGTGTAATTGGGCGACTGCTCTGCTCAAATGCCATGCTCTGCTTCAAGATTGTTTTCATTTGGGGCAAATATTCAACCACTGACATTATTAGGCTGAGCAACATAAGGCCTAAGTACTAATCTGAGGTTTCTTACTCAGTTCTTGACTTCTCAGACCTTCACTGTTTTGCCATCTGCTGCAATTGAAAATTGCCTTCTGCAACCAAAGGGAAAATCTAATTTCTCAGCAAGCCATAAGGGGTTATTAAGATCATTAGACCCTGGTATGCCATAATGCCTGGGCCAAAAGGACCACAGGGCACTTAAATATCGTGTGATTCATTTTATGGCTTCAGACTAAAGTTAGGAATTATTTTGATGCCTATCTTATGATGAAAAGTGCTGGTCAAGTAGGTTACAGCAGATGTTGCTTGGTGAGGTCAGTCCATGGCATGTTTGTGGCAGATGAGAAGTGGTTTTAATGGTGTTTGATCACAAAGGGTACATCTTTTGTATCAGCCTGATGAATTATCAGAACCCAGCCAGTGTCCTCAGTTGTGCCAATGATGCTAAAGACAGTCTTGAACAATAAGAAACCAGAGAATACAACTTCTACTCATCAGGAGGACCAAGACTTGGCTTCTAACAGAGGATCTAAACCTGATGATCTAAGTTGTACTCCCTTTCCTTTTTTAAGGATGAGAAAGCTCTTCCCCTGCAGACGCTTGTTCTTGGATATTTAAAACTGAGCTGCTGGAATTTTCCCTCTATTTTCTCTGTTTCTCTAGTTGTTTAATATTTGTGAGATTTCTCTCTTGCAAAACCCACTTTTAAGTATTTGATACAGCCATGTGTGAGAATATTAAAGCTGATTTTTGGCTAATAAGGCTTCAGAAATGATTGCAGGAGCTGTGAAATTTACATGAAATTAAAGAAAGAATAGTTCAGTAAATGCAAATAAATGCAGAAATGAATATTTTAATTTGGATTCATGATTAACGCCAAAGGATTACCAGCAACCCATTACAATGTGATGACATAAAAACTCAATGGGAATAAAAATTCTATATACACTAGTTAACTGATGGAAGGAAGCTATTTTTAGTAGAACAGCTCAGACTAATTTATTTGCTCTTTGAAAAAGTAGCTATTGATTCTATTTCACGTTTGTCTGTGTTAATTATGTCTCAGAATATTTTTTACTGGTATGGTATTGTATCAGTTCCTGCATTTTACAGTGGGTCAACCAACTATGGTCAGTAGATTTATTCTCATTTGTCCAGTTATTAAATGAATTGTATTGAAAATAGGCATTACTGATTGTCACTTTTCCTTATGCTGTGTAAATAAAGGAATTACGAACAAATGGTTATAATTATATACAAGAATTATGTATAAGGAAAATATGTGATCTCAGTCTGACTGCATTTATTTCCTCTGTATGTCAGGGGTTTCTTTAGGTGGTAGTTTCTGTTTTAAGACCATAGAAACCAAAGCATGTGTGAACAGACTTTAGTTTCTGTAGCTCTGGGGTCAAGAAATCTTACTGTTTTGAAATCAAGATAAATTAAATGAGGTAAAAAAAGTATTTCCTGTTCTAGCCATACTTTAACTGTACAAATAGCTTTTGTATTTTAGTGTCCTTGGAAATCACCATTAGAATAAGACAGCAATACTTAAAATTTTCCCCAAATTTGGGAGTCCACTCAATCTTTCTACTTTTTTTTCTTTTCCTTGAGAAGCCATGAAGCAGTGGGGTTGATTTTTAATTTGCATGTGTTTTTTGAAGCTTTTATTGTTCTCTAACCACTCCTGACCACTCAGGCTGACAGCCCAGAGTGGTACTTGGAACTAGTCTGAAGGATGCACAACCACAACGTGCGTAGGCTCCGGGTAGGCACAGCTTTCCAGACCAAAAATGCTTGGAGAAGGGGTGGGCATGAGTGGGGTTCTGAAGACCTTGTCATTAAGTTACAATTCTCAGACATCCCAGCACTGTGTAGGTAACTGAGTGAACCTGCTGCCATGATGGCTTTGCATTTCCACACTGGCATGTTATCCTTCCCCACTGTCTCCTGTGCTTTAGACATAAGCACGTGCCTCCTCTTTTGTTGTAACTACTCTTCTGTAGTTACATTCATTTGAGATGACTGTATGAAAAAACCCTCACCCTGCACTAATTGCAGTGTCCATCTTAATACAACTCAAACAAGGGGAAAAATGAACAGAGGCCTCAATAATGAAGTGTTGCTGCCACGCCATGCACGAGCTTAACACAAACTATCATTGTGCCTGAATGCTAATTAAAGGCACCACGAACCCAGCAAAATCCTGACTCATCTGAAACTAATGGGAATTTTATCTCTACCATGTGCAAGTTTTGTTTCTGGCTTCTTTAAGCATTGCTGGTGGTGCTGGTCTTCGGTGTGGATCACAAGTGAGCCCGTGAGGAATTACGCAATGGAAATAATTTGAAGACATCCCTGACCTAATCTGGCTTGAAAAAGGTCAAGAGATTGTAATATGCTTACTGCCATATAAGGCTGAGCATGTTTCTATTTGTCTAACTTCAGTCTTGAGGGTCCCATGAACTATGGATGTGACTTCCCTGCAATATCCTTACTCTCTGCACTAGCAGAGCAGTAAATGCATACATGGCTATTGTGGTGAATGTCTCAAATTATGAGAATTAGTCCAATCTAAGCATCAGTGTCATGTGTGAGTTGTGTTTTATTGATTCTTGTTTTTCTCATTATTAGACTGATTCCTTCTACACAGGATTTATTCACAGTCTTTGCTTCATTTTTTATTTCAGCCTTAGCAGTGTATGGAATCAATATTTATTTTTACCTGTGTGAATGATTCAGAGCAATATCAGGTTTCCCCAGTTTTTAAGTAGCATATTAAAAGCTTTGCCTCAATATCACTGGCAATGGTGGAAACATCTTTTGGAGAGCTATTCAAGGGATTGTCTATAGCCATATCTTTAGTACAAGCTGTAAAAGAAACAAAACCGGTAATTATTCATGTTATAATACATTAGTTTTTTTAGGTAGAAACACTTTTAGTAACTGATAAATAGAGAAAACTGAAGTAAAATATACCCTAGTTTTAACTAAAGTTAGCACTGCAGAAATCAGTGCAAATGTAAGGGAACATAATACAAAATGTGGTATTCCCAGAAGTGATGGAGAGAAAAGCAGAGAATGAGCTAAAAACTAAAAAGCACTGTTGGGGAAAGAGACAGTTTCTTTCCTATTTTCGAAAATTAAGCTTCAACTTCAGGCTCCCCAGATCCGTGGCTGTCTTTGGGTCAAGGTTGAAGGAGAAGTCTGAGCGCTGTTTATTTGCTTCAGTAAGCCTGGGGTGAACTCTGCCTTAGGCCTTGCTTTGTCCCACAGGTAGGAAAGGGAAGAGTGATACAAGACAAGGAAAGCAGAAACTCTGCCCCTTATTTAGTGGGAGACTTGTCCTTCCATAAAAGTACTGTGCATAGTAAAAGGGATGAGATTAAGAATCTTTCCTATCTTCTTGAGCTGTACAGAACTTAGAAGAGAGAAATACTATGTTTTCTCTTTAAAAAATACTCTTTTCCTGGCAGATAAATCACCTGCTGTTCACTGCAGCCAGTGACTTTCTTATTAAATAACGTTTTATTTAATAATGTTCATCATTAGAATTGGATAACCCACAACTTCTTAAAATTTCAGAGTGCTCTCTGCGCTGGCAGAGCTGTGATACTGGGCAGGACCACCTTCAGACCTCAAATCCTTGTTTTATTGATCTACAGGCAACCTGATTTTGTTATGCCAGAAAGTGGTAAAATTAACATTCAGTTCTTGAGAAAATTCAACTCTGAGCAAATAGATTAAGTCTAAGAGCCCTGTCTTTAAGGACAATAACCATATAGTGCTGCTAATGAAAATGCGATTGAACGCCCTCTGCTTGGATAAACATCCCTAACAGGATTGTTTAGTGTGCAATGAGTTCGTCTGACTAAGTGACTTCACTGTGCATCAGCTTTAAAAGGAGCTTTCTAATGAAGATTAACAAAGTAATATTTTTCTAGTCTGTGTGCTTAAACTCTTGGATCACACTGAGACCAATGCTGAGGACCCGCTGATGTGGAGCTGGAGCCCGAAGTGGGTGAAGGCAGCCTCTGCTTTAAGTGGGGTGTTACCGAGGGACTCTCACTTGAGTCTGTTTTGCCAGACACCACAGCTTTAAAATGGAAGGAGGAGCATCTTGCCTCTTTGTCTAGCTCCTCATCCCTAGTAAGGTTAGTTATAATAATCACTTTCTTGTGCCCATGTTGTAGCAATGCAGTGGTTGATCTTTAGGAGGTGCAATGTCGACTCAGGAGGTTGAGATCTCTTTAGATGATTGAATCTGTCAAGAAAAAAGAAGTTCTGTATATGCATCTTTCTCCCTGTGTGTGGTCCTTAAACACAAGATGGATTATAGATTCACATCCACCCTTAGCACCTACAGAGCTAACCCTATCTTTCAGATTTTTGTCCATTGGTTAGAGAGATCAGCTCAATTCTTACCAGGCAACAAGGGTCATTCAAAGGAGTGTCCCCGCAGTTCAGGTGTGATAAATATTTGTTCTTTCCCATTCCTTCTCTGCTGAGCAAAGTTACACAGTGTATATAATAACATCCATACTTTTAAGATTTTTCTATCATCTTGTTATCAGTAGAAGTTATAAATCAGAGTATTCATCACTTTTAACTTTGCTCATGTTACCGTATATATCTGCTGAAGTGTCTCTGTGGGTAAGACTGGTATATGTAGCTAAAAGACCCAGAGAATTATGTTCACATCAGTGAACATAAAAGTATCATCAAGTTTTTCTGTAATAACACTTTTCAGCTGAATTGGCCATGCTGTGGCCTCTGTTAAATTTATGGGAATGAGAGATTTGAGGCTACTCCCTGGACTTTGAAGTTCTTGAATGATTGTGAGAAGAAAAGAATCATTTAGGGATGCCTTCAATATAAAGCGCTGCAAGTCAGACTTTCCCTGAGTCTTCGTGCTGATATGGAGAGTTATGTTTAGACCTGTGTAACCCTTCAGTTATCTTTGACAAAAACCAAGACATAAGTCTCTCTAAACCATATCTGAACAGATAAGGACTCAGAAAATATGGTTAAATATAGTAAAGATTGGGTTCTGTCAGGTCTTCGCTAAGACATCTCAGAGGAAGAGTTCAAAGAAACTAATAATAACGCAATCTTTAATCTCACAAAATCAGAGTCATATTTTAAAGGGATGTGCTGGGTTTGGGATCATCTGAGCTGTATACTTTTTATCCCCCAATCTCTCTCCTGGTTTTTGTGCAGCATTTCCACAGTAGATCAATGCAGATGAGTTCCATACAAACAATAGCAACATGCACAAGAAATAGGATTCAACTTAATTTTGCAGAAGTGGTTCCTTCTGTACAAAGCAGAAAAGTCATGAATATACAAACTAGACCTAGTGTCTGGCACGAGAGAGGTGCACGATTTAGTCTGCTCATTACTGTGAGGACTTTTGGTAGTAATACAGACACCACTGGAAAAGGCTTCTGTTGGGTGAACTGTCTCTATGCAGCCCGAAAACCACATCATCATATTCCAGGCTCTGATGGAGAAGATGCCTTTTGTGTGTGTGTGTGTCTCATCATCCTTTAACTGTGTTCTCTTGGCCTTTCTGATAAAAGGACTTAGCTATGCTGCAGGAGGAGGACTGCTCCCTGGCAGTGTCCTGTCTGACATTTCATATTGAGTCTGACTGTTTTGGGGGGATTAAGGAAAAGACAGTGCCAGAAAGCACCTGAAAAAGCTCATTTGGGGAAGTTCCCAAGGGAGGAATTAGGCAGGAAGAAGACGGTGAGCTGGGACTGTCAGCACAGGTGGGGATGTGGAGAGGAATTGTAGAAACACTCAAATCTGAGTTTAAAAAGGGGAAGAGAAAAAGAGAAATTTCCTGGGGATCCAAAGGAGCCTCTGTAGCTACAGATTGCTGTAACTTTGGGAAACCCTGCTGGACTGAGAGCAAGGGAAGAATAAAGGCTGTGCCATGTACAGACATAATGAGCAGGGAGGAGATTTGTTTGCAATTTCCACATTCCACCCAGCAGAACTGACTTTCCTTTGTCTGGCTTACTCTGCTGTCCAATAGCATGAACTCTGAAGATAAAAAAGCTGTTGGTGGTTTGGAGTGCTTTAAGTAAAAGGTGAAAACATCCCCATCACATTCCTCTGAGTACCTTAAGGTCTTGTCACAAGGACAGGCAAATTTAGGGGTGGGCTTGGAGAGGCAGCTCCATTTTGTACCATTGAGGGTTTATTTTCCCAGAGTTATGTCACAGAGTATTATTTTCATTCCAAACTGGGAAATTTGCAGATACATCATACTTAAGACTTTTCATCTGCAGAAGTCTGGTCAAAATCTTAAAGGTTATAAAGCCTATGACATTGAAGCAAACAATTTAAACATTTTGAAGCTTTACAGCCAGTCTGGGGTTAAAAACCTGAAATGTGCCATTTTATGTCCTTTTTAAGCACAGCTAGCAAACCTAACATCATCTTTTACTGTCACACTTAGTCTACCTGAGAATATCCCATGCAGTAGATGGGAATATTTTCCCAAAAATTAATTTTAAAAAGGGGGCCTTGTTACAGCTGGAGGTCACTGAGCAAGTTCTCTGTCTGTGGATCCTTTAGAAGGCTGCTGCAGGCCATTTAGAAGACCATTGAAAGAGTTACCCAGTATATAAATGAAATGTAAGGAATGAAAGCACTACCTGAAGTTTTTGTATTTGTGGTGAACTGACACTAATTATCTTCAACTTTCACTGGTAAAGGAAGTTTCTCCTGCAGTGTGTAGGACCCTAAAACTATATTTCTGAAACCATGGTCATATAAAGGCTTTTGATGAAGTAGTTTGTCAAAGGTCACAGAACCAGTCTGTAACACTGTGGCATCAGAATACACCTTGTTGTGGTATTAAGGCTTTAATTTTGGCAGCAAGCAAGGAAATTTTAAGAGTAAACATCTCACAAGCATTAGTTAATAAGAAAGAGAGGAAAAGATCTCTCAAACCCACTGTGGCTTTGGTAAAAGACCAGTGGAAATGCTGATCATTAAGGTAGCTCCTGGTTATCATGTGTGTAATTTGGATGAGTAAAATTAGATCTCTGGTGATCTGTACTTTGGAACTGTTTTCACTGAAAATAAGGTGAAAGGTTCAAATGTCAGAAAGTGACAATGGTAAAAGTTTACTGAGCACTGCAACAGGTTTGGTATATATTACATTTGTGAACATGGTTTGTCTTAAGGAAGGTGCCATTAGATATCCATCCATGGGTGTGGAAATAGATACATTTCAACTGCAAATTTAGCTTGGTAAAACAAGTGAATTTGGTCAAATGTTGTGTGCCAATGTTATTTTGTGACAACTGCCATAAGACCACTCAGCCTTTCTCTTGCCAGGCTGGAAGGGTTAAGAGCTAGTCTGAATACAGCAATAACCTGCCAGCCTTGCTGGAGATGATTGCTTTCCTTTTCCTTTATTATCTCTTTTGTTAGCAGAGGAATGTTTAATCATGCCTCTCTGTTTTAAAGATAACTGTGTGGTTTTCCCTGGAGTGATTTTTAAAGTGGTTAATCAGAGGGACAAACCTGAAAAGGCAAGAAATACTTAATTAGTGCCTTTTCTTCTGACCAGCCAACAGTGCTAACCAGATGCCTTCACTTCAGAGCCATCCAAGCAATCAGCCTGGTAACGTCACTGCATCGCACATCAGGCACCTGGCAAGTTGAACACTGACTGCATCCCAGAGAATGTCTGCTAAGGAAGGCTACTTCTGAAAATTACTTTCAAAACCTGATAGCAAGCTTCACACAGGGCTGGAAACAAAGTGCTCTTTGTATATTGAACTGTAATCCAGCCTTTACAACTATTGGGCGCTATCAAAAATACTGCAGGAAACCAGCATAACAAAGAACCAGTTAAAGGCGGTTTTGTTTCAGTGGAGAGAGGGAAGGAAAAAAGTCAGTACGGAGAATAAAAAGTGTGAGGATTTTCTGTCACACAGCATAGCTTTCCAACTTCTCTTCAAAGTCATACTGACACCTTGCTATGCAATTTCAGTCAGTAGATCAGGAATTGTATATAACCCCCCTGTCTTTATTGTTAATGAGATTTGTGTAAATAACTTGCTAGAAAACATATTGAAAACATATAATTCACTACTAAATATGAATGCAGATGGCAGGTAAGAGGAACTAAATTTACTAGCCTTCCTGCAGTGTGCTCTGCAATGGATAATTCAAATAATATATATGTATGATATTTTTGGCATATTAGCTGCTCTATGCAGAGCTAGCACTGGATTTTGTAATAATAATGTGTGTGCAGGGCACATTTGCTATCTTGAGCATGTTATTGGTTACACAGTACTGGCTGTGAGCCAGCTATACCTCAGATATGCTAAGTTATGAGAAATGATCCCTATTTCTATTCAGAAAGTCGCTGCTTTCCAGAAAAGCATGGATCTGGGGAGTATTGACTTTAGCAGATGAATTGAACAGGCTGCTTGCCCTCGCCGTGGGGTCTGGTGGGGTAGGACTCGGCCTGCTCTCCCCATGATGCCATTTGGTTTATCTTTAGTCCTGTCTATGTCTAGGCTTAATTCCTTCTTCAGCTACAACCAGCCTTTGTGCAGGAACCAGAGGTACACAGGAGGGATTTGGTGACCAGGTGGGGCAGAATGATAGAGAAGTTGAAAACCAAATTTTATGCTCCCCAGAGGCTCACAGGTTTTGCATATCTATCACTGTTTGGGGTTTTTTCTGGAATCGAGCTCTCTGCAAAAATAAGATTTCAAGTGCCCACCAAATTCAGAGGGTATAACATTTCAGTTTGTGTCATCTCTAGGTGGATGCTCCTTTATAAAAATACACTTGACGTGAATCTTTCCCTCCCACGGGAGCTAACGATGTTCCCTGCAGCTCTCACAAGCCTAAATCATTCCTGTTTACTTGCCTAACTTCAGACAAAGGTTTTACCACCCCCCAGTGCAAACTTAGGGGTCTTGCTCATATAGTAAATAACTTGCATTGAATTAGGAGCAAAGACTTTAGGAAAATATCTGTTTGACTTCAGCTTAATGTGTGTGCTCTGCTATAAATCTGTGCCTCTCATTGCCAATCACTGTTTTATGGAGTGTTCCTGTTATGTCAATACTGCCAGGGTGAGAGGAGTAGTCACAGAAGAAAAAAACCCAAAAACCAAAACCCAACCCAAAGCTCTAATGATACATATATGGTGGAATCATTACTCTACAATAGTTTTTAAGGAACTTTATATTCTGCACAACACACTGAAATCTCCTTTATAGATTGCCTCTGTAACATATTTCTGTCCTCCTCTATGGGTCCATCCAAGATCAAACCAAAGTGAGGGTGGTGTAAATATCCCATGTGAGAACCAAGCAATCAGACAAACTCCAAACTGATAGCAGGACCTCCTCTTGATAGGGGTGTAGTTCAAAACTCCCATTGGACTCTGAAAGAGGAGCATCAGTCTGTTAATAGTGTTCACAGGAGCTGGCCAAAATGAATATGGGTTTTTTTTGGAGGGAACTGTCAGCTGGTGTGATGTGACTATATTGTAGCAAGAATCTGAGAGCTGTCATGATTGCTTGGAAAAAGCAATATAATTTCAGGCCAACTAATTTAATCCCTTTGATGCCAAGAGATTTGCTACTGCTAAGTCCAAACACAGAGATATCTCACCAGCACTTTTATTAAGGCAAACTATGCAAAAAGTTCACTCCATTTTGATGGACAGATTATTAGGGAAAAGCAATAATTTGCTGAAGCCTTATTTTCATGCCATTTCTGGGTATGATATTACAGTTTGCTGCGAGGCCAGCTCTCACCACCTCAGGATGGGGTGGGTTTGGTAAACTCCAGCAAGAATCCTCTCAACAGTATTGCCAGCATTAGAAACACAGCACACATCCGTGCCTCAGGAATAAACAGAAATAAAGCTCTTCCCTAAAGTAACCTAACCAGAATTCATTCCCCCCTACTTTTTATTGTTTGGTTCACCTCTGTAAAGCTTTTCAGCATTTATATTCATTTTACATTGTCAAAAGCTGAACAGGAGTAAGATAACAAATGGTTCTGGTAGCAGCTGTCACCACCTACTGTCTGTGTATGCCTGTGTGAGTCTCTAAATGGAAATAAAGTACTTTAATAACACATTTTCTCTAAACTGTCCTCATGGATAAAGTTACTCTCAAATCAGTCCATGAACACTTTCCAACTCGGTGCCCACTTCAGCCTGCATCTCTGTCTCTCCTCTGCAGTCTGTGTAGGCATGCAGAGAGATATGATTTAAAGATATTTCAGATGAAAAAGATTTTAACAGCTCACCTTTTCTGGCTGCTGCTTGCTTGCATTAGCTGCTTATGGTGTTGGATCCTTCTCCCAACTTGCTTAATTTTGTGGCTATATATTAAGCTGACTGTCCATTGAATTTTTGTTCTGTGTTGGCTCTGGCCAGAAAGTCCATAGCCACAAATTAAATACAAACAGCTCTGCCCTCCCTGTTCCTGTACAATTCCTTCCAGGAGCAGATGGCAGCTGGGAGGATAAATACCTCCATTTTCTTAGGGCCCTGAACAGAAAAGAAACTTCATTTCAAGATGAGCTCTAAGGTTCTGCTTTACACTGAGAGAGGTGAGAAAGCATCACACCTTTGTGCTTATCTGTCCTTGGGTATCACGCTGCCTACAATAAATGCAGGAGCTGTGGGGTCAGGTGCCTAAAGCTTTTTAGCTTGGAGAGGAGCCCTTTGTGAGTCCAACCAGCAGGGACACGACATGCCCTGAGCTGTGCAGGATCATGAATGTTCAGAAGTCTGAGCTCATGTCTTTCAGGATGGGTTAATGCCTCCTCCAAGGCTGTCCCAAATATTTTTTTCTTGTTTTTTTTCCCTTCTTTTTTTTTTTTTTTTTTTTTTTAATATTGCCTACTGAGGAATCTGCCACAGGGACCTTGGCTCTGTTTCTCAGTGACTGTAAAACAAGTGGTTTGCATCTGTTTAGGTCAATGAAGCTTTTGGTTGTTGGTGACAAGTGGTGGGTGATTATATTTAATCAAATATACTGCTTAACATTTACAAAGTATGGAGAAAATATTTGGTGCTTTTGAGCACCTGTCACCGCCAGGTAAATAATTTAAAAGCATGTGAGGGAGCCAATTAGACTTAATTAGAAATTGACTGATCTGTTTTGGCACCAAAATTATTGGAAAATATGGCCTGTCCTTTCTGGAGTAGAGATTTTGCTCTTGTACACACACATGAGTGAGGAAATACATTGTTTTATGGTCACCGTGTAGTATTCCTATGAGAAATAAAGCACTTTATAAGCCATATATGTAACAGCAGTTCAGAGAAGAAGAACAGGGGCACAAATCCTTATAGACAAATAGCCATGCAGTTCCTCAGCTTTATTTCATGGTGATGGGCATGCTGGAAATGTCTAGAAGATTAATAGATTCAAATTCAGTGATCAGAAAATGGGAGCATGTCCAAATGGATCATTATAACAGATTCCCACTTTATCTAGTGCACAAGCCAGATATGAGCCATCTGTAAGCTTCACATTCCTGGTCTAAAATCTTCTTCAGCCATAAAAGACAATAAGTATCAGTGGGAAAAAAAAAATCAATTTCTAGGCTTTGCAGCCTAAAAATATAGTGATGGGACTACAGGGAAAGAAAAACTGCTGTTTTTTTTTTTTTTTAAGCAAGTTAAATGAGTAGGCCGTATTAGGAAATTACTTTGTTATTAAAGGCTTAAAGAATATTTCTGGAGAGTAAAGTCAGCATCTCCCACTCAGGCTTTGCAGGGATCAGTCATGGTCATCTTTGATGTTCTCTGTCTAAGACCTGGTATACTCCCAGGAAATTTTCTAGAGGAGCTGTGCTCATGATAAGATAATTTCTGAATCTGATTTTTTGCTCTAGAAAGTTGATTCTCAAAACAAATATATAGCCTTTGACATGCTTTCCCTTAATCACTTTCATGGTGTTAAACTACATCTAGTCCTTGCATGGCTGTTTTAGTGAGAGAGGACAGGGAAAACTACAAAGTTCCACCTTCTACCCTTTTATTTCAATGGATAACCAGGAATGCCACTCTGTATGCTGCAAAAGGAAGGGGTTACACATTGTTATATCTTGGTGGCTTCTTGAACACCAGAAGCCCCCTAGAGAAAGAAGCAGCACTGGGACAAGAAGGGTGGGCAGAAATGTGGCTGTGCCCTGATCTTTGTGTCACAGCTCGCACTGATCCCATGGTCACAACAAGGAGCACATCCAAAGATCCAAATCCTACAGCGCTCACACGATTACCCTTGCGGCATTGATGCCAGGAAGCTGTCTGTGCTTTTCTATTGTGTCCTACCCAATGGATGTCCTACCTAAGAGAAACTATTCATTTCGGTATTTATATAGAAAATACTAATTTTTTGCTTCTTGCATTAGTAAGTTGATGGCAGGCTTGGTTGGACCATACTCCCTCGCTCTATGTGGGTGTGCAATGATGTCCCCAAGGCACTGGTGCCACAGCCACTCTCAGAATCTAAGCTTTTTGTGGCTATTGTTGCCTGGCAGAGCATGGTCTTGACAGCAGCAAATCACGAGGCAACGAGCCGCAGGAAAGGTTAGTCTGAGAGCTCGAGGTGCACAAAAACGACGGCACTGATGTTCATTTCCCTGCCACAGGAGCAGTGCCTGTCAATAGCCATCTGCAGAAATGGAGATATTCCAGCTCGTGGAAGGCACCACAACAGCACTTTGGTGGATTAATCACACGCTGCTCGAGGCCTTCGCCTCTCACGCGGGATGCACGTGGTGTGTCTCGGATATTCTGCGCCAAAAGCTTCGTGCCAAGATACTGTGGACTTCTTCCTATGCACAAGGGTCAGGAATCTTTCTCATTTGTTTTGAAATCACAGAGGAGGATTACTTTCAGACCAACAGGGCTTGAAATATAAATTTGAGCAGGTTTTAAACTGGCTGGTGTTTCTGAAGTTTTTTACGCTGTCTGATATTAGGAGATTAGTGTGAGACAAGATCTTTTGATCCTTATAAAGGTTTCATGTTATTTTGTAGCTAAGCTGTTAATAATTTATGAGAGGGCTTATAGATACATGTATATGATATGGCTCCCACTGGGGTTTTAAGCTGAAGAGTGATTTCTCATACCCTTCATATCCCAGTCCAGATGTTCAAGTTCTATTTCTCTACGTTCTAACAGATGGATGCTAAAAATTTAGAGAAATTTGCAGTGTTTCTCAAAGTAGTGTATATATAACATTCTGTATTATAGAGAAGTGAAGACTATGCCCCAATTTCTGCAGCTATTTTCCTCACTAGCAACAGCAAGTACTTAATCCTTAAGCCCTAATGGTGAGAGTTCTCCAAGGGAGCATTATTTTTTCCTCTCCCAGGCCAACTATAATGAAGCTGACTAAGTCCCTCCTGATTAATTTAATGGTAGCTAAATAGTGCAGAAATAGTGAGAAGTCACCAATTCTTCTCCTGATAACTCTGCCTTCCTGATGTCAGCGATAATCAGCAACATGCTGTCCAACATATAAAATCTCTACCTTAAGCAAGCAGTTCTATTTTTCCTTCTAATAAATTTCCTTTATTGCTTCCCCCTCCCCCAATCCAATAATTTCAGTGCTAGATGTTCTGAACTGCCAGTAATTTGCATATTTGTAAAATAACATGATCTGAAGAATATGACGTGAATATATAGATGGATCTAGAAAAGACATTTTGACTTAAGGAAGAACCAAGAAATATATGATATTTGCAATATGTAAGGTAGCACTAACTTTAGGGATATTATTCAAATTTAATGCTATGCACACACTTTTCTCCATCAGACTCAACCTCAAAATGTTACAAGGTCAGACTAAAGCCTTAATTTCCTTATGTCTGAAAAATGTCTGGAAACATTTTGCACCAGAAACCATAACTTTGAATTCCTGACCTTTGATCTTATTATATGCCATGTGTCTCTTCACCCCCGCAAAATGCAGAGGAGTTTTTGTTTTATCTCTTCAAAAAGCAATGAGCAAAACAACCACAGTTCCGATCCAGCAGCTTAAGTTTGCTGGTTTTCTCTGCACCATCTCCAACTTGTCTATATCTGAACAAAGACGCAAAGTGGAGACCATGTAAGTAAAACAACAAAGATACAGAGGCTTAAAAAACATGGACTGGGAGGAAATACTAAAAGGACTGAATTTATTTATTTTGGAGAGGACTGAGAAGAGATCTGCTAAGACGTTTCAGAGAGAAAAAGGTGACTAATTATCCTTCATGTCAGGCAAGGATACAAAAACATTATGGGCTATTTTGCAGCATGGCAGATGCGGTAGAACTTTCTATCAGCTTGCTGAAACAGATAAGAAGTCTGTCTCACTAGAAATTTTTAGAAACAGAGTACAGGAGTGTCTTTCAGGGATGTTCTGTGTTTTGCTTCTGAGGACAGCTGGATTAAGAGACTGCTGACAAGCCTTAGCCTTAAAATTCTGTGATTTCCCAATCACACTGTCCACAATTCCAGGAAGGAATTCTATAATCTCCAGTTAGTCTTTCAGCCCATTTTCAGTTCCTCTTAGGAGGAGACAAGTCGTCCTTTCTTCTCAAGTGTTTTTGTCCCCATCACAGCTCATTTCAGAATGTAAGGGGAAAAAATAACTAAAAAGGGTGACACTGACCTTACTCACTCATTGCTATAATATTTATTGCTTTAAAATAAAGTGCCTTCAGTATTTTAGAAAAGAATAGGAATAGGATATTTGCTTGTCAGCTGAAAACCTCTAATGTTTTACAAATTCTTTTGAATTAAGTTTGGCAGTTCATTGCTGAAACAAGTGTAGTTGGACCCTTCTTCAGGATGTCAAGTGCACAGCTGAAGTGATTGGGGTCAGAGTGGAGATAAAATATTACGGTCCAGAGAGTCCATCTTGCAAGTTCTCTATTCTCTTCACCAGCAATATTCCTGTAAAATAGAAAGTGGCTTTTTTTCTTTGTCTTCTGTTTTATTTTATTTGAGAAGCAGACGCTGGCCTTTAAAATCCTTACAGCTGCTAAGGGTTTTTTGCATCATGTATTGTGGAAAAAGTCAAGCCCTCATCTGCACAGTAAATGTTAGCAGCCAGGTTAATTGTGAGCATATAGGGCATCTTTCAGGGTTTCTAAGACAGCTGAGCTCTTGGAGATATCGTTCTCATAATGCTTTAATGCTGCCTCTTTGAAAGCAGCCTTTGGCCGCAGAATGCTACTATTTAACAGGTTTAACATTGCTAAAAATTGAGACACTGATGCCATTATTAAATTTCATTCTGCACACAAGCAAACAGTTTATCGTAGTCTGTTCCCAGCAATTGTAATCCAATTTTTGTTATCTTACATTGTTTAAAAAAGAGGGAGAGAGAGAAAGATACTGTACATCAATCTGATAAAAATGTTTAAATAACTGGTGCTTTTTTGTGATTATGTTGGTTTTATAGCAGCATTATGGAAACACGACAGGGTAACTAAAATCTGATTATGTCTAAGTCCTTACCCATTATGTGATTATTATGAACCATGACTTCTACTGGCACATTATGAATTACATGGTCATAATACAAGGGATTTCCAATATAATTAACTGAGATTAGCAGCACTGGAGAAATCTGGGAATAATGATACAACTTTGAACAATCAGTTTTACTGTAAATGCTACTGGCTCTGGCTTCCAGGAAACAGGAGGCTGGTGGACGGAGCAGTGACCCACCTGCTGGGCTTCCCTACACCTCCTTTCTCTTCCCTCCCCTCTGTGAAATTACTTGCAACCTTGCCAGAGTGTTAAATACTCACTCTTTTATGTTTTTCTTCTCATATTATACTAATAAAACTCAAGGTTGGCTAAGATTGTCAAGAAAGTCAAAGGTCTTCAGACCCCTCCTTTAGGGGCACTCAGTCTGAAACTGGAAAGGACTCTGCTTTTGAAAACTTGGAAATAGCTACTTATTGAAGAACATTTAAGACAGCTCAAGTTTGAATTCTTAAAGGCAAAAAGTCATGTAAATCACAGATTAGTTTCAAAGATCATAGCCAAGGTCATACTATTTCTTTAGTATCTCAGTCAGCCAAGAAGTCTTTCTTTCCACAAAGCCCCAGCTTTTGGACTCTTGCCTGCTGAAGAGAAAGCCTTCTGAGTGGAGTCCCAAGGGAGCTGCTCACTATGGGACCCTTCCTTTCTTATGCATAGCAAAAAGGATTTAGAACCAGTGGTTTTAGATCTTCTGGCTTTAGAGGTAAATTAGAAGCATAGGGCAGGATGGAAATTCTATAGGGGAAAAAAGAGATTAAAATGGATTTTTTGTTTAACTAAAGGACATTTGACCCACTAGTGCTTGGACAGCTGGGGCAGAGTAGGAACTCCCCTGATTATTGAAATGTCATTTGTCCCTAATAGAGCTGGGATTGAAAAGTGGAGCATTTTTTTTCACTCTGTGGCCTTTCAATTTCCTCCATACATAAATACAGCTGAAGCCTTAGAGAAAAATATGAAATCACCTAAGATTTTTTGGTTCACTCCACTGACCCACTTCTATTACTTATGCATGGCTCTTAGTTTTCAGATTTCGTGTGAATTTGCATCTCAGGATTTTTATTCAACCCTACACATCCCAGGTTTGTGCTCCTTGTCCACTTTGATCTTATTTCATCCAGTTACCACAGTGACTGCCTTGCACTGACTTTGCTGTGGTGATTGTGCTTCTTTAACTCTGTACCTGTGGAGAACTTGGCTGCTGCTGCTGTGTACTCCTGCAGCCTGTGGCAAGTCCTGCCTTCCCAGAGGGTCATAGGGAGCTGTTTTCCAACGTGATGCAAAGTGCTGTCCTTAGATGGTTTTTCTGAATGCTGAAGTGCTGTTTGTGTGATACAAACCATCACGAACTCAAGGGAATGTTGGCCTCAGCAGTGTAGACTAATTCTTTTTCTATTTCTGTTAGTTTTGACACAGAAATACGAAGCTTAGGTCTTGGGAATATCCACTTGCCAGTATCTGATGGTGTTTCTTCTTTTGTCCTGCCTTGTTTTTTGTTGCTTTCTGATTTCCGTTTACAGTTTGCTCTGTCTGAACCATTTCTTTGTCATCTTTCTTTCTGTTTTTCTGCCTCCTTCCACAACTGAAAGAAAAGGAGCAAGAGGTGAGGGGATAATTGTGTGATTTAAGGTAATTTCAGCAGACGTTTTTCAGCAATGTGCTGAGCAATCACAACTCCTACTGAGTTCAATGGGGATGGGAAACCACTGGCCCTTCCCAGATAGTGCTCTGCACTTGTCAGAATGGAGCTCAAAGGAATCACATTTATAGCAAGCTTTTTTGAATGGCAGCAGTAAAGCAGCTGGAGAAGGGTAATGTACTTGCATCTGGCAGCAATTTTACCTGTTTGTAAGACATTCAATCCCTTTTTAAAACAAACCATAGCATAGCCTAAAGATTGGAAGCTGCATTTCTTAGTTCTGGCTTCAGCACTAGGTAATTTAGGAAATTATGATTTATCTTCACTGGGCAGTGGAGCAGGGAGACTCCAGCCAGCCCCAGCCCCAGCTGAGGGAACGAGCCTGATTATCCTGGTGCCATGTCGCGCCAACAGAACTGCCACGTATGGGACCTGTGCTGGAGCTCTGGCCCTGCAGTATATTGCTGTAGCATCTTCTGGAGGGGGAAACACAGGGCTTTCATGGCCTCTTGGGTGGGTTGCTCCCCTGAGAGTCCTATAGAACTCCCCAAAATAAATTTTAAGTGTCTGCATCAGATTTTTGCGGGAATTTACCCCTGAGCAGCCATATAGTACGTAGGAGCCTTCAAGTAGACTTGGTGGACTCTTCTCGTCACCAGAAAACTGACAAAGGTAAAGCCCTGTATCTGATGGGGGCTTTGATACCAATGTGAATGGGAAATTTGCTGCACCAAACTACTTGCTGAGACTGTCTTAGGAATTTAAAAATAATTTACCATGGAATAAAAAGAAGAGACAAAACTGTAACATGCAGACCAATAATCCTTTGGTCACTTATGGGCACTTCTCTGGTGGACCAGATAAGTGAACTTTGCTGTGTCAAGAGGATTTGCACTGTTCCTACTGTATTTTTATGTATTCAGGCCGATTAACATGACTTTGGGTTGTGCAGTGGAAACATGTTACAACTCAGGCCAGCACACAATTTAATTGCTGCATCAATTGAAAAAAAACTCTTCCAGGGAAAAGCTTTTAGAAAATCATTATTTTTGTCGGTTAACTATTTTCCTGAGGCTTGGGCTAAAATATCTGGATTTTATTTTGGAATTGTTTACTTTAAAAAGCTTCTAATGGATATATATAGACAACTTAGTGCTATAGCCAGGAGGAAACTACTCTAAATTTGTGAGTTCTCAGGAATGATATTCCTGATCATTGATAAAGAAATTCATCTTTCTGCAAATCTGAGGGTTAATCTTTGCTAAGAGCTGTCTGACCCTGTCACTACCAGCTACTACAGCCAAGTGTTTTATTGGGTCTATCAGCAAGGATCTCTTCAAATGGAAGAGCTTATGTGGAAAAAAACATACATGCAAAATGAACATATGATCACTTGTCTTTTAAAATCTTCTGCTCTTCTCTGTTGATTTCCAACTCTAAGAAACCTTTCAGGGGAGAGTGGCCTGCCTACTGGATAATGTAAACTTCCTTATGTGCATAATTTTATGAACCCTATTACTTATGCTTTTTGTTCTGAATCTAGTTTGATTCTGCTTTCAACACCTTCCCCTATTATCTCACATCAGATTAGAGAAGAACCTGCTGATAAATCACACTGGCATTTCAGCTGGAGCCTAGTTGTTAAATTCTTTGCCAGTTCTTTGATGAGCCTTTTTTTCTCCAGAATTTAAACTTTGATTTCAACCTAAAACGCTTCTGCCCTTGCAGTTGAGAAGTAAAACCTTTATAAACACCAAAGGCTTCAGTGCTCTCTTCTTGAATCTACATGTAGCAGGGCAGAACCATTCAGCATTGATTGGTGTGGAGTGGCTGGAGAGAGGAATTTCTTTCTGTAGTTCCCAGAGGGGATTAATCTGCCTTGGAACTGGACCATTACATTGCTGTTACCTGCTATTTGGGACATGAATTCTGTGAGGCTGCGCTGCAGAAAGAGGTCTGTGTCCCAATTTTGGTGAAATCTGTCAGTGGGCAGAACAAGTTGCTGTTTCTGAGGTTTGAAGTTGCCTTTCATGGCAGAGTCTGTGGAAGAAGAAGTTAACTGAAGGAGGGATTCCTCAGTGTTGGCCTGCTGGATCATACCCTGGCATGGTTTGGAAGTCCAGGGGGTGATATGTCAGCTGGGAAGTAGAAAGGGGACTTGAGGCTGTTTCTTACTCTGGAGTAGGTTCCTTACACTGACCATTTGACAGAAGTTCAAAGAGACCCATGATCTGATTTTGAACACCCCTTGCTAGAACTCAGAGACAAATTAAGCTTCAGATCTGGAAAAAGCAATAATTCTCCATCCCTCCACCACAGTCGGAACTGGGAGAGGTTGCTGTTGTCGCTGTTTTGATTTGCTTTCACTTCCTCTGCAGCACAAGGTACGAGCTGACTCATTCAGGGTGGCCTGAGACCTCCTCTTCTGTCCCAGAAGCTCCAGTAATTAGTGTTCCCTCTGTATTTTGTGCTCTCTGCTGAAAATGTTCAGCACTGCACTGTTTCTTGAGGATAACATCACTACATTTTTCATCCAGAGCACGATTGTATCTGCAACCCGTGCATTTTGTGTAAAGATACCCAGTCTGTGTGTCAGCCAGCTCCCTTGCCCACCTGCAGCCCTGGATCTGTGTTAGCCTGATACCCACCATGGCTAATCCACCCTGCTAGAAGATACATCTAATGACAACTGCCATACTGCTGTGCTGCTTAGCCAAGGATGAGACTCTTCCAGAAAGTTACAGGAACTGAACTCTTTCATCCATAGTAGTCCTTATCTCCCAGAAGGCCATTTGAAATCACAGGGTAGTCATCTGCTACACTTCATTTCAGTGCAACTGTTGGAACGGGCAAAACTGTGTCCGAAACTGTGGAGCAAGTATAAGAAAATTACACCACTGGTACTTGTGTTATCCCACTCCTTCAATGTCCTCTAGTACAGACAGGAAAATACAGTGCTACAGCAAAACACATCCAAAGCCCCACAACAGGTAGGTCATTAGCTGCCCTCCTCTACAATAATTTCACTTATATTGAATTCCAGATATCCTGATTCATCTCTAAAGGTGAGGATGCTCCAGTTTTATCGCTTAAAAATGAAGCAAGATTTATCTGTATTAGATTTACAGACAGACTTTCTGAATGAGCATGTGCACTGACAACAGCTATGCTGCGATCTGAACTGGAGATTTTACCAGTCCATCTTTCAGCAAGATGACTTTTTAAGCACTTCCTTTACTGCTGAATACCACAAAGGCTCAGACAATCTATTGATGACGAAGGTCAGCACCTCCTTAGCAGCCCATAAAGTGAGTCTCTCACAATCAGGTTTCAGACTTTTTAAGATTCTAGCCATTTCTTTAGGCAATGAAGCAACCTAGTTCTTTTATCTTGCTATTTTTATTGTTTGAAAGCCTGAGTCACATCTGATCTTTTTTATTTTTAGTTTTCTTTTGGGAAAAAAAACCCAACCCTTAATGTATCTTTTTTTGTTCAGTACTCTTGTTTCTTTGTGATAGACATAAGTAATGGCTCATTCAGTGCAAATTCAGGACTCCTTCCATTTTTCTTGCTGTGATAAGGGCACACTTGCCATTATTACAGCAGCATTGTCCACATTGCTGCACTAAAGGTTTTGTCAGCACTTCCACTCTAAACACTATTTTTACTCACTGTATTTAACTTGTTTATTAAAAAAATCCCAATAAATTTGGCTCCAGGCTGAAATTTGGCAAGGTTAATAGTGGGCTTTTTGTAGTAGTTTGCAGGAATTTAAGTATATTATCCTAATTGCTATTGGAGGCTGAAACTCATGTATCAGTTGTTTATGTGGTGCTGAGTAGGACAAAGCACTAATTTATTTAGACATAAGAGAAATATTAAATTGTGTTAATAATTACAGCTATCAGATAGCTCGCTGGGCACCCACATAAAGACAGAAAGCTTAGGGTTAGGGTTGAGCTTAGGCTTACTCTTCAAAGTAAAACAACTCCATCTCCTTCTATTGCTCACAACAGCTTGAGGTAGTTAACTAAAACTGAGGGTAAATATAATAGAAACGGAATGTAAGAAATAAATCCTGGTTAAAATACCTGTCATGTCATTAAGGACAACATGCAAAACGAAATGGGAAATATGATTAAAATAACCCAGAGAAGTTTTGACTAAGTGCATTAATAATGTGGTTGTCATTGCCTTCTTGAACAGTGCTCAGATGCAGAAGGGAAAGGACAGCATGAAGATCATTGTGATGTGTCCAGGAATCCAGGAGTCTGCTAAGAAATACTTGGGGATTGTTCAGGCCGAAAAGAAAAATAGATAAATCCCTCTTCCTGCCAAGTTTGGGTAGTCTTGAATAGTAATGGGATTTTCTTCCTCTCCCCTCCTGAATCTGTCCCCCTTTCCCCTTTGTTTTATCTGTTTTCTGGAAGGAAGGACACAGCCAGCCACGGTCCTGCAGAGCTGGCCCGGGTGATTGAAGAGGCTGCTTCTTCCAGACGGTCAATACCTCCCTTCTCTCCTCCTGCTGCAGCTCCCAGTGCATTCCTGTGCTAATTAAAGCAGCTTAGGGTAAACAGATGTACCAAAGTACCTGGGATCTGAGTTAATCCATTTCATTTGGTGCTGAAGCAGGCTGGAAATACATACCAGGAGCGAGGAGCACCCAGTATATCAGGCATGGGAGAGGGGAGAAAGGGAGTGGGATAGACAGAACTGTGAAACTTCTGCTTTTTCAGTCTTCTCCAGTGAAAGCCCATCACATGCATTGATTTGGTTTCTTGGCTTAGACAAGACAGCGTGTTTGAGCACATGGCTGCTGATATATAAACAGCATTAAGACAATTTTTTTTTAACTTTAAGGAAGTTGAAACCAGGACAGACTCTAAAAGTTTTAGGATTTATTGAAATGGGTGAGCCAATCTCACAAGATGGCTAAATAAAGCTCTTAATATTTTCCCTTTCTTTGGGGCCTCTTCCCCTCCATGTATTCCTTAAAGTGTTATTTTAAAACTTAACTTTTGCTGTGATACTCAGTAATATAAACTGCCAGCAATTTAACACAAAATTAGGCACCTCAATTAACTATTTATTGCTGTAGAGATGCTCAAGGATCTTACTAACAAGTTGTTTGAATAAAATTAGAGCTGTAAAAGGACAGTAGGCTAACAACTACAACTATAATTCAAACCCAAGAGGAGCCGATCTCCCCAGCAGAATGTCTCAGGACAGAGAGGCAAAGCAAATATAGAGAGGAAGCATCAGTGATCACAACCTGGAAGAAGGAAAAGGAAGATTCAATGCATAGTGAGGGCTTAGGATACATGCTTGGTAATTAGTGTGCCTAGGGAAAAATAAAGAGAGAAAAATTAAAGATGTTTTCTGCATATGCTTTTTAGGCACTGTGTAGCTGTCTTCCTTTACACTCCTTCCTAGGGATATACTTCCTCTAAAAGTGTGGGAGAAAAATACCAAGAGACAAAAGAGACAGCAGGGAGAGCATTCCAGCTCTGTGTAGTGATGTCACCCAATTAGCACAAAGCCCCTCATTGTCAATTAGGGAAGAAAGGTCAGCGCTGTGTCTGAGGGATGTGAAGCCTGGCCAGCCTTCCACGCCTGGATTCAGTGGCTCAGCACTGAGGGAGCGGAGCGGTTCATTTTCACAGCTAAAGGGCCACTGAGAGCGAGAAGGGAGAGAAAACGGAAATTTTAAAATGGTAAAGGTTTTTACAGTAGGCTCCTGAAAAGTGGAGTTGTGAGAACAAATAATTTCTCTGGGTGAGGAAGAAGGATGTATGTGTGTGCCTAAGGTATAAACAGAGCAGCGAGCTTAGGGTAATCCCTAAATGAAAAGGAATACAAAGATTGGTCCTACCACTGAGACATGCTGAAAAAGCTTGAGGTTTTTTTTATATTATTTTTTTTCGCACTGCAATATTTCCTAATTCTGTTGGGAAGACAAGAAAGCAATTTTTGAAGAGATTACAAAGCAAACGTCCAAGTGTCCCACTTGCTCTCATTCTGAAGGAGATGAAGAACTATTGATTTTCTGAAAAGATTGCTTTGAAATGGTGGGAGCTGAGTACTTGTAAAGAACGAGTGCAGAGGGGCAAAGTTTGGTTTAGGAGGGTTGCTGCAGACTGTGCTGTGGGCTTGATTAGATCTGCCCACGTGCTATTAAGAGGTCTGCATCTCAGAACTGCTGTGGGCAACCCTGCCTCCGGCATGAGGCCGGAATTCAATGAGAGCTCACAGTACAGAGCGTGCTCTCTTTCACTTCACAAAATAATCACATTCCTATGGGACCAAACCCCAGCAAAGCCCAAACCTAAAGGAGACGTTTTCACACCTGTAGTGACTTCCATTACCCATTGTGCAGTCACAAAACACATCGGCCTCAGAAGCACGTCAAAGAAGGGGCCTGACACCTTGCATAGCAGGCACTTGGATCAAACACAGCCAGGGAGATGTGCCTGGAGATATAGATCCTTTTCTTGCTTTAGCTCTAACAGACAAACAGATGACCCTGATCAAACCCAACCCAAGGTGCTGGTCACCACCCCAGGCTGAGTGCTCCCTTACTGTCCCCTCAGTTCTGCTCATTAAGTCTCATTTATTGGGAAGAAACGTGTTAGATGTGAGCTCTCATTTTAGCTGATGGTGTTTCTGTTCACCAAATGCAACAGTGCACTGCTAACTCTTGGGACTTTTTTCATGGCAAAAAAGTTGGCTGCAACGGCCAAGCTCTTAACTAGGACCACCCCCTCTGAACAAAGACAACTTCGGCAGAGATCCTTCCTTTTGGTTACACTTTGGAGCAAGAAAGAAGTTGAGGCATAGAGAAACTTCTAAAATCAATAAAAATAAAATATGTACAAGGGCATGTAGTGACAGGACAAGGGGGAATGGCTTCAAACTGCAAGAGAGTAGGTTTAGATTAGATATTAGGAAATGCAGTATTTGCTGTGAGGGTGGTGAGGCATTGGAACAGGTTTCCCAGGGAAGCTGCAGACGCTCCATCCCTGGAAGTGTTCAAGGGCAGGTTGGATGGAGCTCATAGAAACCTGCCCTAGAGGAAGGTGCCCCTGGCAGGGGTATTTGGAATGAGATGATCTCTAAGGTCCCTTCCAACACAGGCCATTCTGTGATTCTACAAGAAATCAGTGCTAGAGCTGAAGTCAATAATTTTATTGGACACTTAATAAGAAATCTAATATCTTTCTTTGTGTGCCTATTTTTTTTTCTAGTAGTAACAAAAAACACAACAACTCCCCAAACTGAAGTCAACCGAAAGAAACAATAGGGAGAAAAGAAAGGCATGAGATGGGGAAGAAGAAAAGGAAGTCAGCAAATAGGACTCTGAGAAATGAGGGAAAGTTTTAAAAAGGCCATCATATCAAGATGGAAAGAGAATTTTAGTAAACTGAAGGGTTCCTTTCCTTCTGAATGTCCCTCACATTGTTCAACTTCCCTGTAGGAAGAATGTCCCTGGATGGATGTCATTAACTAGCATTCCTTTTCCTTGTATTATATTGTTGTTGCTTTTATTTCTTTGGTGCTGTTGTTCTTTATGACTGTTGTATCTGATTTCCAATGTAAGGGCAATAAATGAAAGAAAAAGCATAAAAACGAGCAGAGTACAATGCAGGGTGAGGGAACAAGGGAGCAATGAGTGGGTGCTGGCAAGTATCTACTGCTCTTCTCTTAATCAGGATGCTCATGCAGCAGAGGTTCAGGGAGAGCACAGCCTAAAGGAGAAATGGGAAATCTTACAGAGCTAGTCCAGATCTTCCAGTAGTGTAAATTAACACTGATCTGTCCCAAAGATTTTTAGCAAGTCCAAAAATATGGAAGCTGATGAATCTTTTGTCTACAAAAGAGTCCCTAAGAGCAGAAGTTCATCTTTGCAAAGGGGACCATGCAAACAAAACTAAGTTCTCTTTGCCAAGTTAACTACTGATTTCTATGGCCTCAGCAGCACAATTTGTCTTGAAGCTTCTACTCAAACAACGCTTAAAAGCAGTAGTGAAATTCTTCTGCTTGGGTTATGGAGCCTAATGAAGAGTCTGATAACTGGTGGGAGGGCGCTGAAGCATTCATGCATATGAAATCCTATGCCCATCTATAGCCTGACAATTTTCAGATGCCATGGGAAGAAATGCAGAACTACTGGTGCTTCATTCTCTTGAACTTTCAGAGCTGTTTCTAAACTCAGGTATCTCTGCAGTGAGCAGAGGTTAAACCGGGTCTTTATAAAAAATCCAAAATGAAACAAGGTGGAGATGCTTGTTTCTAAACCAACAAGGCTTTTTGGTTATCTATAACAAGCTGTCTCAACAACGAATGCTCCCTGAAGGTAAGGGCTCACCTGAAACCTGGAGCTGGCTTTATTGAGTGTATTAGATACACAGCAGTGAAAACTGTATGGTGCACAGGAGCAAAGGAGGCAGAAACTTTTCTAGTGGCAATAAAACCTGTTGAAATAGCTGAAGCATCATCATCAGGGACTAATCTGGCTTGGAGCCTGCTTGATTAAAAATGAGAGACAATAATTTTCTTATGGTTCTGTAATTCAATTGAATAACTTGGTTTGTTATCTAATACTACTTTGTCATACAGAATGATCTGTATGTTGAAAGCCCTGTTCAGGCATAAACTAATTAATTTTCATGGCAGGCCCAGTCCTGTGAAATGCTGTGCTTCTACAATGTAAGAGGAATTGAGGAAGTGCAATAACTCACGGGGTGAGGCTGAATTCCGCATTAGATATGTAATTAAATCTGATGAGTCTCACTGGGATGCAGGGATGGTAAGCAGAGATATTAAATGGGTTAGCCATAGCTGTGCATCCATCCCTCTTTGGCTCCTGATTGAGAGCACAGTGGTGGAAGCTATGACTGACCCATCCTCTAGACTCTTCTTCATGCCAACCACATCCACCTTCTGTTAATGGCATAGCCCCCAGGGCTTTCAGCTTAGAGACAGTCTTTCTGCAGTAGAGTTAGGCAGAATGAGACAAATTTAGGGGTCAGAATACATGATAAAGCATTTGGACAGTTTACCTATCTACCTCTTTATTTCACTAGCTTCTTTAGTAGATATTCCAGTTATGCTTATTCCATTTCTCACTGTGTGAAATAATGAACTTTAAACATTCTCAGGCAAAAAAAGCCTGTGAGAAGGGAAAAAGAGAAAGGTGGAAAGATAAAATGCATATGTGACACCAGTTGAAGCACATGTCAGTAATTTGGGGATTATACTAATTAAAGAGATATTTTAATATTTTCCAAAGTCATCATTACAAACCTAGAAAATGTAGAGTTAGGGTGTGTAGAGTTTTTTTTAACCTGTGTGTTACGACTATGCATTTCACCCTAATTGCTTTGTAATTTGACATGCAATGGTTTATTATGGCAGCTAAGCAAATCCACTAACAACTGGGAGCTAAAGCATGCACAGAAAAGAGCTCCTGACAGGCAGAGATTCAATTCAGCAACTCTGTACAGGCAATAGACCTGTAACATAAAAGTTAGCAGGAAAGAAAAGGTTCTGAAAAAGGACTGGCTAAAATAGCTCAGATTAGCATTCAAGGCAGTTTTTTACTTTGACAGCATTTAGTTTCTTAGCATGGTTTTTGCTTTTAATTTCTTCTTTTAGCTTGGTATCTTCATTTTCCAGTGCAGAAATTGTCTTTTGTGCAATTATTCTAATTCCTACGAATGTCTATTACCTCTGTTGCAAAATTTTTGTCAATATGTATTTTAACCTTGAAGTGCTACAAGAACAGTAGGGAAATTTTTCTTCCCTTGATGAACAGAGAGGTACATGACACAAGTTCTGTAGGTACCAATTTCTCATTCAGGATGTGTGAGCAAACCTGGTCTTTGCCATGGTTATGTGCAATGACAGAAATCCATAAGGGCAGTGACAGCCAGGGGAAATCCAGTGAAGGTTGTGAGACAACCCACCCCTGCTCCCAGAAACTCAGATCCAGCTGTTGATTCTGTTTTTGTTAATTTTATTAAATGTGTGGTTGGTTCCTGCCTTTATTTCCTATAAACTACACTGGGACTGGAGCCAGTGCTGTCACAGACTAATGCTGATTCTGTAGCCCATGCTTTTGTAACCTTTAAGTTATACCACTCTAATGTTTTATTTTATGACCTTCCCAAGAAAATTCTGCAAAGCTCCAGTGGATACAAGATACTCCAACCTGAATACTAACTTGTACTAAGGTGACTGAGCCCCTTACATCAGTTGAAAGAGAACTATATCAGTTCCTTTTATCCAGTTGATTTTGTCAGGAGAAACTTGAAGTGTTTGGTGTGGCTACACATGGAATGCAAGCACCGAGCTATGAATTTTGTCATGAATAGAGGCCTTCCAAGGTGTTTTCCTAGCTCTGAAATTTAAAATTAAAGAGGAGTAGGTTTTGGGTGTTTTTTTTTTTTTTTTTTTTTTCTGAATACAGGTCACTTTTGGCCAGTAACCAAATTTAAGGAATTAACAGGCATTAGTACATTCAGCTTTGGGAGGTGAATGGTGGTGTTTTGTTTCTTTGGATCACCTGTTATTGCAAATCTCCCTGATAACTGTTTTTCTGAAGTCCTTACAAGGGGACTATGAAAGACTGACTGATGTGATTTATTCCTGTTGGTTTTAAGTTATGTGTAAATCTTTGTTTCCAAATTATTTAAAATTGTTTTTATCTAATATCAACCTGTCCATGAAAGAACTAACAAGAGCCAAGGTGTCACTTATCCTCCCCAGACCTGGAGGTTAGGAAATGGGGTGAGGATGGTGTCAAATACCTTTGGGATTAGCAAAATCTAGGTTTTCCCAGGGCCCAGTGTTTTGCTGCTGCAATTCATTCCTATCACACTCTGCATGGAAAAGGAAGCAGAAAGGTGGGTGCTGGACTTGCACCTTCCTCCAAACCTGCCTAGCCACACAAAGATGAACAGTTTGAGTTGGGAGCCTGATGGGGTGACAGTGAGTGCAGCCCTTAAGGAAAGCAGTTTAGAGTTCTCCCTTAAAGAGAAGAGAGCTACCTGGAGTGAGTGTGGTGTCTTGTAACCAATGAGGTGCTTTGGTGAATGTGAGGAGAATGGGCTAGCCAACAATGTCATGACATGTTGGATGTGAGAGGATATAAAAGGTGTGGATGTCACTGAGAGTAAAACTACTACTTCTACTACTACTGCTACTAACTACTGTGATCTATGAGCTATGAAGAAACTGTCTGTGAAACTATCTTGAATAAACTCTTGTAAGCCTTCTGATCAAGCCTTCTGATGCTTGCTGTGCCTGAGCTCTTCTGACTGTCATTCACGCTGCCACCTTGCTCGGCATAAGGGGACCCCAATAAATGGTGACCCCCAATGTACCCTTACAGGAGCCCAAAGGCATAAATGTCTTTAGATAGGAGAAGCACAAAGATGCTCCTGCACACCTGCACACCTAACCATGAAGTGTCTCCCTCAAGTTGGTCTTGATGGTGACCAACCCGGAACTGTTCATTTTGAAAATGAACACCAAACCAACCAGCATTTTCTGCTGTCAGAGCGAGTCTGGTTTGCAGAATACAGTAAATGTCAGGTTTTTAATTTGTGAGGCAAAGTAAAGCTTTAACCCTCAGTAATTCCCAGCAAGGCATCATTTCAGATGATGCTGGAATTAAGCAAATAAATAAGTAAGAGAAAAAACAAACCCACAACAGAAAGCTAAAGGCAAGGACTTTGAGCAGGGCTTGCTTTGCATCCTGGCTTCTGTGAATTCTTGCTGCAGCTGCAGGAGCAGCTGCATTATTTTCACCATCAATCTGAGCAATGCCATGTAATAGCCTCGTTACAGAGGGAATAAAGAGCTAACAGAATCCTCAAATCTTCAGACTTTTTACAAAATTTACATCCAGAAATACCATATTTAAGCCATTTTTCAATGTTTGAATCTAAATAGACACAATTAGAGTTGATTTTTGTTTTGTTTTTCAACTGGTAGTTATTACATTGAGCAAGAGTTGCTCATGGTCAGGGCCCTGTAAATGCTCATATGCAGCATCTGAATTCCATAGGGGTGAGGAGTCTCACAGAGTTGCATAACATTAAACATGCAAACAAGGCATTACAGAGAGCTTACATTTATAAGGAAGAGATGTGGAATTCAGCAAAACATTTTACATTGGATTTTCTGTGTATTCTTTCAAAACAGCAATGATACACAGAATTTCCTCATTGTTTGCCTCGCCATTTCAACTGGTTGGTAAAAGCCCTAATGACTTTGTCAGAGCAAAGATGAAACACTTTAAGAGACTCACTTTTGCATGTGTCTGGAGACTGCCCATAAAAGTTTGTCAGTAGTCACGTTTGAATAATATTACCACAATATTTTTCTGTTTCCTAAATAATTTTGCAAACTGAGGTGTGGATATCCTGGCAAATGCTACCACTTTGCACAGATAAAACTAATGATATTTTAAGGACTAGACACCGAAAGGGAACATATCTAATCAAATCCTTAATTTTTGGTTCTACTGTAATGTGTAACAATGTTATGATTCCAGAAAACAGTGCAAATACCAAATGAATGGTATGGCCACGATGAAGTAGGAAAGGTCTCCTCTCATTTAGCAGGCTGGTTACAACTCAGCTTCTAGAAGGCATGCAATTAGATGACATCTCAATGATATTTTAAAGTAACTTCTCTGGTCCTCATGTCTGCAGGAAAAGGCTTGGAAATATAACTCATGTATCATTAGAGGCTCAGAAAATAAAAGGAAAGAAGTCAGAGAATGTATCTGTAAGAAAGAAATACCATTTTTATTTAGTTAGCCATGCCTGGTTGCCTGCCTGAGGATGTTTAATATTTCAGGTTAGCAGTATTGAATGACAGACGGAGGTTTTATTGGTTAAGTACGGTAATAAGAGCAACTTTTTTTTTTTTTCCCATTCTAGTTATACTTTACATACATCTTTCTGGTAAGTGTGGGCAGATCATGTGATTTCTGTGCCTCATGGAGCTAATAAGGCTTCCCTTTTTCCAGTGCTGCATGGATCAACCTACCAATACTTGTGAAGCACAAAGACCTTAGAATGATGGATGCCCTATAAAGAAATAAATGTATCTCCATTCATTAGCCAGGAAAGCTGTGTTTTGTTTCAAGAATTGATTTCTGAAAATGCTTTACCATGTATTTTATCAGCAAACAAGTTGACATTAAGTGGCAATATGTTAAAATTAGTTGCCTTTCATTCTTTTAACTTTACTGGAAAAAAGTTAACATTTTCTTTTCAGATTGTATTTTCCCAAGTATAAACCAGATCCATTTGGATAAATATATTTGAAACATATTATTAAATTAAATGAAGAAAAGGAAACATAATGAAATAAAATCTAAGTATCTGAAAAAAAAGATTTCTTTTCACAGGGCTGGAGTGGAAATCTAATGTTCCTTCTCTGCTTTATCCTGGTATCAGGATGACAGGTATTCTATCATCTTTCAAAGTACCATCTGAGATGCCTCTTGTGATCTGAACAAGAATAGGTGTTCATTCACAGAGAACCAATTTCAAAAACCAGTTAAATATATTAAATCTATTTCTTCATGGAGCACATTGTTTGTGCATAATACACTTATTACAATTATTGCAATAAAATTAAATAGTGCCATCTGAGATCAGCTTCCTATTATGGTTCTACATATTCATAGTAGCAGACATTTTTGAATAGACCAAGCAGAGGAGAGAAGTCTCCTTTGAGGTAAAATGGGGATATGGAAATAAGGCACAGGGAAGTGAACCCTCTTTGGAGACAGACAGGAGACTCACAGCAGAGCAGCTTCTCCTTTCCAGGGTTCCTGCAGTTGCTTTCCCTAAGTCTCATTTAAAAATGGTCCTGAGCCAGCTCAGCACAGCTTTACTCACCTCAGGGGGTCTCAAGAGATGTCTCCACTGGGGAAGCATTTGGGAAGTGAACCAGTGGCTCAGTCCAAGCCCTTGAGCTTCCTGGAAGAACAGGAGAAGGAGCACACTCAGAGTGCATGTCTGTCCCTAAGGCAGTCAGTCCTAGATGCCTTCCAGGCTGCCCCAGCTCAGTAATTCCAGCTCAGCTCTCACCTCCTTGGGATTACTTTCAGCCCAATATTTGGAAAGTAGAAAAAAATGAACATGCTGTAAAATGTCTTATTTGTGTATAACACCAGACTGGAGTATCTATATTCCCCCCAACTCTTCTTTTACCACCTGCATTTCAAACCGTTGGGTGTAAGCAGAGGTTTCCTCCCACCTTGGGCCAATGCAGAAGGTGTATCCTACCTGATACCTACCTGAGTTCCACTTATGTACATGATTAAAAAAAAGTAATTCTAAAATAGTTTTAGAAAAGGGTTTTAAGGTCCTTTGTCATGAGACTAAATTGCTGAACATATTGAACCACAGCAACTTGATAACCTTATTTTCTCCAGAAGTTTTGCAAATGCATCTAAAAATGTGGTGAAATATGAAGTATCTTCTGCTTCTAACTCAGATAAATAAACCTTGTAACTGCAGGCCACAAAACAGAGCTGATGGAGGAAAACACACTGGAATTATGTTCACAACCTGGAACAATTCAAGGGTTCAACAAGCATTTCAGAATAGAGTAGAAAATGGCATAAACATCCCAGACAGCAATCCCATCCCAGTGCCAAGAGCAACTCTTAGGAACTGAGGACTAAAGAATCCCACAACCAGAAGGAGGCAAATGAGTAAGGAACACAAAGCGAAATCATCACAATTAATCAAGTAACTAAGATACAAAACCTCAAAACAGAACAAATGTGCCATGTTGTTACAAATGTTTTGAGGACAAATGAATAAATTTACTTTTGAGGAAGGATTGTTTTTTTTTTTTAAGCAGCTGCAGCCCTATTGCTTCCTCTGCAGATTTGCTTCTCCAGGTGCAATTTAGACATGGCATCTAAATTTCCCTGCTGTAGCTGTACAGTTGGGGTGAAAGCTAGAGGGATGAATCATTGCATCCTATCCATGCTCCAAAGGCAGAGCAAAACACTGTGGGGAAAAACACAGCAGGGATAAAGCAACAAAAGGGGGAAAGAAGTTTAATGGAAATGCCTCAGGATTCAGCAAGAGGGGAGAAGCACTGGAGATCTGAGGAGGGAATAGAGAAATAAGGGAAGATGATAGGAGTGTGAAATGTGTGGCTGGATGATGACTAGTACTAATGAGACTGAATTTCCTGAGCCTGTGTAGCTGGGCTGTCTGGTGTCTGATAGTGTGTGAGCTCTGATTGAACCTTTCCCTGCAGCTGGAGCATTCCCAGTGTGCCTCCCTGTGTAACTTCCTGATGTCTATTTAGAGGGTTGTTGATGGTGCAGTAATTTGGAGATAGGATCCAGGGAAATGCAGATAAACAATAATTAAGCTTATTTCATACACCTCCCCCCCAAAAAAACACCCAAAAAACCAAACAAAATGGGATTGGAAGGGGAAGATGCAGAATGGAAGCAAAACTGGAATAAAAAAGGGGAAGGTCCTTCTCCACCTAAATCTTCAAAGCTGTTTTTTTATTTGAACTTAACTGACTTCTGGGAGAGTTAAACTTCTGGAGAGTGGTTGAGACTAGGGTCTAAACTGATCCCTATTGCCGATTCCTGAGTTGAGATGGCTGAGATATGAAGAATTTGCTTTTAGATGATTAAAAGAAACAAGGGATTTTGGGAAGGTGGAAGAGAGCTGATTGAAAGAAACCCATTGTGGTCTCTGGGAAGTGCTGAGGCTGGACTGTAAATTGGGATGAGGTGAAGTGAATGAGAAGCTGCTCCCTCGTTGGTCCCCACTCTCAAGTGTGAAAGCAGCAGGGAGGAGACGTTGGTTTGCTTTGGGGTGGTCAAGAGTCCTTCGTTCTCCCATGACCCCTCCTCTCCAGCCACCATTCCTTCACCCATGTGCTGAGTCCCCAGGCTTGTCCATGACTTCATGGCTTAAAATGAAGCTGGCACATCTATGCTATAAACGAGTCCTCCCAGGGCAAGTGGCAAATTCAGCCCACCCAAGCTGCAATATTTGTGATGGGCACTGGCTCTGAAAAGGGTAACAAATGTTGAGCTCATTGTAAACTTGGTTGAGGTTACTACTGTAAACTTCCTGGCTGGTAATCGAGATCTGATCAATTTAAAAAGTGTTTTAACTATCTGCCTCTCAGTGTAAGGGAAATGTGAAACAAAAAGAGAAGAGAGAATTACGAAAGGTGAAATAATCAGCAGGTTTATTATAGATACTGTCATGTTTCTCACGTCCCCTGATTTATGCTAAAAAAAGAAAATAAAAAGTATAAGTACAGATGGATTATTCACAACATGTATTCAAAGTTGCTAGTCCAAACAGCATAATTTTTAAGGCTAAGCATTCCCTATACAGCAATGCTAGAGCTGAATGCTTTTTATGGATGCGCTTAGTTCATAGAGTTGTGTGATTATGCACATGGGATCTGATTCATAGGATTTCTTCTTTCTTCCTTGACAAAGGGTAGATGTAAGAAATAGCCTAAAAAGGTTTGTTCTGGTTAAAAATACTCATGAAAAGTAAAACTTCAGGTTCAGAAAAGCCACAGAAGTAGCAGAAATAGAGTTTCTGGATCTTTTGAAATTTCTACTGTGCAAAGAGTTGTAGTGTTTAAGGCTCATAAAATAGATTAAGAATCTGGTGACATACAAGAGTCCATTTTTTCTCTGCTCTCTATTTGGCTATATATCAGTAGGTCTTCTAGGCAGAAGAAGTCTTGCTGACTACATCAAAGATTCCTCATTAGGACCAGACCTTAAAAATAAAAAGTAGGCCTATTTGAAAAATATTAGTCAAGTATTTTTTAGAGGAGATTTTGCTCCTTCCCTAAAACCTGTACCCCTGCAAGAAATGTCTATTTTTTTTCCTAAAAAATAGTTGTGTTTGATTAAAATTTGATGTGGCTGAGAAACAGGTTGCAGTTGCCTCTGTAAGACATAGCCCAGGTAGGAAGCACAAATTAAACACAAAGGACCCAAAGTGTTGAGACCACACCTCTCCAGACATTGAAACGCTTTTCATCCCCCAAATCCTGTCTTGAATAATTTAATAAAAAAATTACAGGTAGCCTGGGACAAACAGGGAGGCCTTGATTTCCCGCATGGGCAGCCTTCAGGTGGGAGCAGTCACTGTCCTTGGTGAGGTCACTTGGTCATGCAGCTGCTGCATCCCTCAGAGAAAATGAGCATTGGCATCATCTGCTTTTGCAGATCTTTTCTGGTCAAAAGCTGGGCTGCTACATTAGTTTGTTATAGCTCCGGGATGACTACACAGCTCTTCCCTCCTGGAAGAGATGCAGCACAACTTCCACGTATTCCAAGGCCAATGTGCATATGGCCATTGTTCATTTTGGGAGGTTCTGGAAAGGACACAGGAGAAGACAGTAATTTGGGAACTGGAGGAAAGATGTAGTGGACAGGGGAGGTCACTGATGTTTCGTACCAATCTGTTTGTTCACTTTGCTTTTATAACCCAGAATTTCCCATTCCTAACTGCCTCCACTTTTACCAGGTGATTTCCATGCAGGCAGTTCTTACCTACAGATCATACAGTAACATCAGTTTATGTTTGGACTGGGAACTATCTGAAAAGCTCCTGTTAAACCCTCAGGTAGGCAGTTACCTCTGGTAGCTGTGCCCTTCACAAAGCAAAAGCTCTTGCATTATTGGTAGATTTGCATGTTCCCATATCCAATAACTCTGAGTAAGTGGCATATTTAGAGCATCTATCATAGCATTAAGAACAGGTTTCTGCCATGCTGTGGTGATGGAGAACATTTTGTGACACCCTGGAATTGAATTCCCCTGTTCTGAACACACCCTCTGGCTTTAGATACCCCCACACTTACTTCCTGCAAAACACATTCATTTTGGAGGCCTATTTGTTTTAGTGCCTTTAACTGCCTACGTCATTCCTGGGAAAGGATGGAGCTGTGATATGTTGGCACATTAGTCTAAAAGTCAGCATCATGCAGGACTGAGGTGAAAGCTGGGAGTGTCACTAACACGGGTCAGTGCTGAGGAAGGAGAAGTCCAAGGAAAAACAACTTCTGTCTCTGCATCAGTTTAAAAAGTAATAATAGAAAAGCACAACAGAAAGTTGAAGTAATTTAGTCCTTAACGCTCTTGCTCCTCCCCTCCCTACAATTTTTAAACAAATTACTTTTAATATTACCTACACATTAATGTTTTAGATTGGGTACTCTTCGTGCTCCATAACTGCTTTTCATAAATGTTTTAATGGGTCCAGGCCCAATTCCACAGTGGTCGATTAGAAGATTCCAAATAAATCCTTCCTTCCCCTCCTTGCATTAGTATGCAGCTTGTAAGAGGACTGACACTGGTCTGTGCTTTTCTCTTAAAATATCCAAAAGACAATTTTCCCATGGGAAGAACTATCACTATATAATTTGTGGGTGGTACTTGCAGGGATGTTACCCAGGTAAAACCACTTTAATTTAGAGCCCAATTTTCAGACGTGCTGAACACAATTCTACCTGAAGCTAAATATAGGGTAGGGTGGTCAATACTTCTGAAAACCAAACCCATAATTTCTAACATATCCCATTTTGTCTCATGTTTGTATTGTCCAGAATTAGGTTTAAAGTAGTTTGCAAGTGCATTTCAGTGTGTTCTCTCTGCAAATATTGCAGAAAAATAAATTGGTATATTATGATATAGTATGTTCTGGTTTATTTATGTCTTGACTTTATGCCTGTGGGTATCTGACTGTAATGAAATTCATTTTTAAATGGACCTCAAACGTTAAATAACTACAAGCATTCTTTTCCCAGCAAGAATATAGTAGGGCTTTGGTCTGATATGCCATAAAAGGATGGAGGATGAGCTGTGAAATATTTTGGAAAATATTGATTTTTTTTTGTTTTTTCATGTTGTGGGTAGTCAACTGGATAAATACTGCTATGGTTTGGTGCAGAAACCCAAGTTCAAAATTCTGTTGTAACTCTGGACTTATAGTGTGGTCTGGGGCAAATAGTTTGCTAAGTAAGGCCCAAAGCCCTTGGGCAATACGTGCCTGAGGCTCTGAGCTCAAACACTGAGTGGCAGTCATAACTACTTTGAGAGTACTCCTTTAATGCTCTTTAAATGCAATTTTTATAAGTACTTTTTGGCACACTTTAACTGCAGAGTTTCACATTTTTCCAGGATGTTTTAAAAAAAATCAGAAATGATTTCTGATATTTCAAACCAAGCTTGAAATTGTGCTGAAAACACAGTTCTTGCGGAGCCTTCTCAGCTGAATTAATTACAATACAATCAAGCTGTGGCATGTGGGACAAGAAACATCTGGTGCTAACCTTGGCTGATCTCACTGTAGATTGCATCCCCTGGTCTGAATAGTTTTCTGAATGTATTGATACAGTAATTTTGCCCTTTTTTAATTTATGTACTTATGATGGCTTTGGCCATCTAGACAAAACAAATCCCACATTCAGGTCAAGGACTCTGGAACCATTAGCTTTCAGTGAGAAATTACTTATGGACTCATTATGTGTTTATTGTCTAAGGCTCCTTGTAATAGGAAATCTCTTTTGTACATTAGCATTGTACATCATTAGCTTTGTATATTCCAACTGAAACTACTAGAAACACATCTTCTCCCATGAAGAGAACTTGAAACAATTCAACAAAAGAAATAAGAAATCAAGCTGTGCTATTCTTTTCATTGTCTTCTTGTTATATTATCTGTGTATGCATATATGTACTGAGGAAATATAGTGGCTAAATAGCTTCAAGATAATTCTAGCTTTTGAAAAGCAAACAGAAAATCATCACTCTGTGAAGCTGAACCAACCAAACAGCACTGGGAAAAAATCCCCATATGCCCAGTACATACCTGTATTACCTCTTTTATTGTCAGCTGCTCTGTGCATTAGCAAAATGTCACCTCTGCAATCTGTTAGTGCTCTGTCCACCCTGATGAGGAACAATGAATGAGAAAAGATGCAGGGCAAACCAAAGCCTTGCTGCTTTAGATGTTGATGTCTTTTGAGTGATCAGGTACTTCTGGTGTTTTAAATTTATAAACATATACTTCTCAGATTATCTGGAAATTGAAAACGAAGGCAAGTCACTCATGCACATAAACGTACTAAGTCCCACTGAACATTCTAATAAAATAAAAAAATCTTGACACTTGCTGAAAGAAATATTTCCAGTTGATACAACTCTTCAGAGTAAGGAGCAGCTTCATCATCCTGGTCTTTTCTTGTGAAACTGCACCTTTGTGTCCACTTCTGAAGTGTGAAACCATCCTGACTTGGGCAGGTTCCAGCTGCAGCACTGACAGACCCTTTCCAAAAGAAGATTTCTGTGAAATGGATGTATCTCTGGTCTCTCTGCTTTCATGCATAGCAGGTTCACAACACAGTGAAGTTATTCCATGGCATAAGAGGCCCAGTTGTGGCACCCCCATGATGCTTCCAGTGCTCTGCTGAACTAGTCAGTGCTGAATGGATTCACCCCATGTGTGGCTTCACAGCTCACCTGCTACACTTCTCTTTCTTCCCTGGCACAAAAACCAGCAGCTGGGGCTCTGCAGAGGCACCAATTTGGATGGAAATGGTTCTACAAGACTGTGAAAAATATTACTGCCTATTTGCAATAGGTGGCACATGTAACATTCTTTGTGCTTTCTAGAGGCACTGAGAGGGGGAGTGATTTTGATTTGTATAAAAAAATCTATAAAAATATTTTCTTCTTTGCCAAAGAATTCTTTTTCTTCCCCTAGATCTTCAGGTCTTAAATTCCTGTATATCCAGATTTATGACACACTGCCACTGTAATTATTGCAAATTATAAGAGTTTTGCTTAGTTGCAGGTAGTTACAGAGTTTTAACAATGAATATAATTTGATCACTGAAGCACTGTTTAAAGAAGGAAACAAAGTCTATAAAACCCCTTTGACGTTCCTGGTATCCACAAATACAGTGAATTTGCTTTCATTAGGTCTTAGAAATACCCAGGGCATAGACATTTTAAATTATAGAGTCAGTCCAGGAGCAAACTGGTTTTCCCTGCGTATCAGGTACATCCAGACATGTATTAAGCATCTTCTGAGCATATGAGTATATCCTGTTCTACTTAATAAACATGGTCCCGATTCTTTAAGTTTCACTGGGTGTAATTTCACTGACTGCCACAGAACTACTGCTGCATCATGTCTATGAAAATGATAAAGCCAGCACTTCTGCTGATCACAGTATGTAGCCTAGAGACAGGAGGGAGACTCTACTTAAAAGTCTTATGCCAGTGGCATTAAATCTTGGTACAAAAGTGAAAGGTAACATTTTAAGAAATGTGTATTATAAATATTTTATGAAGAACTTTTTTTTTTTCTGTTCAAGCTACTGGTATTCAAGATTTCATATGATTTGTGAATTTAAACATAAAATTCCCAAATATGGTGTTAATATTTCCCTGGGGATTTTATGTATTTATGTATCTGCAGACTGTTTTCTTTTGCTGTATTGGAAAGCTATTTCACAGTACAATGAGGTCCTAATTTTTACAGCCAATCAAAGCTGTGCCTTCCATGTAATCAGCTCTTTGCTTGTATAGCAGAACAAAGTGATGCCCTATGAAAAATTAACTTGTATTTATTTTTAATATAGTACTCAGAATATTAGGCATATAAATCACAAAAACTAGAATCTAATTAAATTATCAGTTTCTACAGCAAGTTCTGCATCTTCTACAAGTACATCTGTAATTGTATTAAACATATCCCTGCTTAGGAATTCCCCAAGCTACAGTTTTTGATGTTGCCTGCTAAATTTTTAGCAAAATTACAAAAATCCAAATACTAACAGGCCAAGTGAAACCGCTCTGTTTAAACAACAATGTTTTTAAGTGATAAATTCTCTCTCCAAGTCATGCTCCTATTTGACTATCAAGTATTTGCAAACATGGCAGAATTTTCTACTCTCAGTGGGCTCATGTCTGGCACAAAACTGTGTAGCAACAGGGAACAAACTAATCAAAACCCCATCCAGATTTTTATGAATGCTTGTCAGCCTGCATTTTTTTCCCCCAGGCCAGCAGGATTCAGTGTTAAGAAGGTGTATTTGGTAACTGAAGAGCTTGTTCTCCAGCCTTACTAATCTCACAGCTGGGTGAGGAACAGGTATCTCACATTTCACCCCATCCACACTGCTCTCTAGCAAAGGAGATACAGACTGTCTCCTGACATGCTGCTCTGAGCACTTGGACTTGCCTTCTGGAGTCCACCCATCAACCAGGAAAACTTAATGGATTCAAACAAAGCTACCTGTCTGGTACTATCCCAGCATTTTAAGGTTAAATGGAGAGGGATAATGTCTTCTGAAGCAGCTGTTCTCATCTTTCCCTCCTGGGATACCTCACAGCAAAGTGCAACAGTTTTGCTATCTTTAGGTTCACAGTTCAGCTTTGGAATTTGCTTCTCTTTGCAATATTGAGCCAATGTCAGGAGAGGACCAGCTGCAGGAGAAAAGAAGAAATTATTTCATAATTTCAAATCCTTGAATTTATTTCCTTTGTATACAGATATAATTTCTGAACAGAAAGTACATTCCAGTCATAGATATTACTTGAACATAAAGCCTGGTGAGCAATAGTAGCAAATACTTCTCAGGGAGACATGCAACTGTGGGCCATGTCTGTACAAGTGGTGTTGACTCAGATTCTGTGGACACATTTAAAGAGGCTTCATTAATAAGAATAGTAGCATTACAAAATACAGCATATACATGTAATTGTTGACAAAAACTTCATAAAGATTTGGAGAGCTCTTCACTTTTCTTTAATCTTAGTATAGCAAGCTGACATTAAGGAGTTTGCATTCCTTGATATGACATTTGGTTGTGTCAAGGAACTATATACATGTACACACAGGTTATGAGCAGCTCACAAACACTGTGGGAGGTAAAATGATACACCTGGGACCTTGAAGCCCATGTTGATTGAGGTTATGTTCAAATACATGATACTGACATGCTCATGTTTAGCCAGGACATAGAAATGAATGGTAGTTCTTCACGTAATGGTAATTTGATTGCTCACGGTCACTTACGATTGTTTGAACACACCTTCAAGGAGCCTGGTCTTGCTGCAACTGTAGTTGGGGTTGTAATTCAAGGGTTGCCCTGAATAATGTTCTGTGTGCTGGCAAAAGTTGGAATATGAGTATGTTGCAACTGTTAATTTGATTTGCCTGGTTTCTCAGAGGGTGTGAACTAAAGCTGAACTTACTATTACACATCAGTGGCTAACACAGGCACTTTACAACAAATAGACCAGCTCCATTTGAGTACATTTCAGGGATTTCCTTTGTGTATTCAGAAAGGACAGGCAAATTATTTCAAAATTAAATGTGTAGAATGACCCAGTTTATTGCAGCTTAAATAACTCTGGAACCCATCTTTGAGAAATCCCAGATCCATAGAAAAATACATTACCTGCAAGGGTGCAATAATACTGAAGGGCTGGCTATTTTTCCTAAGCTTGGCTAATTCAAGAGGAGTGCAGTGAGTGCAGCTCACTTGCCTTCTTGCTGTAATATAACACAGTCTCATCTGCCCATGATCACATACAAAGTCTGTGAGGGAGCATGAAAGTAAATCTGAAGCTTAGTCCCTCTGTAGCATCCTAACCACGGAAAAAGAGGAGCCAGCAATAAAAAAAAAAAAAAGAGAAAGAAAAAAGAGTGGAGAAAGCAAGTAGAGAATAAAGGAACTTCCTCCCTAGTTATCCTCTCACTTTTTATGTCTTTTATGTTTTGAAGGCCTTGCAAAAATTTTTCCTTGGAGCATAGTTATCTTCAACACAAAATAATCTGATATCCCACTTATCTGCAATTTTAGAAGGCTTTGTGCGCCACATTCATGTCTAGCCATTGTTAGAATGATGATTTTATCAGTTGCCAATATTTGTTCATTCAACACGCAACAGAATCTTAGCTCAAAGAGCTTTTAAAAATATTTTCCATAGAAATTATTGCCTGAAATACATGAAATAAAGTTCAGTATAATTAATATAGTAAAAGTCTCAGTCACCAAAAGGAAATTGCAGAATGTGGGCGTCATGCTGCTACCTGTTGCCTAGCAATGTTGCATACGTGTGGCACAAGATTGATAGATATCACCCACTCAGATCGCTGGATTCAGACCTTCACCGCCGAGTTGTCAGCCGGAAAAATTGCCAAGAAGCAGAGAGAGGAATAACAGATGGCAGGAGAAGCATCACAGAGAAACTTTGTCTCAGTGTCCGGCACCACAGTGCCCAAAAGGTCAGGGTTGTTAAATGTTATCAAGTCCGTTTTTCCGACGCTCTCAGTAAATATATACATGTCTATGAACTTATATGTAACAAAACCGGCTCCCTAGTTGATGTATCTGGATTGTGCAAGTTGAGGCAATGATACCCCGAAATTAAAATGGCAATTCAGTTTCATAATTTTTAGTGACTCACACTGTATTACCTTTAAGTAGGATGAACAGAAAATTCTCTGATATTATAGATAATTATAATGTTATTATAGCATTCCTGATAGCAAATGCTGAAGTCAAGATTAAGATGCAACACAGCATTTTAAGCAACCCTTACCTTCTCAAAATATACTTTTTGCTAAAATTTTCCATGATCCACTTGGCTTCAAAGTCAGCTTTTTCTGAGACATCTTTCTATGGAATTAGTTCTGCCATTTTTGAACCGAGTCAGGAGGCTCCATATGTTCTATTTTAAATTCTGGACTTGCATAATTCCAACAAATGACTAAAGATAGAAGCCTCAGACCTGACAGGTTTTATAATACTCATTAGAGGAAGAAAATAATCTTGGTTTGAAGAAAATTAATCAAGTATTTAAAAATAATGGCATTCAAAACAATTTCCTGCCCATGCACAAGTAAAGTCTGAAGATGGTTTTTCAAACCAAAATGGCTTTAACTGCTGTTATATAAGAAGTATCACTCTTAACTGTTTAAAACCATTACACTTGAGGAAAGCCTTTTTTGTTTTGCCCCATCCATTAATAAGGATTCATTAAAATAATACAAAGCACCAGGAAAAAATCTAATTATAAAAAGACCAAATAATCAATCCAATAGAGCATGAACTGAACAGCCATCTGTTGAACAGTCCCATTTGCTAAGAATTCAACATCCATCTTAGTCACGGAAAACAGAGGAACTAACAACACAAAAGCCAAGGAAAGCATGGCAAATAATAATGAGACAAGTAAAATAAATGGGAATTACGGTTGATCCAAGTGCCTGTGAAAGGTGCAGATTGCTTTTTTGGGGGGAACACAACAGCTGACCATCAATGGATGCTGAGGAGAATGACACTACCAGCCCAGACTAGCAAAATTCACTGGATGATACGGAGAGAGATATGATGGCACGCAGCACTCAGGGCTACTGTCCTCAGCAAGCTCCTGTGCAGCCTGGGGTGTTAGACCTGTCCTAATCCCAGCACTAAGTCTGGCCTTGGTGCCTCCATATGACTGTACAAATATCCGCTCTGCAGCTCATTTTAAGGTGAAAACATTTCCCCAGTGACCCACTCAGAAAAGGGCTTTTTGTGTTCACAGGGACCATCTTCATTACATTCTGGTTTCACTGACATTTCATGGTGTTCAAAGCACTTATCTAAGATTTTCAGAAGCATCAAATGACTTAAAAACTACAAGTATCAGTAAGCTGCCTCCCAGCCAGCTCCTGAAACACCCACACAGCAGTTGCTGCTCACCACAGCCAACTCCCACACTGAGTTTGGGACTTGGGGTCGCTTACTTGGAGCCTAAGACCCAAGCAAGGCAGGTGCTTGAAAAGCTATTTAGAGCTAATTAACAGAAATTGTTAAAAGGAGAGGCATTTAGGGGGCTCCACCTATACTCAAGGTTGGGTACCTGAGCCAGCTGGGGTGGTGGACTGACAGCTCTCCTTGTGAGGATCAGAAGCCCAACACTGCTGATGCAGGTAGGTAGCTACACTACATTTTTGAGAGAATTTAATAGTTGCCTATTTATTTTCACTTAAAATATAGCAAGAGGACGAATTTGTATATTTGTTCCCTTTTATGTAACCTTCTAGAAGTAGATGGTTGAAAAATGGACGATTTCTTTTGTTTGCACGTGTTTTGAGTGGTTCTAAATTGTCCCTTTGACCATGTGATTTTGACTACCAAGGAAAATGAGGAGGGTCTGTCCTCTCTGATGAGATGCCCAGGCTTTGTGGCAGGGAGTGAAAACTCATGGAATTGTGAAGAGAGCACACAGGAGACTTAGGAAGCTGAAAAGGAAGAGGAGTTGTTGTATTCCCTATTCTATTTTTATCTAATACTGTTATTATGCAAAATGTTTTCTACAGTCTTGAAAGTGGTTTTAGAAACACTAAAACACAGAATTCCAAAATTATGAGAAATGTGGATTGGGGCTCTAATGAGAGGATTTTGCTGACTTTTCTGCTCTGTTTCTTGACCTCAATGTCACATTTGTATTTGTTTTATAATGTATATGCATCTTCTTGGCAGCCGATGGTACAAAATTATGGCTTTTTTTTTTTTCCTCCAATGTAGTAAAGGAGAAAGTATTTCATTTATAGCTAAGGGAGCAAGGCAGGAAGCCTGGTCTTCTCTCCCACAGCAACGAGGGTATCCTGAGAAAGCTGTGAGCCAGGAGGCTCTGGAAGAGCATGTGCCATTACTCTTAATTTTTCTGTGGGTCCACTAGTATTACTAGGCAGAATTCCAGTCTGGCATTTATATTCCACTCAAATGTTGTGATAACATTTACTTTGAAAAGAACTGAGTTAATGTAATGGACCAACTCAATCTTGCGTAAGCCTGTTTAAAGATACACCTTCCTGGCTTGAGGAAGGTAACATTGCAGCTCCACTCTGACTATAAGGAAACCTTTTCTCAACTAAGAGAGTGGAAAAGTGCCAACTGCAGCCCTATTATTTGGCAGGCAGGAGGTAACCTTACAGTAAACAGCTGTCAACTTTGCAGTCTAGCTGAATTTTAATGGCTCAAAGACGAAAGAGTTACGATCTTGTCTGACTCCTTGGGGTCTGGGCTGAATTACTCCAGGCTACACTGAAGATATCACATTAGGGTCATATGACTTGTCTATATAAATTCCTCAAATGTGCCATTAAAGTGTCAGTTTTTAACTTGGCTAAAACTGTAAATCACTTCAGCATTGTTTAAATCTCTGATCTGGTATAAAACAATCATAACAGAATAAAGGGAATATTGTGTGGTTGGAGGCACTGTCACTTTTAACCAAGTGCAGGTGGATGTCATTACTACAGATCATTTGGGGTTGGTCTTGCTCTGCCTGCAACAGAGAGAGGCTTTTCCCAGGTAAAACAGTGGTGTTAGTTACTGGAAAACCTAGAGAATTTGGCTTTCTAACTTAACTCCAAAGTGTCAATGCCAATCCCTTTCCTTATTTTTGAATGTTCATTACAGTACAAAAAGGATTCCCAGGCACACAAAATAGGGACCACTACTTTAAAGAGTCTCTCAATTTTGAAAGAAATACTAATTGTGATTATCAGCACTCTCAGAGGATAAGGATTGGAAAGCAGAAAGGACCATAACTTCTATATCGGGCCAGTGGCAAGTGTAGATATGAATCACAGCTTAAAAAAGCGTGGGGAAAAAAAGCATGGGAAAAAAAATCCTCAAACCCACCTTTTGCAGCAGCTTGGGTTGAAGCAATGATTTATGACCATTTCTTATGCAAAAGAAAGAACATTTAAACCTGTACTGTAATTCTACACTGAGGTAAGTAAGTACCTTCAGTTGCTGCTGTGCACTAGGCACATGCACTTACCTATCTGTCAGTGACAGCAGACAATTAAAGCAGTAATTTAATTGGGGATTCTGGAGCAAAGAGTGCTGGGAAGAATATTGATACCTTAATAAAGGCTCAGGCTGTGGTAATGAGTACTAGTGGCAGTGAGCAGCATGATTAACTCGGATTTTGATTTGAGGAAAGTTACACAGAGATGCAAAACTATTTCTCAGGGAAAAGTTATAAATTACAGGTGACTAGCTGTGTGTAGTTCTGGAGTAAGGCATATCTGCCAGCACCTGGAATGCCTTGTGAATGTACTCCTTGCATGATATTGATGCTTTTCTTACAGATTTGAGTAAGGTTGTTCATTTTCCAGCAGTGCATCTCTATACCAAAGCACTGCCTGTTACGGAAGGCGAGGGCAAATATACTCTCCTGTACTTATGTTTTAAGCTCAATCTTTATATTATTCTGTTACTCCTACTCTATAGGAGTCAGAAATCCTGCAGCCCTTCTCAAAGAAATTATACTGCAGTGCTGATGAATGCATCTTCAGAATGGACATTGTTTGGAAGATAAACTTGTGCCCTGCAGAGAAGATAAAATGTAGATTTATTGAAGCAAACAACAACAAAAAGCTGTATATTGGATTTTGAGTCCTTTTTATATTTTAGGGTCTATGAAATCAGGCTCCTTGCCCTTTATATTGCAAGTTAAGCAGGAACTACTGTTGGAAGTTTTTTTGATCACCCATCTTTTATGTCTCCTGTAATCAAGCATATACCAAATTTCAGAGTGATTTGAAGAAAAATACCATATGTCTTTATTAAAAATAAAGCAAAGTTATAAAATTGCTACAAATGCCTTATCAATAACCGTTTTCTTTTGATATCAATGGAAATTCATTTTCTTGTATCTCACCAAAGGCATGGAGGCACTTTCAGTACATTCGAGTTTATTTCCAAAGACCTCTTGGCTTAGGACTGGATTTATTGCCTCTGCAAAAATGCAGGGAAAACAGGCCTTATGTAGAAGCAAAAAAGGCAAAGCAGGAGGATTGGGTAGAGGTGCCCATGGAAAGGATACACAACAACCCCTCCATAGCCAGTCTTCAATTCCCTAACTGAAAGCTGCAGCTACTATGGCTGCCTTCTCATTTGTTAAAATATCTCACTCCTGCTTTCAAGAAAATAGACCTCATATGACCTTGCTCCTTTCCCAGCTGGATCCGAATTCCTCACTGTGCTGCCCTATGTGGGGCTGTGATGAACCTCAGTGTTGTGTAGAGCTTGTTCTGTTAAACTGGATAAGATGAATAAATTGGAGTCAATGTGTGACACTGAACAGTCAAGCAATAGTGGGAAGTTCAAATATTGAGAGATTAGGTTACTTATTGCCATGGCAATCACTATTAAAAATATTTTTAGCTTATATTGAAGGTACAGAAAAGAAGAAAAAGCAAAAAGATTTTTGAAATGTGAAGTGCAAATTCTTGAATTTTAGGAAACAGTCTTTATCCCTTCAGTGAGGGGACTTTTTATAAGGGAGTCCTGGGTTTGGCAATCTTAGATGATTAAACTTTATATTACGTGTCTTCTTGGGGCCAAAGAAAACAAAAAAGTAAGTGCAGCACGGCAGGAGCTGCTGCTGGTCATTGATCTTGTTTTTATGAAACAACTGATTGTGGCCTGAGCATCATGCAATATCTCTGCCTTGGATAACTCTGTTGGACCCTTGCTGCCTCCTCCCATCTCTAAAATACAGAATTTAGCAATAGATATTTTAACTCCCTGCAGTGCTGTGGTTTAATTAATAGCTTTTTTTTTTAGGAAAGTCAAACAATATTTGTCAATATTTTTGCTAGTAGGCAGTGCAATTTCTCATTCAAAGTTGATAAAAGTAAGATGAGCCCCTCCCCCCCCAAATATTATGTAATAATTTACTTCAAAATATAAAAGTAATAATTAAGAAAAAGGTTCCTGCAATCCTTCTTACAATGTCTGTGAAAGGTACTGTCTAAGAGGCATGATAAAAGAGAGCTCTCTTATTAGAGATGTCATAGGGGATAGCGAATAGATACAGGTAATTACTATTTCAAATGTCTAATGACCTTTTCACTAAAGCACAATGAACCTCTATCATGCTCTGTTGCTTTCGGTACAATATGTGGTCTTCATGCATACAGATGCACAAAAATGTCCTTGATTTTCTAGTAGAGTAATATAATTCAAGTACTTGCATTGTAGTTACTATTTTTTCCCAGATGCTGGAGTGTGAAGTTTGAGAAATAAATGGCTTAAGTTTGTATTACTCAGACTGTGGCCAGAATTTGGAATGGGTGGTGTTTCTGTATGGTGTGAGAACTGATGGATGCCAACATAAACTGCAAAGCAGGCATTGATGATAGAAGTAGATCAACAGGGACATTTGCACCAATACAATTCTCTGTTCTTATGTGGAGACACACAAAACAGTGACAGGTGCAGCACCTGCCAAATTGAATTGTTTGTAGTGTGCAGTCAGGAATATACCTCAGTTGGCTCAACAATAAAAAGCGTTTAAAATAAAAAAAGGCATTCAAAGAAGATAAAAAAAATTACTTAATTACTATTCAAACAATAAGCTACAATACTGAAATGTTTCATTATAAAATGAACAATAAAAGTTTTGTGTTATTTTGCGTTTAGGGACGACCTGGAAAATCTAAAGTTCTGAGACAGAAAAATTAAACATATTGAGGGCTTTTGTGCTCCAGTTCTAGGGGAAATGACAGTGCCTATTGTTGCTGTCTATGTTGTGAAAAAGTGATTGTGATGATTAGGAGGCACCAGTCCCTGCCAAATATTGGGGCACTTTTTATACAGGAGTATCAGAACTACTCGGATGATTCTGACTAGACCATTGCTGATTGCATTCAGGCCTGGGCTAAGTGGGAAAAATAAAGGTAGAATCAAAATACCCTCTCAGAGAAGAACAATTTTACTTGCTACTTACATTAATCACAATATATGTAGGCTAAACAGCTTGACCATGACTCAAGTGTGTGGGAGAATTTTGTAGAATCACGCAAGATTAGTTTATAGTTCCTTCATTCTGGCTAGTGCTATATTCATGCTGGAATAGACAGTAAAAATAAAATGCTTTCAATTAAAAAACCTCTGACAGCCACAGTTGAGTCTTAGAAAGGAATGGGGAGAAAAACCCCAAGGGATTTCTCACCTACTCAGAATTTGCTCATTAGCCTTTGATTCTTGCACCTTGCAGGAAGAACCCAAAATCTCAACACAAGCAATTTTTTTAGCAAATGTGGAAGTACAAAATTTCCTGTTTTAAATACATGAAACCAAATTGGAACCATTTTTAGTATTTATATTAAGACTGGGAAGGTAAAAGGTGTCTTGGCAGAATGGTTCCACTTTAACCTTCCACGTTGGAGAACTATCTATAAAGACTACATGTCTTATTTTCTGGACAAAAGAATGAATTGAGTTAATAATCTGAACATTGAGGTCAAGAGTGATTTACAGTCATAGCTGGTGTGAAAGCCCTGTTGTTTCTTTAACTAAGGTATTGACTGATGTTGGACTGCTATAAATCATCCTGCAAGAAATATGTATGTACACAAACTTGAAAATTAAGTCTAGTCTGTTGTGATTGGGACAGGAAAGACTTGACTTTCCAAACTTCACTGGTCTGCAAAATAACTAAAGCATTTTCCAGGAATGAGAAAGACAGTTTGGTTTGATATACATTTTAAAAAACAGTATTGAAGTTATACTTCTATTTAATTGAGCCATTAATCCTAGAAAAATTGGCTCCTACATGTAACCTGAAACCATATAATATTCTTCTACTTGTTTTCTGGTATCACCAATTGAAAGTATATCACAGAAATAAATCTACTTTCTTGTTCAAAATATGAGCAATTTTAAGAGAAAACACTGGGTCGAAGAAAAAAAAAGGAAAAACCAGTAACCGAAACAGATAAATAAAATGCCTGTCTCTAACTAATAAACTGGGAACCTGAGTACTGTGTTTGACAGTAATAGAGGAACTATAATTTGGCTCACAAACCTCTCAAGAAGAAGTAAAAACTGGTATGTTTTCTCGATGAGAAGCTGGGCATGTTGTTGACCTCCTCATTCTATGATGTTTCTTGTTCTGTGGATATTCAGAGCACATGGCACTTCAGCTGAAATCCCGTGTTCTGGTTGCTGAAGTGTTACAGGGCTATTTTCTTGTACAATTGAAGCTATGCAGAAACCAAAGCACAGACCCCAAGCATGAAGTCATAAAGGGTCTCTGGGAAACATTCAGACAATAAAATGTGCACTGCAAATATGGAGTGTGGCAGGGAAAGTCCTCTGTTGTCCTTGTGCTAATACTCCCCAGGCCATCTGCAAGTGGCCTTTATGAGCCACCTGTCATTTAGGCAATGCTTAGTTTGCTAATTAGTAGAATAGTCACCACACTGTGCTGTTAGACTGACATTTTCCATAAATGGTTGCATGCAAAGAAATGAGGAGTTCTTGGGTCTCCAGTTGTAAGGTAATTCTTCATTGGAATTATAGTGCAGCAAGCTTTTCCCATAAAACCAGACACAGAGGACACAGAGAAGCCAGTCATCTCAACAGCTGAATTTTAGGGCTGAGAGTTGGAGATTTAGGCATTCTAGGCAGAGCTTTAGCTTGCAAACTCTAAGGATGTTGCCAGTTTGCAATGCTGTGCAGTGGCACCCTGGGGTTGGTCAGGCTGGCAGGAGGGTCAGCTGAGGAAGGAAAGTTTGTTGTGATGCTGGAAACAAAACTGGTTCTTTCATTGCATTATAATGAATTATATAATTTTGTTTGGCACATGGCTTACCTTGGATCCGCCCAATTGCTCGTGATCTTGGCCAAATCTCAGTTCATTTCTTTATTTCTTTGTCTCCTATGACTTTGATTCTCCTTTATAGCTTCTCTCTGGCAAAGGATGGGTTTCTTTCCTGCTCATTTAATGCTGGATATGGAAAGGTATCCAAAACCCTAAATTTGAAGAGCGATTGAGTATGTTTACCATTCTGGCAGCTAGTGTTTCTCTTATAAATTGGGAAAATTTCCTTTCTTTGGGTAAAATTTACGTTTGCCCTTCAGGTGGAGACCCCTGCTTTGATTTTTTTATTTATTTTTTAAAAATTTTTAGTTGAGGTCATTTAAACCCCATTAAAATGTATGTGCATTTACTTATTTTGCATGCTGTGAACTTTCTCAGGGTTTCAGGACTGAATTTTTAGCTGACAGACATCTGGGAAATTTTCTGATCTTTCAAAGAAGCCATGTCAATTTATATTAGCAGAAGATTTGATATTTAATTTCTTTCATAATGGAACATCAGAACAGAATCCAAAGGTTTATAAATGCCATCCCTGGGCAGGGGTGGGGTGTCCAAAGACATTTGAATCATTCTTTCCTGTCTGTATCTCTTTATGCAGGAGTATTTCACTAAACATTTCTCTAAATGTGCATGGAAAATTTGAACAGCAGATAGAATCTATAGTGGAAAGACAGTTGTGTATTTTCATGCAGAATTGATGACTAGTTATGGGAGGCAGAATTACCAACTCCAGAGAACACAGATGTTAACTGGCATAATGCCCTCTTGATGCAAATAAATACATTAGATGCTATAAAAGATTTTAAAACAGGAGAGCTCATCTTGGCAGGAGATATATTTACTGGATTTGTGCTATTCATTTTGTTTTATAGAATTGCTGTGGAATTGGAATAGACTATTTGAGGAGCTTCTAAATGCACCAGTGGAACGAGACTTTAAATTCATTTTATTTCCAATGTTTTTTAAAGAAGAAAACATGCTTAATTTGTGCATAGACACTTCACCTCTCTTAGTACCCAAAAGGTCTGAGCTATATACCTGGTAAACTAAGCAATGACATTATCTCAAAGAGATGAAAGGCTGGACAACTGTTCAAACGTGAAGGGTTGTCAATGTGTCTGGAGCACCACAGAGGGGAATGCTCCCTTTCCGTTTAGAAGGTGGGCTATTTGCATTCTTCCTCCGTCATATTCCTTATGACCAAAATCTCACTGTTATTCCCACCAAGTTTTCACCACCTGTCACTCAAAATTTTACTTTTGTTCCCACATAATTATTTGAATTTCTTCCAAGTAAAACCTGGCAGAATATAATGTGACCTGACCTGTCTTCTCCTACAGCTCTGCTCCTGCTGCTTGTCACAAAAATATGGGAGGTTTGTTGTGAGTCCATCTTTACCTCCTTTTATAATCAGAGGAACACGGGCATCTATTTTGGGTAACAGATTTTAAGCAGGTTGAAAACCTGTTGACATGCACAGAGCAGCCTTGCCAGGGTAGTTTAAGGCAATGCTACATCTACTTCTGCAAGGAATTTCTGTTGTGCATCCTTTTTCTTAAGGCAGTGGAAGGGGCTCACACCTCAACTGCCAACTTCAGTGCCAGTATTAGTGCAAGCTCAATAGAGAGGACTTCAAGAATGCTGGAGGAGGTGGACACTGGTGTGATTTTTTTTTTACAGCGTTTCCTGTCTTTGAGTTTTACCATCACTTCGTGATGCTCCATAGTATGAATAGAGTGAAGAGCAGGAGGGAAATGTGAGCCTCAGGTTTTTCCCTCTCTCCTGGGTGGCTGTCACATTCCGTAGCAGCTGCTGTTGTATCTTGCAGTAATTTTTTTTCCAAGACACGTCCCCTTTAACTTCCTGATCTCATTTTTCAAGCATTTTGAAGCATTTTGCCACCTCCCTTTGTCCCTCCTGTTTCCCCTGATGTCTGTAGGGTTTTTTTTGTTCCATGCTGTTGTTCTATGAAGCCTTTGTCTCCTTATACTTGTTTCTCTCCAATATGTGCTACTGGGAGCTCCCTTTACTACTGTCTGCATTTCTGCTTCACATCAATCCTGCAATGTGACAGATGCAAATCTGTCTAAAATAACCTGTGCATGATGTATGCAACCTGAAAATAAACATTTATTTCAGCGTTAGTTTTGTCATACCCGCAAATAGCCTCGTTTATCTAGACACGTTTGTATTAATGGTTATTGTATAAATACCAGTATCTCAGCATACTCTACCATACCGTCTGCCATTTGCTCTTCTATTATTCATAATTTAATATAGTCCTACTTTACTCCAATTTTTATGTTGCTGAGTTCACACAGAGCTACATGCATTGACAAGGATACAAATGTGGTGTAAAGATTACAGAGAATATTACACTGATGTTTAAGTGGTGCTTTTGGGCTGGGGAATGTTAATTCAGACAAGTTATCTGACACTGGCAGTTGCACAATGTGGATTGGTGCAGGGTTTTTACCATACTTGTTTTGAATCTTCTCAGTAACTTAAATAACCAAGGCTAAAATGACAGAATTGTGTGATAAGAAATACAAGTATATGTCACTCACTCCCTGATTTTTCCAGTTCTCTCCAGGCTAGAGTAAACTCAATGTATTCAAGTGAATTAACCTATAGCTGACTGGATTGCTGGAGTGTTTCTGTGGACCATTATCACTGATAGGACATTATATTTGATCACACTGGTAGAGTCTTGGCTTTTGAAGAAGCCAATATACACTGTAAGGAGACAGAACCAGTCCTACACTAAGCTTCTGTGTAACCACCATTAGTTTCCTCTGCTTCTGTAGCTTAGTTCAACTTTCAAAGCCTGAGATGCCTTGTACCTTTGTTTCACATTCCAGGACACATTTGGGTATTTTCATTAACTCCAGTTTTTTTACAACATAATTATTTTATATTAACACTCTGAATAATAAAAATTTGCAACAGTAAACCTTGGTGCCAATTTGTAATAAAATATTCAGTATTCCAGCTTAGCCTCTAATTGTGAGTTGTTTTGGTTGCTGCATTCCCTTCTTCTGGCATATCACTGTTCTTTCCTAAATTTACAAAGACAATTGTTAGAGGCTGGGAATGGGATGCTGAGGACTAAAAGGAAGCTAAATCTAGTGACAGGACAAGAGGATATAGCTTCAAGCTGTGCCAGGGAAGGTTCAGTCTGGACATCACAAATAGTTTAATGGAAAGAGTTGGCAAACATTGGAATGGATTGTCCAGGAAGTGGTGGAGACTCCAGCGCTGGATGTGTTCAAGAAATGACTGGATGTGGCACCTAATGCCAAGATTTAGTTGATAAGGTCAAAAGCTGATCAGTCAAAGGTTGGACTTGATGATTTTGGAGGTCTTTTTCAATTTAAATGATTCTATGATTCTAAATCAAATCAGTTCCTGCTGACTTGCACATCTGTGACTTCTTTAAATGCCCTCTTACCACTCCATGGGTTTCAGCCTTGTGGTCCAAGGCCACAGCTAAATTCCAAGAGCTTCACCAAGGACACGACTGCTGAGCTGCAGCAGAGCACTGAGCCCTCCTAAGAAATCCCACCCCTGAGCTCACCAGCTGGCTCTTTGTAGTGTGGGTGATTGGGCTTTTCAGCAATATTTATGCTGAGCCAACCTTCACCAATTGTGAAACAATTTGCACTTGATCCCTGGTAATTTTTCATACTTAAAATAAAACAGTTCTCATTGCCCCCATTTTATAATCACAAATCCATTTTTGGTCAAAGCGATTATAGAAGAACTTGATTACATTAGTTCTAAATACTAATGAAAAAAGCACAGACTTTATCATTAAAGCTGTGGCCAAGAGCTGCTTGCATTGTTGATACAGAAAGGACTGATTGGATGTAAGAAAAACTCTATACTCTGTGGAACTAGGGAGTAAGACTTCAGTATTCCTACTCTCATTGACCTCAGTATAGCTTCTCAAGACTCAGTTAGCAGGTATGAGTCTGAAAAATATGGTAGCAAATTCATTGCCAGCTAAGCAGTAGGTAAATTTGATTCCTTTCAGAGCCATGATCTTATTAAAGAGAAACTGTATATATTGAGCAGATTTTTCACACCAGAGTGTGAAAACTGGATATTAAGGTGCTCAGTTGCAAATTACACTTGGCTCTGCTGCTGCTGTCTTCAGTGTTGGTTTTTTTTTTCCTTTATTGTGGTCCAGAGCCTTGTGTTATTTTTCAGCTCAGTTCTATAATGGATTTTATGTATAATGTGGAGAAAGTCTAGAAAGAAAAGAGACACAAAGATATGCAAAGTTGAATGATGGTGTAGCTGTGGTGACTGGGCTGCAGTGCTTTAGCACAGCTCTTGAATGGGGATATTTCTTGAGGAGTGTGGTTTACCTTTAATATGTGGAACAGCATTAACATTAGCTTATCTTGAACAGTATTGATATAAAATCAGAAAGTGCAAACCAGTGTAATAGTGGCTATCAGAGATGTTGCACTCATCTGTCCCTCTCCGTATTTATGTGTAATTTTTGGATATGATGCATAGTTTCTCAAGTGAAATAAGAAAATACTCTGCTTTTCTAAACTCAGTTGCAACGTAGTATCTTCTAAGATTCCAGATTACTCTGTGCACTGTTAATGAAAGCTGTTTAAGTGAAACTGCACAGAACGTTGTATCTATAATGAGGTATCGGAAGTTATAAATAAAAGTAAAAAGAAATGCAAGTTAATGTTCCTTATTTTTTTATCCCTTTCTTTTAATTTCTCAATTTTACACTTGAAATTAAATTGAGTCTACTCCCAAAAGGCAAAACACAAAGAATGTCTACACAAGGAACATTAATGGACTGTGCTGGAGTATCCTTTTGTGGGTCTGTAATTCACACTGAGTTCGTGTAGCACCTAATCATGATCATCACAATTCTGAAAGTACAGAAAAAAACTAAAGCAAGATTTCGTGCTTATTTGTCTCTCCCCCCGTCCCCCCCATACCCTCTGTCATTTCCAAGGGACTGGCATTTAAGTAGAAAATTATCTGAACTTACATTCTGATTTTGTGCTAAGTAACTCAGGCACAGGAACTGAGCCAAGGCATTCAGCACCATGTTCCTCATGGTCTCTTAGGTGGCTGAGAAGGGTGTGACTGGTGTGCATACATCACACTCACAAGTTCTGCACAACCAAGGACAGGCTGTCTCTGGATTTTTCAATAATTATGAGTATTTACCAATTTCAAAATATTGGAATTTAGTCTGGTTTTGATAATTGACTTAATTGGAAGTTGCAGCCTGTTTTCTACAGGAAAATGAATCTCATTTTACTTAAAATAGAAAGAAATTTTTTCTTCTCCTGCTGTTTTTAATGGGGTGCTTGACTACTGTATAACCCTTATGGGAAAATATTTTGCTTAACTTCTATTTTTATCTCATGTTTGTTTATTTTTAATTACTACTTCAGTACCCTGGGATTTACCATCGATCTTCATCTGCCTACACAATTATCCTTAGCTTGCTGAAGGGTTTGTTTATGTTTTACGTTATATGAGATACATGTGCTGTTTTAAGGTTTGGGCTTTTTTTGTGTGTGTTTGTCTATCTGCTTGTAACTGGAGGGTTCTGGTTTACTTGAAAGAAAGATGGATTAATATTCCTTGTGTAACGAGGGTGGAACACAATGGGAGGATGTGGTTTGAATGCTGTGCTGTCTTGGGGTGATTATCTTTCTAACAGCTTCTTGTAGGAATACACACCATGGAGTGAGGTGTTTCTGCCCCAAGGTTACCTAGGGAACACTAACATAGAATGTGGGAGGTTAAAGCCTTTAAGAGTGTTTTAAATGCACTGAAGTTCTTTGCAAAGCAACTCCCACTAGCTTGAGGAATATCTCATAAATTTATGAAAAATGAATCTGCAACTTCACTGGAAGAGACTTCTCACCATCCTGGAGGGTCTATTTTCTGTGTAGGTTTTGCATTATCATTTAAAAAGGAATTCCATCATTTTAAGTTAATGAAGTCTTATCTTTAATCAGGAGATCAGTGTAATTCAGCTGATATAACCTAAGGTTCTGTCCTAAAATTAATTTTTCTCTATCTGTGAAGACATGACATTTCCTGTGTAAGCAAATGGGGAAAAGATTTTCTGCCCCAATTAAAACAGTATAGGCAGAAAAACTCTGAACTTTTATTCAGTTCTGAATGTGTTTGGACAGCTGAAAATTTTTGATATATTTCTTCTAACTTGTAAATACATAAAAGTGTCCAAGGCCAGTTCAGATGGGGATTCAGCAGCCTAGTCTAGTGAAAGGTGTCCCTGCCCATGGTGGGGCATTAGAACTTGATTATCTTTAAGGTCCCTTCCAGACTGAACCACTATGATTCTGTAATACTATCCAAATTTGTCTGGTGTTGAAAAGGGATAAGTGTATGGCTCAAATAGGATGATCCACGGTTCACAAGGAGACTCCTGAATCCAGGTGGCTCTCCCTTAAACTGGGAGTTTGTTTGCCTGTGCATTTACTGAAAGAAACCTTTCTCTGTGAATGTCGGCTTTTGGATGTTGGTCATGGAGGTGCATGAAAACCACTTCATGCAGTTAAATCCCACCCCCCACTCCCCCCCACTCTTCAAGAGAAACTTTGACTTGCAACCAAAATCAATGGCCAAAGCTAGGAACAAGGAGCTTACCATGATGATGCTCCAATGGCATTTAACAGGTGTGAGGTGGGGAAATAAAGGTAGGAAAGGCTGGAGGCCATCAGAGATCCATGCAGATTGTGTGGAGGAGTGTGCTCCTGACACAGTGCTACAGAGTAATAAATAGTAACTTGAGGTTTGTGATTATTCTGAAAGCTGCTCTGAATCTCTGCCATGTACTTGCTTTTCAAAATCTAGATCCTTTCTAAAAGACCTGACAGAAAAAGCTGATCATTGAATCATCCTGTGAAATTCGAGCAAACTGTAATTATAAGCAGTAGAGGAAATCTATAGAAAATAGATAATTTCCCATTAAATTCAGCAGGGCAGTTGTCAGCTGATACAAATCAGTGAGTTTATTGACTCAGTGGAGCCTGTTTACACAATATGAGGGTTCAGCCCCACTGGGTTTGGAAGTGAATTCTGTAGAACCCGTTTTATGGCAATTATTTTCATTTTTATTCCATTCAATATGACTAATTATTACTGTTCCCTCAGTGTGAATGGACCAAACAGCTCCTGTCAGTGCCTTCTGCTGAAGTGACTCACTGAGGAGAATGATGAGCAGTGACAGGTCTTGCAGCTGATCAGGGAGGACCAAGGAGATTTGTTATCCTGAGCAGTATCCACCCATGCAGGAAAACCCAAGTCACTGTTAAGTGAACCCTGAGCTTGGTTGTCCTTCCTCACTGTATTATGTGTTGCCACAGAGCTACAGTCTCACTGCAGGCTGTAAAAGGTCGGCATGCTGAGCAATTAATCTAAATTACACACACATTTTGGAATATGTCACACTGCATCATTTGAACCATCATACAAACAATTACTGCAGTTCAGGTAGAGTTCACTTTCAGAGTTTCCATTGGCCTTAAGTAAAGAACCTCTACTTTTGTAAGGGAAACAGTGGCATAAACCCCTTTATTTTCTCTAGCGTATGAAGCCTGAAACAATTACAGCTTGCCATGTAAATCCATTTCTGCTCATTCTCTGCAATTCTCAGATTTCCTTATGCTCTCTTGACTCAGGAGTAATATTAATTAGGACAAGCATGTACAGTTCCCCTAAATATATAAAGTTTGAATTGCTGAGGCAGGTGGCTGGCTCCTTTTCACATAGTTTATATAATTTTTTTAAAGAAAAGCCAACAGCTGATCATGCAACTTACCCAGATTTTCATTCATTCATCCTAAACTAGGAAAAAAAATATCCGACAGTTTAACTATCTCCCTTAATTCCTTTCTCTGATATATTATTTGGGGTACAATGGTCTCTGCCCTGTGTGTGTGCCACTTCAAGCTGTGCTGAAGGGGAGCACAGCACTTTAAAAGCATGACCCTCTATGCCTGAGGGAGTGTTTAGTGCTTGCCTCTTGGAGCAGCAGTACTGGAAGTGGAGAATGTAGGAGGTGGTGCATTGGGATTTGCTCAGGATGGTCCTTTCACAGCACTGATAGCTGAAGGACAACTTCAAACTAAGGCTGTTGTAATCTTGTTGAACGACACAACAGTGAACTTCCAACTTACATCAACATTGCTGAATGATATTGGCTTGAATTTTCTACATTTCTCTCTCTTTTTGATCCCTTACTTAGAAGTATATATGTTTTCTTCAATTCAAAGGGAATTTAGCTTCCCTTTCAATTAGAGCTATTTCACAGATGGAAAAAACAAAGATGCAGAACCTGGTTGTACAACGTGACTGTCACAGTTACAGCTGACTTTGCATTTGCGAAGACATCACAAAGCAAATTTCACGCTGCTGCCATATCCATGAGTGGCCCATGATAGATAATGCCTCACATATGGGCACTGGGGTTCAGGGGATGAATGGCACAGGGCTCACCCCACAGGTGCTGAGATGTGTGGCCATGGCAGCCTGGGGTAACAAGGCTGTTGGATTCCCATTTGTTGCAAGACGTGCAGAGAACTGGGTCTGAATTGTTCTTTTTCAGGCCCCGTGCTGTGTTAATAGTGGTGAACAGCTGAACTCATGTGCTGCTGTTCTAATTCCTTCTTCAGCAGTATTTTCCCATTCCTTTACCACTGTACTGTCTATATTACCCTTTTACAGATGTCCTTCCTTCCATGAAATCCCACAGTTAAGAACAAGAATTCAGAATTCATAGCAAAGGTTTGTTTTCCCCATTGTGGGAGGCAGAACACCCTTCCCTTTCCACTGAAACACAAATCCTCAAACTCCAGCAGTTAAACCGCAATCCAGAGCACTAACATTTGGATTTGGAAGAATTTTGTATGCACAGATGGGGCTCCACAAGGTGCAAAGCTGTGAAGAATGTTGTAAATTGTCGAGTCAGGTTAAATTTAAAAAGTGAAAAGGGGAGGAAAAAAGCAAAACTGAGGGAAATGAAGGAAGAGGCTCCAGATGTGGGTCGAATGGGATCTGACTGTGTTCCAAAGTTTCTTCAAGGCAAGCAGGGAAAAGTCAAGTCTTCAGGCAATGTTTTTTGTGAGCTCCAGAGGGAATGAATTACGGGCAGTGTGTTTTGGAGGCACTTCCTGCCCATGAGATCTGTCTGTTGCGGGAGGCTGCAGGCCGATCCCACCAGGTCTCCTTCACATCTGCACAATGCTGATGTGATGTCTGGGTGCTGGCTTGTCCCCAGACTCTGAAACAGAAAAGCAGAAAGGTATGGAGGGAAGGGTGCTGCCAGGACCTGCACACCTTGCTGGGCTTTGTAGGGCCATGGCTGACAGAGCAGGAATGATTCCCCTTTGCTCCCCATTGATGGGGTGGGAGCACTCCTGGCACAAGGTGAGGACTGGGCAGGTTCCAGGCTGCCCCTGAAACCAAGGATGCTGATGGCTCCCCGAGTCACCTCTTGCTGGACACACACCACAGCTCTATGTCCCAAACGAAGGTGAAAATAATTGGCAGTCTGTCCCTCGCATCTCATTTTAATACTGCAGTAATTCCATTTTAGCCAAGTTGTGTACTTTTATCTTCCTAAGGGATCTCAAGCAAGCTTTTAATTTTCAGCAAAACCTTTGCAGATCACCTCTAAGATCAGGGTCAAAGCTATTTCTTTTGTGTCCTGCCTGAGGGAGAAGGTTGAGGAAGGGGTCTGAAAAGGTCTTGGAGTTTTCAGGGGGTCTCCTCATGTCCTGGTGAGTGCTTGAGGATGGTGCACAGCACAGAATACGGTGCAAAGTGCAGCTCTATTTATGCAGCAAGTTCAGAAACTGTTAAAACACAATTATAATGAAGCAATATTGTAAGAAAAAGAAGGATCCATGGGCCATGTGGAAACTCAGTGGACTTGTCCAATTTCATGGCTGCAGTGATGAAAAAAATTTTCTTTTATCCTTTCCCTCTCCTGGTGCTGCAGCTTCATCTCCCATGTTGACACCCTGGGCAAATCTTGGAGTTTGCCTTGGCTCTGGCCTTGGTGTCTATCCTTTAGTGGAAGGCACAATGCATCCTGCAGTGGGAGTTATGGCTCCTGGAGGGAGCAGCATCCATCTCCAGTCAGTCTGTCCTGCAATCTGCTGGAGTCTGGGGACATAAGAAATGTAAATAGGAAATGAATCACAAAGCTACCAGAGAGAGGGAAAGTTGGGCTAAGATGGCAAAACCACCACCACCCTAAAAGAACCTACTCCATTCAAAAGAACCCCCAAACCAAACAAAATCCTGGAAGAAAACTCCAAAAAGATTTTGGTTTGTGGTGTATAGGGGGAGAATATGAGCTTATAAATGTAGCAACTGTGACTCCGGCAACAGAAGCGGCAAGAATTATGTAGAGCAGAAGAGATTTTAAGTTGGAAAAATGTGATTGAGTTAAGAGGAAGAAAAATTTAGGCTGCATCTCATGAGAAAATAGACTAATTGTGAAATCCTCTACTACACTTAGATCTGGGCCCCCTGGGAAATAATGGAAAAGACTGTTTCTTGGCAGTAGAAGCCCCTAGACAAAACACCAGTACGTTAGGAATAGGTTATGCATAACTGCAATATAGTTCAGCAGCAGCAACCCCATTCCTGCTCTGACAGGAAAGAACTAGCTGATTTACCAGTAATAACTTTTTGTTTCACTTTTTCATATGCAAAGGCACTGCGATTGCTGACAAATGTGTTTGGTTACAGAGGGGGTTTTACAAAGGGAGAATTTATCTAATAGGAACAGGCCTAAAACTAATGGTTAATTTTGCATAGGCTGCCCAGCAGCCAGCAGATAGTAATAGCTATTTGCCTCTACTCCCAGCTTAGGCTAAATCTGAACTACTAAATTAAAGGCAAAATAAAATTTAAGGTTTTTCTTTAAACCATTCAGTCCTTCAGGGAAGGATTTGCAAATGCACTTGAGTTCATCATTTAGAAGCTCTCCTGTTGCTTACAAATATCTATTTTCTTCAGACACCTTATTGAAAAAGTGTCTTAGTGTTTTCCATTATCCACTGTAGCTTGTTTTCAAAGCAAAAGACAGTACGTGTTCTGAAAATATTGGTTCACAGTATTGTTTGGCAAACTTCAAAATTCATCTAAGGTTTAAAATTAAAAAAACAAATCATGAGCATGGAATGTGATTGGATGCAATTTCACAACTTGAAATGACGTCTCAAACTCCCCTGCCCACCCTAAATACGTCACTTGCCTATAGCAGCTGCCTTTTCTGGAGCTATTTGGTTCAGTCAGCGCAGCTCAGCTCTGCACTCAGTGGGTGCCTATACCTTTCACTGTAGTGAATGTGCTTGGCTTTACCCCCAGTGTAGCTGACACACTTTTCACTCTCCCAAGATCCAGGGGAGGACACTTTCTCCAAGCTCGCTGCTTTTGACTTCGGCTTTTGGTCTGATTTGAGCTGGAACTTTTCTTGATGCTCTTTATCTCAGTTTTCCATCAGTGACATTTCAAAGTTGTTGCATGAGCTCGAACTGATCTTATTGCAGCTAAGGGAAGATTCCATTTTTCCTGCTCTTCACTCTTCCATCTTTGCTCTCTGGGCTTATCAGCACAGCTGGTGTCACCTATAGCTTTTATCTCTCCCTATCCTTGAGTCAGTTCAACTTACTAGGCCAAAAAACCCAACCCAAAACCTTACAGAAAGATGGATAATTTTCTGCTGTGTTTGTGAGTGGAATTGAGAAGATCAAATGATGCCAGTGCCAGACAAGGCGTGGGCTGAGCAGGGGGAGCCTGGAGTTAAGGTGGGGAACAGCACCTGTCCCTTTCAGCAGCAGAGAAGTGGAGTGTTCTTACCTTGTCTCAGCCAGTCTGGCTCATCCACCCCAGATCAATGTTCTTTATTTACCTGACAGGGGTGCTGTGAACATGTTGAGGGTGTATTTAGCCAATGACTACGCAGACAGTATTGTCCAAACCAAAATTCTATTTGTTTTGAATTTTTCAAATGTGTTTTTTAATCAAATTGAAGGTTGTAATGCTAATTTTCATGTCCTTGTACTCATTCATGCATTATACCGTTGAAATTTGAAGGATATATATTAGGAAATACTTAAATGAGAAAAACCAAATTCTGATGTTTGATTTTCTTACCAAGAAATGGTTTACACAGATAAAGAAATACTAGAGTAAGTACATAGAAACCTACCCATAGATCCTACCCAGTTAAGAGACAAGAAACTTGTCACTGAATTTATGTGCAAATATACATAAATTCACAACAAATGAGTGCAGTCATAATATTTAGTTTTTTTAAGCAGCTTTTCATGTAGAATTCTTGCCCACAGTACAGACAGGACAGAATATCTGCTGTTTCAGCAGCCAAAGGGAAGACAGGTACCAGCTGATTGGTATTAAGTGTATTTTAGTGCGTTGCTTAGTATGTGTTGCCTAATTTGTGCCTGTTTCACATCATCACAGTTATGCCTGTAATAGAATAAAAATGAAATGTAAATTTCCCAGTACTCTGTATTAAATGTATTTCCATTAATTAAAAAAAAAAAAACAAACTAACACCAAACAAAGCTGCAACTATGTGTAAGATTGAAGTGTTAAAGATTTGTTGTTTCTGGCTATGCTTTTTTTACTTGCTTGTTTTCCTTAGTGAAATAGCAGGAAAAATAGGAAAAGGAGACTGAGGGAATTGCATGTTACCCACTCTTTTTTCTTTAACTATTAAAATGAATTTGAACTGTCTTAGTTGACTGAAATATTTTTGTGCCTTATTGGCTCAAATTACATGGAACAAAAATGTACATTTTCAATGTGCACTCAGGTAGATCGTCCACCTCTGCTTTAACAAACTGTGAAATTTTAGGTCATGAAATACCACCATCACAGTAGTTTAAAAAAATGCTCTAGGTCATATTTACATTCCAAGAGTTTGCTCAGTGTAGGAGGACTGGTATAATGAAACTTAATTAGAAAAGCAAAGCAAAATTGCTATGTGCTTGATCTGAAGCCTGTTGAAGCTTACAGGAATCTTTCTGCTGGTTTCTTTACTCCTGTAAGTTACCTGTAATTAGGACTGAATTAAACTTGGTTTCTTCATGCTTAGTGAATTGGGTTTTCAGTAGCATTAACAAGGTGAGAAACCAAGTGGTGAGACAGGAAAATTTCTCCTCTTAAAAACCTGAGTACTTGCTCTAGAATAAGACTTCTCATTAACTTCTCATGCCACTATGGATGTTTACATGTAAAGATAAACCAAGGTTGGTCTTTATGATAAATCCCAATGATAATGTTGAAACTAGGCAAGACAGTTTTCATAATCTAGTGGTTCTCTTGGGTAGAGACTATTCCATATAAAACATCTGACTAAATGGTATAGTAAATTTAATTAATAACAATTGCTGTTCACTGACAAATTATTTCAGGTCCATCTTGATATATTTTTAAATACAATCCATGCAAGAATAATTCAAAATTTTATGAGTAGGGAAAGGTAATACTTTTAGCTTTCTTTTTTTTTTTTTTTTAAGGAATATGTGACTAGAAGAAAGCTACAAATACAAAAAGTCACTTCATGCAAGTGTTGTCTGGGTAATTTTTCATGAAGCAACTCTTGAAAATGAACTGTAAGAATGCAAATAATTTAAAAACAGCTTTCAAGCAAGTGATTTCTTCCATCATGCTGCATTCTACTAATCCTCCGGTACTGAGTCAATTTCTCTTAATTTTACATTGTTTTTAAATTCAGTTATGCTGACTGTGGGTAGGATATCTTTTACTGTCTAGAGCGTCACAGCAGAATGTGATAGTCCTAGATTTGAAATGTTTTCATCCTATTAAGTGGCTGTGTTATGTTATCACGGAACATGAGCACCTAATTTATTTTAATCTTTCATATTCTTTGAGCTGTTTTTCTTTCTAAGTGTTTTTAAGTGACAAATGAGAATCAAAATCTCTTGTTGATGCTTCCTTCACAGTTTTACAGTGAAGACCCCTATCTATAGCTGACAAAAAACAGCTCTTCTTTTTCTATAAAGTAGTTGAATTTCTTTATCTCAGAAAGACAACATAATCTATACACTGCAGTTCTGTATTTGTTCTTGTCAATCTCTGAATATCATCCTTTCTTTAGGCAGTGCTTTTCTTATGTCTGTCAAATACAATTCCTGTTCTGCTCATAGATAAATCTCAATTTGTGTGATTTATTCATCATGTGCCTCTTGGCTGTGCAGCCCATGTGTAAATTACTAACAATTATTGACTATTTGACTTTTGATTGTATTAGTGTTTGTAGGCTGGGCAGTCTGTATCTGGAATTACAGCCTCTAAGTGTTACAATCAGCTTACAGGAGCAGAAATTTTTCCTTGCTGCCTGTGTTCCTGCTTAGACCATGTTTAGCTAATTTTGCTTATGTAGGATATAAATGTGCAAAACTGCAATGGAGAAGACTCACATTTCCACCCTCCCATGTGGTCTGAAGCCAAACAGAGGTACATCATCTGTAGCATCCTTAAATCAAATCAACAGTGTGTGCTATATCTTCATTTTAGAAGCACTGCAACCGGGGCCTCCTTTCATAGTGAAGGAAAAATCAATTCTCCATACATGAAAACAGTTAGTAATGGTCTTACTTGAGCTTAACTTATACTGAATTATTCATGGTTGAGTTATCCGGGGAGAATATCACCTTTGTAGCAGACTGCCTGAATTGACTCTCTTGTTTATTTTCACTGGGGTGATCGAGTGGAACAAGGACTGCTGGACCAGGTCCTGTATTTGCTGGACATGAGAACATTTCATACTTGGATTTTTCTTTCTTTTTGTTTCACATTCCCCCCTCCCTCCTGTTGTTGTGTTTGTTGTGGTGGGTGTTTTTTTGTTTAGGGTCCCAGTGTGGGGTCCCACAGTGAATGCTGGTGCATTTGAATCTGGATGGCTCCCCGTTGACATGCCATCTGCAGATGCTCATGTAGAGTATGTTTTAAGCAGCAAACACCTGGGGTGCTGTATTAAAAAACGCTCAGCATTTCAAAATCCTGGTGATGGAGAGTGATATGCTCTTGATATGCCACTTGCTGTTAGAACTATAAGCTGGATCCTGCTAAGTTCTAATGCCTCCTGTTGGAGTGAGTGATCGCAGAGAATACTTAGGACTTGAGAGATGCGTGACTTACAGGTGTAGTAAAAGGAGTTTAACTCTGTCAAAACTCCTCTTTTATTTAGACATAGTAATTTTAGACTTCTCCTTTGCTGTCTCTTTGAAGGACTACTGTGTAATAGCCCTTGGGCAAGGGGATGAGCAAGAGCTGCTACCATGCTTTTAGACTCGCATGACACTCCTTATTTTAGTGATACGATTTTGAAAACATTCAAGCCATGTCATTTTATGGTGACAAAAAGCCTCAGCAAAACTGAATGATTTTTTGATGGATATATTCCTAGAAGCTATGCTGAGGTACATGGAGGACAAGGGAGCATGATTAAAGACAGCCAGCATAGCTTCACCAAGGGCAAGACTTTTCTCACCGATCTACTGGAAAGAACTAGAGGGAAGAACTACATCAATGGACAAAGGAAGAGCTACAGATGCCATCTGCCCAGACTTCACTATGGTCTTTGACATGATCCCCACAACATCCTTTTTTCTAAACTGGGGAAAGGAATTTGATGGGTGAACTGTTTGATTGGATGGTTGAATCCAGAAGGTTCAATGTCTGGGTGGAGATCAGTGACCTGTGGTGTCCCTCAGGGGTCCATCCTGGGACCAGCATTGTTTAATATCCTCACCAATGACACAGACTATGGGATCAAGGGCACCCTCAGCAAGCTTGCCCATGATTCCTAGCTGAGTGGTGCTGTTGACACACCTGAGGGACAGGATGTCATCCAGAGGGACCTGGACAAGCTCAGAATGTGGGCCTGAGTGAACTTCATGCAGTTTAACAAGGCCAGATTCAAGGTGCTGCACCTGGGTTGGGACAACCCCTGCTATCAATACAAGCTGAGGGATGAAGGGATTGAGAGAAGGACCTGTGGGTAGTGGTGAATGAGAAGCTGTCAATGCCCAGAAAGCCAACTGTGTTCTGGGCTGCATTCCCAGAAGTGTCACCTGTAGGTCAAGGGAGGTGATCCTCTCTCTCTACTCTGCTCTCATGAGATCCCACCTGGAGTAGTGCATCCAGCTCTGGAATCCTCAGCACAGAAAAGCCATGGACCTGTTGGAGCTGCTTCAGAGAAGGACCACCAAAAATTATCAGAGTGCTGGAGCACCTCTGCTGTGGAGAGAGGCTGAGAGGGCTGAGGTTGTTCAACCTGGAGAAGAGGAGCCTCCAGGGAGAGCTTTAATGGCCTTTCAGTGCTTACAGGGGGCTTATAAGAAAGATGGGGACAGACTTGTTGGCAGGTCCTGTAGCAATAGGACAAGGGATAATGGTGTTAAAATAAAAGAGGTTCAATTCAGACTATCTATAAGGAAATTCTTTAGAATGATGGTGGTGAGGCCCTTGCACAGGTTGCCCAGAGAGGTGTTTCCATCCCTGGAAACATTCAAGGCCGGGTTGGATGGGGCTCTGAGGGACCTGATCTAGTGGAAGATGTCTGTGATCATTATAGGGCATTGGACTAGATGACTTTTGAGGGTCCCTTCCAACCCAAACTATTCTATGATTCTCCAGCAGTAAAAGATGAGCACCTACAAAGAGTTGTAAGAATATAGGGTGTGTATAATAGTAACAAGAAACACAATTATCTAACTTGATTCTTATAATATTCCATTCAATGGCCCAAAATGATAAAAATGAAGTCAATACATATTGAAGGAATTTTCAGATTAATTCAGAGAGAAGTAAATACAATTTGGGTCGTGTTGCTTTTCATGACCCCAAAACCCCATTCAAATAAGCACTATGGATTTTAAAGATCTACCATGTCTTTGTTGGTGTTTTATTGATTGTGGTTAGTCAGCAGTTCATCTCTTGTTGTTCACGACCTCCTAAGGCAGTAAGATCACTTGTTAGCGGATTATATTGCTCAGGTACTTTCTCTGTCAGTTTTCTTTTAAAGTATTTTTATTCCTAAAAATTATGAACTGCCTTTCTGTTTATTTTTAGCCAATGATTGTGCAAATGTTACTGATATTTGTGATGAAATCTTTGGTTTTTTTTTTTTTGGACACATCTGATATTCATTATCTGTGTAAGTTGAATTTCATATACTTTACTACTGAGTTAACAGGAAACATGGTGGACACATGTCTATATGTTAAATGGGGAAAACTTCCCCTCTGGCCTGCCAAAGTGCTGTGACTGCATCTTCTGAGCCTGATGCAAAATGTATCATGTATTGGGTACTTTTAGGGGAATTTTCCTTCTATGATGCATGTCTAAATTTAAAAAGTAGGGTTTTGGGAAGCTTTGGTAGTGTTTGTGTCATTGTTTTTGATTGGTTAATTTTAAGTTTCTTATTTTGATATCTTGGTTGAGAGTTTTCTGCTTTAACTCCACTGTTGGCTTGTGGAAGTTTTTTTTTATCAAAGTATTTTCTTTTAATGAGGCTGGGTAAATTTTGTTCTAGTACTAATTAACTTTCCAAGTGTTTTGAGCTTTTTGCAGGGATGTCATTTGGGTTTTTCTTCTAAAAACCCTATTATTTGAATAAAACCCCTACATGTACAGAAGTTACTCAACTCTTATGCAGCGTTAAACTAAGCAGTTATTATCTGAGTTACTAACTCCAGGGGTGAATACAACTCCTGAAATGTTGGCAGCCTCCAATATCTGCTTGTGCTAGTGAACAATAGGTGCAAGCAGCAAAGGAGTGGGTGGGCAATCCATGATAATACATGCAAGTCTTCCTTTTCTTTCATAAATCACACTATAACTGTTTGGATAACATGGTATCTCAGCAACAACTTGACAAGAGACATATAATACACTCTCAGAGAAAAGAAAAAGCATTGTTTGTCTCCAATAAAGGTGTTTAGTATTCTGATCCTCTCAGCATAAATTAATTTGCAGTTATACTAGCAGTGTTTTTATGTATGTATTTTGTATTTGCATCCAAGTACTTCCAGGTTTCCAGGAGCACTTGCTGCTTTTCTGAGTAATAACTGCCCAGAATGTGGGTACAGGTTAATGTGCTGTATGCCTTAGGATCAACTCTAGTTTCTCTTACGTGGTGTATTTAGTCTTCGGGGGATTAAACATGTTCTTCATGAACCAGATGAAAATGAATATTTGTTAAATTCTGTGTCAGGATACACCCATTCATACAGAAAATGTAATATATTATTTGAATGGTGTATGGAAATTTGAAGAAAACTCAGGGAAGCCGTTTATTCCAGTAGAAAGTTTGTGTGTTTTTATATAGTTATGTATTGTTCTAAGCCTTGGATGTGCACTTTGAGAATGGGTACGATGGAATAAACCATAACGAGAAAAAGATTTCCAAGTAGTCATCCTTCTCAACAGGTGACAGATTTAGAAGACAAAAAGTTGCATACTTGATTCCCAAAAGCACCTTGGATCGTGTGACAGATAAATATACAGAAACAGGCAATTATTGCAGCCTGCTAGATGATTGCAATATTGCAAAGAACAACTTTTTAGGAGAAAAACATAACATGAAAGCAAAGTAAAAGCTATTTGTTATCTTTAGTATTCATGGGCTGTACAATAACGATTGATCATTACTGAGTATTGTTTCTAAAGCTTTGTGAAGATGAAAAATGCTAGGTCTGGTGGTTTGATCAAAAAAAAAGTAAACATTTACAACAAAAAATGCTATTGTTTTCTCACATCTGTAGCAGTATTTATAACTGCATTGTGTTTTAGAAGGAGGGAAAAAAAACTGAAAAAAGAAATAATCCAAGGTCCAGACCTTTCTTTGCCAATTTCCTACATATGTTTTTGACACTTAAAACAGAGCAGGACAATAAAGGATGTATTTCAAGACAAGTACAGAAACCTACTCTCCATTAGAGCTATACCTGCTGTTAGCCTCAATTGTACTACAGATGGAATATTTTTAGTTTGTTTCTATAGCCAATTTTCTTGTATTATTTTCAAGCTGTGTAGCCAATATTTCAGTAGATCATCATGAATCGACATATTCCTTTTTAATTATAACCTCTCTTAGGTTTCAAAGTGTTTACATTGATTGTGTAGCCTTGTGAAATAAGCAGCAACACTAAGGCTCATCTCTGAGGGTAACGAGCAGCCAGCTCTAATAAACACACTCTGCAGACAGAAATGGGAACGTGCTGGTGGGGGACACGTGACCTGCTATAACTCTTTGTTTGAATGTGACATGTGCTTATCAAGACACAGAATGAAATCATTTTGCGCACAGAATCCAGCAAGTAAAAGTACAGGGGAAAAAAATGTCCTCATCTTTTGAGGCAGTTGCTCTCTGGCCACCTGGCTGACCTGTGTGCCCCTGTCCCACAAATGCTGAGGTGCAGCAGAAAAGGACAGGCGCAGTCAATCTAATCACTGTGGTTTGTTCACCTGACACTTCTGGAATTGTAAAATAAACTTCTGGCTGAGGGACACTACATCTTTCTAGCATGGTTTATAGTCTTACAAAACGGTAGACAAATATAATCTTACCCAAGGGTAGACCCAGCCTAGAGCAGTTCAAGGCAGAAAGGATTGTTGTCACAAACTCTAAGCCTGTGAAAGGTTTAAATCTAGAACCGGAAAGGGAACCAGAGTAGTCACTGTACACACCTTGCGTTTTTGTCCCATGTCTCGCTTTAGTATGGAGGGCAAAGCGCTGCTGGAATATTTCTCTTTGCTTGCTGTTTCTGTAGGAGCAAGCCAGGAAGGAAATAAAAAAAAATGGATGAGATTAATGAAATGTTTAAAAGCACTGGTAGGGGACAGATGTGACTGTGGAGTGCACAAGGGATGTATGGCATCCCTACCTGCCCCGTGGGAGGCAGAAAGGATTGCATGGCACATGGCCACAGAGCTCCTGCTGCAATAGAGATGCAAGTGGAATAATAATAATAATAATAGAAGATATCAAATGGAATAATAATGATAATAGGAAATGAAGTATCATGTAAATAAATTATTGTAAGTGCATCGTATTAGAATTGTATCTCCATTTGGATTATGTGAATCAATAGAAAAGAAACAATCCTTTGTGGAATCTATTGGAGAGCTTGGGACCTGATTCCTCCTCACTGGTTCAGCTTAGCTGGGATTTGAATAAACATTTAGTGTTGGCTCTTCCTTCCTGTTTGAATAAACAGGGGTGTGAGGTGAGCAGGCTCATAATTTAAGGTTCTTGTTAGGTGCCTAAAGCTAGCCAGGATTAGAGCTGGGCAAGCTAAGAATAATCATCAAAAGACTACTCCAGAGCTTGGCTTGGGCAACTGCTGGAGCATCAGCCACACTTGGAAACAGCACCAACAGATTGAAGGGGTTTGGCCTTCAAAACTGCAACAGATTGAAGGAGTTTGGCTTGGGAAAGCTGTAGGAACAGGAGCAGCAGTTTGTGAGACAGCCTGGCTTATGCAAATGTAGAAATGGCAGCAGCAGGTTCTGATGGGATGTGTTGCTGGTGTATCTCCAAAAATTTTTAAACTGGCTGCTCATGTAATACCAGGGCCCTATCACCTATATGCTCAATTTATCACTGTGCCTTGGAACTTCTCCACCAGAGTAGTAGAAAGCAAATGTTATCCTGCTCTATAAGAGAGAGAAAGCAAGCCCACTCAGCTTATTATTTACAGACCTATCTTGCTGCTTCCAACTCTATCCATAATAGATAATGAATAAATTGGTTCACAAGCAACTGTTTAAGTACTTGGAGTTAAACAACATACTGAATGATGCTCAGTCTGGATTTCATTCTCATTATTTCACTGTCACTGCACTAAGAGATTGTTGGCGACTTTTTCTCTGCCATGGATCAAAGGCTGTTTATAGGTGCAGTATTTATTACTCTGTCAAAGCCTCTTTTGACATGACTGGCCATTTTCTCGAGCACAAATTAATTTGAAATGAGTTCAAATAAAAGTACTAGACAGTTGTTCTCAGTCACATTTGCCTTCCAGAACCCAGATGGATTGCATTAGCAATAAACAGTCACGTATGCAATATAATACTAAGAAGTCTTGTAACTGGGCACCATATTGGCCATTCTGTGCTCATTAAAAGCTGCTGGGCATGTTAATAGGAAGGTATAGTTCTTCATGGTTAAAACACACAGAGCGGGGCCAAATCTCTTTTAAAACTGAAAACAAGTCTGAAATCAGAGCGTTATCTCTTACAAATGCAGCATCTCATCTTTTTTCCTCTTATGTTTCTAGAGATAGATACACACACAGATATCGAGGAATAGCATCAGTGGATTATACAGTAGAAAGCAAAAAATCTCGAAGGAAGGAGAGATTTGAGTGAGGATGAGGGGCTCTAGCATACCCATGTAATTTCTTGCTCTCACCAGGATGTTAAGTCCCCAAACATGCTAAACAGTTTTGTCACAAGCAAAATTAATAAAATTATATGACCAAGAGTATGTAACTTATAGAGCAAAACATGGTCTTGTTTTATTCTGAGGCTTGCCCTGGGCTGCTAATTGTTTTCTGAGCCATTAATAAGAACATTTTGGGGTTGGTCAAATTCAACAAGACTTCAGCACAGAAGCTTAGGTGTAGTCTCAGTTTGAAGAAATTCTGGGTTTGGTATCAGGTGGACTGTGATAAAGGTGGACTTGCAAAGCAAACATGGCTCAGAAATACAGATTGGAGGGCTGGAGATTCAGGTGATAGTCCTGATTTCATCAAAAATTTGAGAAACTTTATTCCTATCTCTTTTCTCCTCTATTTTAATTTTTTTTTTCTTTCTTAATGAGGATTACATGTTTATGAAAATTTGTTTATATATTGGACAATTAACCTAGTATTTCCTGGCTGAAGGCTGTTGTGGGGACCCAGTGAATGGGTCCAAGAAGGACAGTAAGGGTAGAGAGGAGCTGGACTTTAGGCTGTTATGCATTTATCCACGATTTCTGACATGAAGAATGGGCATTGCTGTTGTGACTCTCCCTTGCTACTAAGATATATATAAAGGATTAATTTTAAGGATTAGGAATTCTGATCAAAAGTCCAAAGATACTGACTTTTAACGTATGGATGTTGCATTTCTTTTCCCTCCTTTCACTTCATGCACATTTGTAAAATGAGGTAGTGATAACAGTGTATCCTGCAGATGGACTGGTATTAGATTTCAATTCTACCATTCTTTTCTCATTCTTTAAGGCCTTGATTGCCATGTAGGCAACTTGGATGNTTGCAGGTTTCTTGTTTTGTGCCCCTCTGACTTTCTTGGATCCCAAAGCAGAGTGAGCTGGGGGATGTAATCAGTAAAGGGTATGGGAGGAATCTGAGCTCTGTCTCCACTCCTTTTGGGCAGAATAACTGATTCTGTGCCAAGAAGAAAATAAATTCTTCTAATACAAGGCAAGAACAAATTGTGGTTCCAAATCCCAGAAGGTAGAAGGGAAGGGAAACAGCGTGTCTCTGAAGAACAATGTTTCTTGGGATTGTGATTATGTTCTGTTCCTTGGGGCTGTTCCTGTCAGAAGAATGGGCAGTGCTGCCCTTTCAGGGCTGCTCTAGGGGGTTGCAGCTGAGCCATGCAGAGATCAGGCTGCTGCAGCCCAGCACTGCACTCACCTGCAGAAGGGCCACATGGCACACACTGGAATTAGCAGAAGCTTTGCCTAAATAAAACATCCAGGACCAGATCTCTGTGCCTAAATAATTTGGACTTGTTTTGTTTGATTTTTGTATAGTTTTGTTCCATTTTTACTTTTGGGTGTAGGGTTTTTGTTGTCCCCCAAAGAAGAGACATACAATCACTTTCAATTTATCTGTGACTTGAGTTTGGACAGAAGGGCTTCATGTGAGTACATACCTGATGAAGGAAAAAGGTTCAGGTTTGAACAGTAAGGATCTAGGGCTTGTAAATTCCTGTCTTTAATTTGCTGATGGAAAACAGTAGTACCTGGTGTGTTAGAGTGTAAAATAAAGATGGAATGTCTGTTGATCTGTTTGTTGTCTTGTATAAGCTGTGGTGATAGTGAGGGGACACAGCAAAAGGTGGGGGTTTTACTTCATTTATTCCCCCTTTTGAATTCTCAGCCTAATTCAGTAGCACCTGACAAAATTTATTAGGTTTGTGCTTTTCTTCATTGCTTTTTTTTTTGTCTGTCACTGAAATATTTACACAACGGTTGTGGATTTCAGTTGGATGCAATGGATTCCAGAATGTGTATCAGGCCTCTTGTTTTGTCTTTATTTTTCAGTTGCCTGTCTGTTTAGTCATCTACTGGGAAAGATTCCTTCATACAGATTCTATATCTGCTTGTTCCCTGAGACTCCATAATGAATCTGGTTTTGTTCTATCTAGAATTCATATGAATAGTAGAAAAGCTTTGTCAGTTCTTTCTATTTACTTTTCTTGGAGTTGTTATATTTTGACTTTGATGTCATAAGTTTCATAAGCTTAAACACCTTAAAAATTCATTTCATGGACTTTATCAACAGAACAAGAATATCCTCTGTATTTTTACCTAAGTTACCAAGTCAGCTGTGTGATTTATCTTTATGGCAGGTTCTGTACTTGTATTTTCTCGCCAGTGCTGAAAGGATAGTATTTATATCTCAGTAATTATTTAATAGTAAAGTGTGCTTAAGTTCTTATTGAAGTGTTTGGTTTGTAATTGATGGTGGAGTATTTCAGTTTTGGATGCAGATGAGATCAAGCACCAAAAGGGTCTAAGTGCTTGTTCAAATTCCATTCTGAAATGGATTTCATTATTCTGAGGAATCCTCTTGAAAGGCTCTCCAGAAGGTAAAAAATATCGTTCAGCTTTGGTGTGGAGACATTCACCCTTACCAGGGATGTGCCAGCAGGGAAAGGCAGAATGGAATAGTAGGCCAAAAGTAATCCAAAAGGATGAGTGGGCATGTTGTCAGTCAAAAAAATATTTGTAGAGCTGCCAATTCTCTTTCAGGAGAGTTGAGTTTTTGGATTGATGTCCCATGTGACAGAGAACATGAATGTCATGCAGGATTACTTTAGTGATAAAAGGAATGTTTCTTCTCCACTGGCTGAAGAAGGGTTCTGTGTATTTTTCTTTCTGTACCTTCCCATTCTTTAAGTAGTGCTGCTTTTCTCTGCCATCTTCCTGTCTTTTCCAATAGTCTAGCCAGTAAGAAACACTTGCTCTCAAAGAAGAGTCTGAAAATATGCTGGCAACAGAAATGAGGAAACAACGGAGAAATGGGAATGGAGTTGTTTCCAATTGAAACAATCCTTTCATTTTGGGAAAGTGGAAGGGCTTTGCCAGCAGCAGCGAAAGATGGACAAGTAGTATGACACATTTTTGTGTCTAATAGAACATGTCACAGTTCCCCATGAAATGGCTTTCTCAAGAACAGTGTGAAACCCACTGAACATTGCAGTGGCTATAGAGACTGGCTTTCCTCTGTACTAGGTTTTTAAATCATTGCCCGGGCCTTTGTGAGAAGCTCTCAGTGCTCCTTTGGATGTATTGTACCTTTTGTATACAGAAATTCAAAACCAAGAACAGAAGGTCAAAGAAGTTTTGTTTCAGTGAGACTTTCTAGTCTGTATCCCCCCAAGAAAACTAGTGCTTGGAGAGAGATCTGGAATTTTCATATCCAGCAGCTGAAATACAATTCATAACTTAAGGAAAACAGTCCAGACCATATCTTCCTTCTTTGAGGATTAGCAATTCATTTGTATAAAAATAAACTTCATGTTTCTCAGCTTGTGGAAGATCTTGGGTTTAAGGGGTTTGTGGAATGGACTCTGGGAATGATTTCTTCGTAGACAAGTCAATGCAAGGAGACTTCAAATTTCTGTACAAACTCCTGTCTCCTCAAAACTAGACAAAATACACAAGGGAAAAAACTTAAGAGAAAGAGAAAATCCTATTCTGCTTTCAGAGTAACATTTGAACTATATTATTAAATATGCATGAACTCTCTGAATATAAATCATCTACTGAAGGAAGGATGGCAAGTCAAAGTTCTGACTCTCATCTTCCAAGATTTCTTTCCAGGCAAGGTTTGTAGGAAGAAATAAAAACTTTTATTAGCCTAAATGAAATGGCTGGAAAACAGCAGACAAGATTTGTGGCATATGAAACTCTCCTGCACAGTTATGAACTGAATATGGTGCAGGGAAATGGACATAAGACTCAGAAATTTGTAGACCTTTATCTCCAATTGAAGGTTATTAAACAGGCAGAAAAATTGGTGAAACAGATGCAAAGACAAGGCTTGATCAATGCTGAGGTAATTCCATATGCTCCTCCGGTATCCCTCCAGCAAAGTTATCCCCCTTGGCTTCTGCTGGCCAGAAAAAAGATGTTATTGCAAGAGTAAGAATGATAAAAACAGTCTTCTTCACATGACTTCAGCTTCATCTTTCTCTTTGAAGCATGCAGTTGTATGCTCAGATTAGGGGGGACACTCTGTGATTCTGTTTGGATTAGTGGTTAGTAAAGTATGTTTTCCCTCTGGAGCAAAAGCTCTTGGGAGCAGTGTGTCACTAGAGGATATTTCTGATGCAGGTTTTAAGGTGAGAGTATTTTAAGTACAGAATAAAGACTGAGCCTTAGAAATTCAGCAACTGAAAATGGTTGGATAATATTTAGTGCTTTAAATTATATCATAGCTCCAAATATTGTAAAGAAAGTGGTTTTTCTTCCTGTTTCTTTCATCTCTGGTGCCATAGATAAAGAGAGTATATTGAAACGATAGCAGATATGTTTTTAGTTTGCCTTTTCCTTCAGTGAAAGCAACATTGGGACGTTTGATAGGGAATAGACTTTAAATCTTACAAGCGACCCTATCACAATTACCTTTCCAAATGGAAAAGTACAGCTTTTCTGCTGTAGGAGAAACAACCATGGATATGAGGCTATGTTTTATTTCTTTGATTCTGGAAATCAAACAAATTGAAGCTGACTTTAACGACTCCATCCCCCTTGCTTGTACTTCAATTATAAAGGAGACACTTTCCTCTGTTAAGCTCCTGTCAATTACCATTTGCTTTTAAAACCCCCAAATTTGGGGAAAACAGTTGATAGCCCACAAATACATGGTCATCAGGTTGCTGAGGTAACTAATATAAAAAACATATAAAGCTAAGAATCTGTTCATCTACTTTTTGATGTGGTTATAGATTGAATAATAATTTATGATGACCTGCTTTCCCCAATGCCTCATATTTATAAAGATTATAAATAAATTGTGGCTGAGCATAGAAGTAAATTAAGTGCTCAGATGTAGTGACTTTGGAAGGTATTTATGGAATTAACTTCCTCCTTGATATACGTGTGCTGGTGTATCGTGGACTGGGAGGCAGTTTGCACCCCTGCACATTTGTCAGCAGATGACCTCCAATCTCGCAAGTTTATTTTCTTCATGAAATCTTCCATCGTTATAGCTGCTGTGACACCATCCATATAAAGTCTGAAAGAGTCTTCATCTATATTTCCCCCTCTGTAATGCCGGGGCTAAAAGCGAAGATTTTTTTACCTTCTCATACAGTGTAGAATTATTTGCTGGTGAAGTTGCTGGTGGTTACTTTTGTGCTGGTGACTTTTGTGAAGGGGGATGTTTTCCGTTATAAACCAGCTGGATGACAGTAATATATTTAGCATAAAATCCCTGGATTTTTTCCAGAGACCCAATTGCAGCAAAACCAGAACTTGTACCTGGTTGTAGATGGCTATGAGAGTTTGCATGTCATAATATTTTGAAATACAGGTTACACAGGAGACAAAGGTAATGAACATGTCCCTGCACAGACCCAAGAGCACTTCTCTCCAAATGGGGGGGGGTTCCATTTGCTGTTCTCTCACAGCGTAGGTGAAGACACAGTTTTGCTATAGGAAAAGGGTAATGGGTTTAAACTGAAAGTGAGTTGTTTCAGATTGAATAAAGAAATTTTTTATGATTAGGGTGATAAAAGATTGGACCAGGTTTCCCAGGGAAGCTGTGGCTGCCCTGTCCCTGGAAATGTTCAAGACAAATTTGGATGGGGCTCTGGGCAACCTGGAGCAGTGGAAGATGTCCCTCCTCATTGCAGGGAAATTGGACTAAACGACCTTTAAAGGTCCGTTCCAACTCACACTATTCTGTTTTATGAATTCCTCAGCTGTGGCTGTCACAACCTTCTGCTTGATCTATCACATCTTGCTAGATTTGATGCTCCAGTCACTCTGAACTTGGAAATGCGATCCATTTAAACTTTTAAAGAGAGATAATAGCAATGTAAATAAATTTTACAATAACCCATAATGCTTTTAATAGCATGAATGTTGATAGTGTTTTTCTACAAAGTCCCCAGGCACTTTATACAGCCATACTATTAAAATAGGAAAAGTCATCAAATATAGAAGGGCTGTGTGGGGAAAAAGTGAAGTGTATGTCAGGGTATTGTTCATTACTATCTTTTGGTTAAGCTTATAAACATAGATCTGTGCATAAAGTAGCTATTGTTACTTTTGTAAATGTAGGCTACAACTTTAAAGCAAATTTATTAATCATTAACAATCTCGCTGTACTAAAACTATTAAATAGACAGTGATTCATCATAAATTATTTGAAAAACCTCCAATGCAGAGTTTGAAAGAGGGCATGCCCAGAAAAGTGAAGCAAAACAGAAGTTTTAATAACTGTGTGGCCTTAACTATATGATATAGTGTGTCCCTGAAGGTCCCAGTTCTGCTGTGCCCAGTTGTGTATGGAACTTCAAACAAGTTTTCTACTTGGCTGAAGTTACAGATTCATTTTTATGCTGGCAAATTATCACAGAGTCCTGCACACATTTCCAGGCACACCAACACAACAAACACTGTCCATCCATATATTTGGTGATAATCTTTGCTGGCCAATGCTGGGAAACTTGGCTTGTGCCATTCTGATATTCTGCATTTATGAGATGTTTGTTTCTTCTTCACAGTCCTTAGTAAAAACTCCACAATTTCCAAACCTTTTCCTCTCAGCTTCTCCCCTTCTATTTCACATCTGCTCTGGCACATCCTGTTTTAGTGCCTGAATATCTGATTTAGCTGCCTGCACAAGATCTATCTGCAGAATTTTTAATACGTACCTAGTATTTGACTTACTATAGTAGATCCTTGATGGGATATGCTGGAATACTGATAGAAAACAGATAAATCTTATTCAGGAAGGTCAGGAAGAAAAAAAAAGGGACTGGTACTTCAAACTCCATCATTTGGCAGACACAATCTTTGGAAAAGGAAGGAGAGGGACAGGCAAAAAGAGTTTAAGGAGATTAGAACTTCTTGGATCAGATGGGGCTGCTGAACTTCTATCAAGGACAGCAAACAAATGGTTTGTAGAGATGTTTGAGCCATTAGTCATCAGGTCTATCTAGCTGGCAGAAGGTGGATGAGGCTCTAGAAAACAGACAAAAAACAAATTCAGTGTCTGTCTTCAGAAATCATGACAGCCTCAACTGTCAAAAAAATAAAAAGAGAAATAATTAATTAAAATACTCTGAAGCAACTCTAATGTTGCAAGGAAATACATAACTGCTGTTGTGGGTTTACTGAGAACACATCACATCAAGTGTGTCTAATTTCTTCTTACAACCGAGCAGCTTGTTTTGTGGACAGGTAAGAAGCTTGTAGGTGTTAGAGACTGACAGGGCTATGCTGAGGCCACCTGTTCTCACGGCATTCTCACAGCCCAGGCAGGGAAACGCTGGAGCTGTGGCTGCTGCAGTGCCGTATTAATGCACTTGGAGATCTCCCCAGTAGTTCACTTCAAAATGGGGAACAACTTGTCTTCAAAGGCAGAGGTAGAAATTATTGGGTCACAAACCACACTGAGCAAATGCAGGCTTTGATGTGCAAGACTGTTCACACTTACCTCTTACAAGTGTAAGTAACCCTTGCACTAATAAAAATAACTCTTGCACTTGCACCAGTATATACTTTATAGTTTTGGGCACCCCACTTAAAGTGGGATACAGACCAGCAGGAGGAGTGATCAGAGCCTCATGAACAAGGTATAGGATAAGTGACTGAAGGACACAAACCAGAAGTAACTTAGAGGATGGAGGAAGGGAAAGGTGGTAAAGGAATACGTAGTTTTGGAAAACTTTAAAGACCCTGCAGGAAAGAAGGGTCTCACCTGTTTTCTGTATTCTGGGTGATGGGACAGATTGCAATGGGCATCAACTGCAGCAAAAAAAAAGGATTCAGGCTAGACAATAAAAAAAATTTGCTGCAAAGTTTATAATGATGCAGATTTTTCTGAGGTGGCTTTAAAATATCATTGGAGATCTTCAAGTACTAAATTACACAAACTTTTTGTCAGATGCAACGTAAGTTTATTTAAGCCTCCCTCAAGGCAAGGAGATACACATGAAGATGTTTCTGGGTCTGTTTTTCCCGTTTTTCTGTGATTCTATTAATTTCATTAGGAGATCATAGGTTACTAACTCATTTTGCTCACATTTGGTTGGAGACTGGTAGCAAATCTTTCAAATTCATCATACTAGTCTGTGAGTTGGCATTGATATCTCTCTGCTAAAGCATTTACAAAATGCAAAATGACTAAATAGTCTTTTAATGAAATGTATCCATGAAATGTAGACCATTTCCTCTGAGAATTGAATTAAGCATTACAAGTGATCAATAACTAGATTTCTGCATCCACTGAAAAGCTCTGCTGTAGAGTTATATAAATAGTTCAGAGTAAGAGAATATGGCTGATATTTTACCACTGTGTCTCTGAAATCATCCAAAACCAGCTGGCTTGTAACTGGATAGACTGATTCTCTCTTTCAGCTGAAGGCTACTGGGTCAATTTTAGTTTAACCCCAGAATTATGGGTCATGCCTGCTACCACATGCTATCAGAAAACTCTGCAAAAACCAAACAATCCTGGTCAGATTTCTGTGACTCTGGAAAGTATTTATTATCATCCCTTTTAGAGAGTAACAAAAGCTCTGAGTCAAACTCTGCAAGAATTAAGGCACCTGATTCAATATTTCAGCACACAAGCAGTTTGACTTTAGATACCGTGAACCTGCTTTGCTTTGACTTTTTAGTAATCTTCCTCCAAACCGGGTTCAAACACTCAGTTGTGGGTACATGTTAAGTATGTGATGCCCATGGTGTTATATGTCCGTTACATACAAGCAAATTCTTTCAGTTCACAGATGCGTGGCAGTGGTCACAAGTGTCAATGCAATATTTGAACACAAACATCCCTAAATGGGGAATGGAAATGCACCATTTTCTCTATAGAAAACCTTTTTTAAAAGATCAATCCACTTTGTCTAGTTTGGGGTAGACATTGCGCATCATAAATGGAAATATTTTCTATTTCAAAGCTTTTTGTTTAATCGGATCTTTTAAGAAATTACTTATTTGTTAATCCGTTGTGAGTCAGAGATCTGTCTGCTATGAATATAATGGGAATCTAATATTCATCAATGCAAAAAGTAGAGACATTGTTCCATTCTTTTATATAGGTTATACACGCTTTTAGATTTTCAAATCTAAGTCTGCTTTTATTGCAGTGTTGTTCAGACTTTAATATTTATGGAAAACTCACTGGCCTCTTCTTCAACCTTTAATTTTAGTGAGCTGTGCTCCACTGTGTAAACTGGGTCTGTTTCATCTACTCTTATTTATGTGATTGTTTTCATATTCCATTTCTTGCTGTCAAAGTGGTTTCTTATTGTGCTAAAGGGAGCCTGTTTCAGTTCTTCCAGCTCCATAATGCTTAGCCTTGTGCTCACATCTTGTGCTTTTCCCAAGAGGGGCAGGCGAGGTCAGAGTTACTTGGTGAGGAAGGAAGAATGCAAAGTGTTCAGCACCAGTATCAGTGTCCACTTCAGCTTTGTATAAGCCTCAAATATAATGGCAGTGAAGAATTAACGAAATGCGGATGCAGTTGCATTATTCCTTTAAAATGGCTTCAGATAACTTCATCTTCTCACCCCCTCCCTCCTCCTCTCACTCACCAGTGAGCAAGGCATGAGCTCTCTGCATTCTTTCCTGTCCTGTTGAGAGCACTCTGGTCAACTAAGTTTTCCAGATTTCTATTCAACTAAGTTTCCCAGACTTCTGTTCATTGTCTCCACCTGACCTACACACTTGTCTCTTGAATTGCTTAATGGTGTATACTAGTGTGTTTTAAGCTACCTGACTATTAAGGGAGGTCTATATTTTGCTTCAGTGCTTCTCTTTTTCATTTGTGTTTTGTCGCTGTTATAACTGGAAGCCGTAATTAACCACGTACTTCACATGTGTTACCTGTTACCAAGGCAATATTGTCTTTAAATCTGAGGAGGTGGATTTGCTTTCTTTATATCCCTAGTGCTTTATTCTGATCTCAGGTCTGCACCTGCTTAGCAACAAGACACGTGTTTGAGGGGCTGGCTGTAACCTTGGCTTAAAAGTACAGCTGAGTCTAGGTGTGATCGTCCTTAAAACCACCAAAGCATAACCTCTAAGAATTTAGCATATCCCTGTACATTTCAATGACATTAGACTCCAATGGGGTCTAGTTCTTTCTTTAAAACCCTTTGTTTTGAATACAAGGCAGTAGGATTGGCCTTTGCATGGAGTAATCAAATCATTATAATTTATGATTATGGGTGATATACAGGTATATACTGCAGTATGCACAGTTTCAGAAATACCCATTCCTGCTATAGTTTAGGTGGCTGAAACATGCAACATATTTTGCCTGGTGGAGTGTAAAGCAAAGGTAAAGATGCCTATCCTCACCCTGAATAATTTTTTTTTACTGCAGGAAGAGTCTTTCTTCTCAGTTGCGTTGTGTCCATCTGCCATTTGCTGCCAGGCATCCCAGCACAGGCACAGTTATATCTAATAAGTTGCCCTCCACCTTACCTTATGCTGAAGAGCTATTTTGGCTTTTCCCGTTCTCTACCTTGAGGTCTTTAAACTCTTCTGTGCCAGGGAGAAATTCTGCACAGATGAAAAGCAGACTGTAGAAGGACATAATAATTATACTAGCAGAAAAATGTCAGCAGACTAATGTAGGTCCCCTATAGGGGTTTGAATCATCTTATGAAAAGTGAAGCCATTAAATAAAACAAAATGTTAGAGATTTTGTTGGGAGTGACAGAAGCAGCAAAATGTTCTTCCTGCTGTATCTCTGATGCTCGGCAATTTTTGGCTGAGTAAAAACAGCAGGCTATCTTTCTCAGTTAGCAGAGCTCAGATGTGTATAAAGGTTTCTTAAGGAGAAAAATGTGAACCATGCCCTGGTAAAAGTACTTGCTGAGTGTTTTATTATAAATTGTTTAAAAATAAAATAAAAAAATCTGCAGCCCGGTCTCAGGAACAAATGAGTTCAGAGGCTGTGCAGAAGCTTGGCAGTATGGTCTGGCCTTTGGCCTTTTAATGCAAACTTGGTTACAAACCCAGAATTACAAGGCCAACCTACATAGTTTTGCTACGGGGGAAAAAAAGAAAATCAAGTGCTGAGAAAATACCAAGTGATGTGTGACCCCATATAATTCTTACAGAATTAATATTCAGTATTTCACTATGTTTATCTAAACATCATGTGTATAAATACTTATTATTAAGTCTTTTCAAACACTCCAGACATTGCCCTTGTCTCACTGATGGAGAAATGGAGGCTCTGCTCACAGAATTTCTGTGAGTAGGCTCCCTTTATCTGAAGAGGAAAAGACATATTCTTTGACAAGTGTGCAAAGGGAAAAAAAAAAATCTGCCTGTGAGTGGGAGTCCAGTTTTCTACCCTGTATCTCACTGAATGACTGCAAGAAAGGATTCTTACATTACATCAACCACAAATGACATGAGAATTTTCTTTAAGTTTTTTTTTTGAAGCTTTCACCCAGGAGACTCTTGTTCATGCAGAAGATATTTTTAACTTTTCAAAGAAAAGTCAGAGTGTAACTTTTGTTTCATTCTCACAGTTCCTTTTTAATCTGTCCTGTCTCTACTGGATTCATTGTTTTTATACATGAGCCTTTTCTGTATTTTGTTTGTTTGTTTGCTTGCTTTCCCCTTTGTAATGTAGTGTTAATTCACTGGCAATCAAGTAGCAGTCTTTGATGCTGAGGTCTATATAAGGCAGTTGTTCCTTCACCCTTTACCAGGTAGCACCAGCTCTCAAAGGGATTTTTCCAGATGAAAAATACTTAAAGCACCACAGGAGAAACTTCTGGTTAACCCTTTAAAAGATGCACTAGTCTGTAAGATTTCACATCTCAGAACAAGAGGAACCAGTGGCTGATTCTGTGGAAAACACGTCCTTCTTTCTTCCTGGAGATGTTTCTCTCACCATTTGGTTGTCTTTGGAGGTTGCTTCACTTTTGTATGTGTGTTATAACCTGCTGGTAGAATTGATTATGCTTGTGAGAAGAGAACCCAGCTCTGCCCTGGTTCACTAACAGTACTTAGCTGTTTACAAGCCTACTGTTCTCCTATCTCTTATCTGCAGCACGAAGTTGTTTCTGCATTCTGAACTAATAGAGTTTAGAGCTGTAACATCTTTACTGGCAGTGACTAATGTAGGAACCAGAAAGAGCACCATTTGGTTTGAAGATCCCACAATCGGCCACAGTCTCATCTCAGCCATGCTTGCGTCATCCAGCAGACTTCCACTCAAGAAAACTGCTTTATTCTGGGTATTATACAATGTAATTCAGAGCAAGATCTGTCTCAAAGTGAACAGGCCTGACATTAAAAAAACACCCCAAAGATCCAAAAAAGCACATTTTTAAATTAAGCAAAAGATGTGATGTGGGTAACAACTACTATGCACACCAGCACCATGATGACAGTGTGACATTTAAAAGCAAAACCTTACAGCATCATAACAGACCTGAAACGAGAAGCCTGGCAACAAGACAAAACCTGAAAAATCAACAGCTTGGATTGACCTTATCCAATTTTTTTTTTTGGAAGGGTTAAACAACATAAAGACCTTGAGGTTTTGGTTGTCTGCTGTGAGAGGGGAAAGCCTTAGTATCTTCCAGTTCCCATAGAAATAAATGAGAATAATATGCATAGTATTGAAATGCATGTTAATAGGCAGTATAACATGTATGCCTTGGTAGGACCTGCTGCAAGAGCAGCTGGGCAGTGTAGGAGACTAAAATAGATTTTCCTATGCCTGGACTGAAAGGTGCTCCAATTACAAACTACATTTAGCAGAATACAGCTAAATAAAAAGTGCCTACGTCACATACTGCAGCTAGATATATTCCTGGAGCACTTTAAATTAAAAAAGCCTTTACGATTCTAAACAACCCATATGTCTGTCAAAGCTGTCATTGTGCTGCAGCAAGTAAAGAAAACAAAACTTAATTTGTGATGAAGCTTCCCCCGGCTGGAAGCACAAGTCTTCCCCATCCTCTGCTCACAACTGCAGTTCTCTCTCTCTCTGACTCCTTATAAAATGCTTTGCATTTCTTTTTGAATCACATCAAGTTAATTTTGTGGCAAACAATCTGTTTTTTTTCTGAAACATGGAAAAGAAATATAATTATTGCTGGGTGGAGGGTGAAGGCGAGTTGGAAGCAAACTGAACAGGATGCTGGTAATTGGTTTTGGGCACCAGAAAAATAACTATGTTATTTTCCCAAGCAACAAATATCTCAAAAATGTAATTAATTATAAATGGGAGCTTTGTGGTATAATTCCAAGATCAGAAGAAGAAATTAAGGTCCTACTACCAAAAATAAAAAAAAATAAACAAACATTACTCATCAGATGATCTTTTTGGTAAATAGGCTGCTGTTTGGTTCATTATAGTATGTAACTGAAGAGATGTCCCTGGCTTTAATTTTCAAATTTTTTGAAGGGAGAAGGTGAGATTTTTAGGATATTTAACTTTGGCCTAATTCCTCCTGTATTTAGAGGGAGTTTTGTCACAGGGACAATCTGTTGTAGCCAAGTCAACGTGTTGACAGCTCTTACCCAAAGGCACGGTCCTCACATCTGCATGATGTGCTTCTTCCTGTAAGTCTATTTGCTCCATTTAGTTCATCTCTACAGATCTGTCTGGAGACAACACCTGGCTCAGAACTGAGATGTATATGGAGAGAACATGTGGCTCAGAACTGACTGAAATACCTCTTCTGCTTCCTTTTCTTTTGTAGACTAAGAATTTCTGAACTTCTTTGTGCTTTTAATGTACAATTGTTTGCAATTATTTTTGATGTAAGTGGCGCTACAGGCAAGCAAGACTGGCATGATCTGGTCCTCATTGCAAACATTTCAGAGTTGTAATCATCTAAATTGCCTTGTGAAATTGTTCATTAGATAAAAATTAATAAATCCTATAAATTAAATCCAACGCACTGTTAGCCTGTTGACATTAAATCTGGCATAAAAACATAGTTGTAAATGAAGTCATCTGTATACACATTGATTTGGGGCCAAATCTTGAGGTCCTTCAAGAATTTTTAAATCATTGTTTACTCTGGCAAGTCTATTGAATGGAAGTGAAAACAGTGGCTGAAGTTGTAGCTCTGAGAGCTATTTGTGAAGATTTGATTTTTATATGAAAACGTTCCCCTGATCCATTCAGTGTTCAGGGTCTCAAGGAGGGATAGACGTCTCCATTTCCTTGATTCTGACTTCATACAAAAATTAATGTGTAAAATAGTTATATTACAATGATTTCTGTAGGGAGCCACATGTCTGGGACCTTGGAGACTCAGTGTTTTGGAGGGTAATGTGGCACTGTAGCTGGTAGATTATCCAAAAATTAGTGGGTAGCACCCAGCACTTAATTATTTCTTTCTTGCCCATGTGGGCACCCCAGAGGGTTCAGACTCACAAGGCAGATCACTACTGGCTGTGTTCTTCCCTACTGAATATTGCCAGCTTTTCATGTACATACATCTACTAATGTACCAGGCCCCAGCACTGCCTCAAGTTGTGGTTTGGCAAGAATATAGGGAACTAAACTAAAGGTATATATTTAATTAGAATAGGCATGAGAGGAAATAATGTTTCGAAATGCAAATAACACTTTTCAAAACTGATGGAGCTACTTCATAGTTATATCAACAGCTCTGAAACCTGAGCTGAGCCTCAGATCTTTGGGTTTTGTAGTCACTTTGGGGGGAAAAAACCAGTCATGAGTTGTCTCGGATAAATTAGAAAAAAGGTTAGAAAATGAGTGATTCTGTAAACATAATTTTAGTCTATCGACAGATGGAAGAAATGGAGAACAGGTTGTAAAAGTATAAGCTCAAGCATTATTAATATTGTACTGTTGCTGAGCCAACTTGTAGAGGAACTGAAGAAACATCTTATTGGTTAAATAATCACTACACATATGCTTTTGGAGATTAATACTTTTGAGTTTTCAAAGCTTTTATATGTGTCAGTTCTGCTAAAAGGATGAAACTGCAAAAATGCACTGGTAGCAAGTTTAAAGCATTAATAGTGATGTCAGATACACTTTAAGAATAATCACGACTCCTTTACATCCAGTAGACCTAGTAGTCTCAGATATGGAAATAAGACTTTTGACAACCAAAAGTGTTCGAGAAAGTGGGAAAAGACCAAAGAATGTTGTATAATATTTAAAACCTGGATAGCTATTTCATGCTTTGGTTTTGAGTGCTCTGTTTTTTGCTATACACACACGATACTGGTGGTCTTTAACAGTGATTTCATAATCATCATGGTTTCGTCCCTTTCCTATCATGGTAACTGATTTTTTTAAAAATAACTTTTTCTTAAAGTAATAGCACGGCTTTATTCCAGGAGAATATGAAAATATTTCAAGTATCACAAATGGATGTAACTTAGAGTCCTCAAATTATCCCCCTAGAACTTAAGTGAAATTCATATCTGGGGAATAGCATTGATTGAGATTTACTTGCATCTGCACAATTTAACTGTGTTTAATACTAGACAGAGTTTGGATGTATGACAAGAAGTGCAGACAGAAAATGAAGTTTTCTGTCCATGAGTTCTTGTACAGTTCTGAAACATCTTTATTCCCTATTATATTCTCTGATGAGTTGCTAAACTTGTTCGTCATTAATGAAAAAAAGGAAAAGGTTTAGCTACTGGACAGTTTGAAATTAAAAATATGTGATTTTAAAATGATGATGCAAAATAAGATTTATTTTGAGTGAGATCTAATATGATCTTGATTTAAGTTTATTAACAAACTGAATCCTTTGTGAGAGCCAGACGAGGAAATCACCAACATCTCACAGGCTCACATTCTGTGCTTGAGCGCTCTTGATGTCAAGCTATGCTTGTAGAGATTTGTCAGATGAGAAAGTATTTTACTGTTTCACTAAATCTAGACTTATTAAACTATAATACTAAACATCTAGGGTCTTATTTTGAGGTGTTGATTGTTAATGATTAGTGTGGACTGGGACTACTCACAGAAGTGTGTCTGGTGCAAGAGGTGCTGCTTGTGATCTTGATGGAAACTGGGTCAAAGCCAGAAGCTTTTAAAAATCCTGGTAACTGTCTATTTGCCTTGCTGGCAAATTATTAGTCTGTGAGGACTGTTTCTGGATATCTGGTTTCAATGACTGAAACCTGTACTGGGTGACTTCAGAGTCCTGACTATAAAGGAGGCAAATCAGACCTACAAGAAATCTTTTACTTTTTTTTTTCCTAACTGTACCTACTGCTTCATAATGAAATTTAACTTTGGGGCACACCTGACCTATTTGGTGAAAGTGTCCTCTTTGAACTCTAATACTTATATGGAAAAAAGAGCTGGATGACTGAAATAAGGTGAAAAAGACAAATCACCTCGAGGTGCCCCAGGATCCCAGCACTAGAATATTTGCAGTTTCTTTATTTTAATGTTTTCATTTATTCTTTTCCTGGTATTCAGTAAGGCCCCTTCACATCTAAAGAAGGAAGAAAATGTCCTCACACCGTAATAAGTGGCCACTGAATGTAGGAATATCTTCTTATAGTATGTCCTATGTACTCCATTATATTTGTAGAACAACATTTCATTGACTATTTGAGGTTCTCTGTAAGCTTGCTCAATATGTTAATTTAACTCTTGTTAACATCTGCTTTGATATTAAAAATAATCTCAGAAAGGATTAAAATAATTCAAATTAACTTTTGAATTTTCTGCACTTGTAACATATAAATTTCCTTGACATTTAACATCTCAATGTTTCAACCACTCTATTATTCGAGATAGATCTTTGATTCTGCTCAAGAAAAAAACCCACAGAATATCTTTGGAATCACACCTGCCTTTACCAGGGCCATTATAAGATTTGTTTTAGAGATTAGTATGGACTATTCATAGAAGATGAAATAAATGTTTATAGTCAAAAGAAAGAAAGGGAAAATGGAAACTCAAGTTTAATTATAAGCACTTCAAGAAACTGTTGGCCATTTTTTTCTGAGATGTATTGTCCTTCACTTTTCCATAATTTTCTGTCAGAAGATCTTCAGCTGCCCAGTACCTTTGAAAATCAAACCATTTTTATAGACTTCAAGGTCTGAAGTTGCACTCTGCTTAATATAGTTGCCAATAACTTATTGATATTTCATATGCATAATTATATTTTTCTTATTAATGTAACTCCTCCTGTAATGAAACTTTAAGCCACAATCATATCGTGAATAAGTAACAAACCCAGAAAGAAAGTATAAAGGTCTTATCCCTCTGCCTCAGAACTCCTGGGCATCTGCATTTCACTTTTTGTCTAAAGCTTGGGGATGAGTATCTGAGTTTGGGAGCTGAGCAAGCTGACAATTTCTCTTCAAAGTCATCCTTGCTGCAATTCATTTTCAGCCTTTTCAGTCTCCCTTGGACAGTCACAAAAGACAGTTTTATTACGCAGTTCTCTTCCCCTATTTTTGTACATATCATTTTCTGTTTGTCATGTTTAGGGCACCTTCATTTCCTCTGTTTCAAAGAAGCAGAGAGGATTACATTAAGTGTGGAAGTCTTCTCTTTACTTCTGGTCAGTAAACCATAGATTTATTTTCCATTATTCTTCATAAATTTTGGTGGGTTGGTTCTGTTTGAGTGTTAATGTAGCAAGACCCACATGATAACAGAGAGCTACTACTTCTACAAGCTGGGGAAAGCTAAAGTTATATTAGTAAAATGACTTTATGTTGTCCTTGTGAGATGTTTTAGCTACTTCCTGCATTACAGCATCTTTCCTTGTATATAAATCCCCAGTAAGATGTAGGAGTCAGAAGGGTCTGGAAGATGTCTTCAATCCTGTTTAATCACTGCAAGTAAAGGGAAGTATTAGAAATGCCCCTGGGGCTAATCCTGACAAATCACCCTTATTCTGAAAGGTAGAACTGATATGTGAGACTGTGTTACATTTGAGTTTCCAACCCACAGGAGAACCTGAGCGAGTGTGAAACCACCAGTCTTACACACAGACTTTGTGAACTTAATCATCTGGGTGCCCAGTTTAAAGCTCTTAAGGTATTCAGGTATTGCAGTGGTGAGGATTATGTAGATAATTTACTGGCCAGAAGGTTAAATCTGCTTTTCAAGATGGGAATACCAAATTAATGATCACTTCAGAAATGTATTTGACTTACCTGTTAGACATGAGAGCTCTCCCCTACATCTGCCTTCCCATTCCCTTCTGCTCCAGAGCAGAGCCTCCCTCGCTGCCAGTAGTGCTTTCTCCTGTGGGACTGAGGTGAAGGGCTGATCTCCCATTTTCCTAAGCCACAAGAACTGTACAAATTTCCAGCTGCAAACCACATACTGCAGAAGGCACTGTGCTGTACAGAACAGCTGCTCCCAGCTCTCTCCTCAAAATGGCCATTGTCATTCATGTAGAAGTATTTTGGTTGGGTACAGAGGTATGTGAGGTGCATGTGTGGGGAGGGGGCTGCCTTTCCCAGAGACCCTCATAGATGTAGTAGAGGTGCTGCACTTGCCAATCTGTTTTTGGGCCACTGGCTTGTTCTGCTCCACCCAGTGCCACATAGCAGATGGGAGCATCTACCCTTGCTGTCCTAGCCATTGGAACAGTGGTTAAAGATGAGATTGCATATTCCAAAGTCACATACGTTGCTCCAGAGGATAAATCAAGGTCTTGTTTCATTTGAAAACAGAAACAAACCAAATATTTTCATGCATTGACCCTCTGGAGAAGCATTCTGGGTTGGAACCCTCAGTAGTCACACTGACTTGACTTCAAAACTACATCATGTTTCATAGACAGGTGTTGTCTTTGGAATCTCTACAGGATTTCCAGATGGCTCTGCATCCAGCACTGCCATTAAGGAATAAAACAGTCCTTTCACTTACACCAGTTTCTCAGGAGTGGCATTTGGGTTTTACTGTGTGTCATACAAGAATTGTGAAGAATCTTTCCTGGACTCAACCTTAAACTAATCCTTTATTTTTAGGGGTCTCTTTTCTTCTTTTGTCAGAGAAAAAGGTGTTAAGGGATTTTAATGCCCTTTACCTTTAGGCCTCAAAATTCAACAAGATATGCAATTGCTGGAATGTGATTTTGGTTTCCTCACTGGAAAATAGTGTGGGAAATAGTCCTTCACAAGGACATATTTTCTCGTTGAGGAAGCCCTCAATAGTTTACTCCTCACCTCTCTTTTCTCTTCCCACTCTTCCACCTTGATAGGAGGTACACTTTGCCTCCCCCTCTCCTTGTCTCTGCCTCTTCTGCACCTGTATTTAAGACCTGCTTTGAATCTCCCATTTCCCGTGAGGTTTGTGCACATCCATCTTCTTGCATATCCCTGATGCCCTCTTCCATGCACCTTGTGAGGGATAAAACAAGCTATAAATCCCGCTACCTGTACAGTACATGTGGGATCACCCAAGCGTGAGCCAGGGAGCCTCTTTCCCTTGTTCCCTTGTTCTTTTTCTGCCCTAGCCACATGGACCCATACTTTGTGTCCTCCACTCAGGGTGCTCTTTTGTCATTCCCAGTTTGTCAAGGAGGAAACCCCAAAAACCTACTTTTCATTTGTTTAAATATGTAAACTACAAGTAGTTAAGATGCTTTGTGAACTTTATGTTATTTTCCCTTACTAATTTAACTGCAAGCTTGTAAGGGCTCACAGGAGAAACTTGCTATGGTGGTGTAAACTGGGGCTTGCTCTGCTAATCTGGTAATCTGCTGGCATGGGTTGTTCCCATGGAACTTTTTTTTTTTTTAATTAAAAAAATCATGGAATAACTTGCCTAGAAAAGCCCTGGAAAACACAACTGAACAATTCTGGTTTGGCTTTTGCTATGTATTCAGTGTGTAATTTGTGCCCTCTCTAGCCTTTGGTGCCTCTGTTTACATCTCTGGACCGTATATTGATGTTTGCCTAATGAAAAGCTGCTCTGGAAGATTTATGGGTATACATTAATGGAATAATTAAAGGTCTTGGAAAGTCTCAGATGAAATCCGTACCAGGTCATGGAGGAAAAAGAGAGAGGGGAAATGAGAGCTGGGAGGTGATGTGACTACACCTAAGGCCTGTTGGCTGACTGGGCGGGTTGGGGTGATGGCTGTGGGAATGGGATGTGCATCCAGGGAGCCAGGGTTGCCAGCCCTGCTAGGAAGAGGTGCCTGGGGAGTGTGCATACCCAGAGGCTCCCTGGGCTTTCAGCGGTGAGAGAGCAACCTCTGACCTTTCCTAACCCAGCCTGCTTTCGACCGGGCTGCCTTGGGAAATGCAGGGGGTTTGGGAGGGAGGGAGATGCGAAGGGAGGGAGAGGCGGGAGGCAAAGCGAAGCCCACAGCGCCAGCGTGGGGGACAGACCGCATCCAGCTCCGGCTCGTGCGGGTGTGGAGCGAGAGTAGCTGGAAAACCCCCAAACGCATAAAGAGGGGAGAGTGGGGCAAACTTCGCGCTGCTGCTCCAGCACCGCGGGCTGGGCTGAGCATCACCTGTGACGCGCGGGGCGGGCGCGCATCCTCCCGCGCGCGGCGGAGACCCTGCGCGCTGAGCCCGCGGGGGCGCGCCCGGCGCGGTGCGAGCGCGTGTGCGCGCAGGGGTTGCGGGGAGCGGAGCGCGGCGGCTGCGCGGGGGGCGGCTGCGCGGGGGGCGGCTGCTCGCTTGGCTGACGGGTGGATGGATGGATGGATGGATGGCTGGCTGGGAGAGATCCCGCCATCCCATTTGTGCTCTCCTCACACGTCTTTCCTTCCTGCCTTTTTTTTTTCCCCTTCAAAATCTCCCTGGGAATTTTGTATTTTGCACGGGTTTTTCCTCCTCTCTCTCTTTCTCTCTCTCTCCCCTTCCTGCTGAGGATACGTTCTGCTTGCCAAGTTTGTAGTGACACCTCTCAGATTCCCCCGCTCTCGTTTTTTTGGATCTATTACAGTGCCCGGTTGTATATAGACGTACTGTATTTTTTTCCTTTTTTTATCTTTCCAAGAGAATTGGAATTCTTTGGGAAGCTAATGGATACTGAGGAGGACGATCCTAAAAATCTCCTTTCGAATCTGTAAATGAGGTGTACGAAGAAATTCTTAAATTCAGCCATCAATTTAGCTCCATGTTAAGCACCTCGAAGTATTTATGATTGCAGAGCAGGTGCAAGCAAGGATTAGGAATAAGGTAAGGGAGCTATTTCTGTCTTTGAGGCAGCAGCATTTGCTCAGGGTTATCAGCAGCTTCTCTTCTTCCCCCCCTCCCCATCCCTAGAATCTGAGCTGATTTATTTGCATTTGCGGTGCTGTTCTCCTGTCCTCCTGAGTCTTTTCTAATATGCTTGATTGCTTGCCATCGCTAAAACACACATTCTTTCTCCCTGCCTGCTCTGGATTTGGGAGTTTCTTGACTGTGCACATGTTTTGCCTGTTATTTGGAAACTGCTTTAAACCTCCAATCCTCTGTTTAAAATTATTTCTTATCTTGCACTTTCTCCACCCAGCGGGATTCCTGAAATAAAAAAAAAACAAAAAAACACAAAAAACCCCAAACCACCAAAGCCATAGAAAACTGCAACACAAAATTACTTTTTTTTTTTTTTTAAATTTGCCTTTAAAAAGGAGAGAGAAGTAGTTAAAATCCCCTCGGAGAAAACCGAAAGGGGGGTTGGGGGGTATAATAATCAGGTTCTCCTTCTAAAAGCAAATGAACTCCCCACCCTCTTCCCTCCTCCTCAGCAGCAGTTCCCCGGGGCTGAGCCTGATTTCTGGCTCGTAGGGTGCACAGGGGGAGTGATTCCTGCTGGGTGGCTGCAAAGGGAGGGAAGGCTCCCCTGCTTCTTCCCGGGATGCTGCAGGCTGCTCTCCATCAGCACGCTTTACTAATTTTTGTTTTATCAGCTCCATTTAGGGATATAAATGGCACGAGCAAGGATATCAATTACCAGCTAACGGCGGCGATAGCCCGTGTTTTATGGGATTTAATGATTTCTCTTGTTTTGAAAAAGCTCTTGTGACGCTAACAATAAAGAACTCCATAAATCATCTGAATGAATTGTGTTTCAGCAAAGGCAATTTTTAGTCTTTTGCTGGGTATCTCCCCATCCCAATAATTAATTGCACTAACAGTTGTGAACATGTTTGTGCTAATAAAGGTGCCATTATTGAAAAGTGGCTTTCTTGGTATGGGTCCCGTGTTTACTGAACTCCCACAGAGTGCCTTAGCTGTAAGCGACCACTGTCCTCTCCTTTGGAAATACAGGATCAGATCAGATCATTGGGAACTGAGTGTAGTGCATGAACAAACCTGTGTGGTGAAGCGACACATTCCCCAGCACTGGAAAGAGTGAAAGCCCATTTAACAGGCTGCTTCAGTCACTTGTGTTGAAAGCAGGAGGTAATCATCACTTATGCCTTCTGATTACCTGTTTTGATTAAAAGACAAGCAAATGAGTTTGGTTCTCTTATACCTTTTTTTTTGGTTTTTTTTTATGTGTGTGTGTGTGATCTTGATGATTCTATCATCAGCTTTTTAAATCCTCTTAGAAATAAACAGGAGCTGTGGAGTTCAATCCTTCAGCAGAATGTAGCAGTGTTCCTGCAGCACCGTGGGGAAAGCTCCTCTTTCATGTTATCTTTTTCTGTTGCTTTATTTCCACCTTCTGCATTCATGATCACATTTTCTTTTCATCTGTTATTTACAGTCAAGGTGTACTGAAAAGGCTGGAATAAAATAATGCTGTTCTTGTGGAGGGAAACGTGCTATGAGGAAAGGACTCAAGTTTGGCTGTTTTAAGAGAATTGTTAACCCACGGGGCTTGCATTTACTTGAGTTTTCTTTCCCCTGCCTTTGACAGTTTTTAACATGGTTTTCAACTGGTGATGTAACATACAGCTGTACTTACGTATATCATCTCTGTAGCTCACTATGTGTTCAGTTAAAGGTCTGTCCAGTGCTGCTCATATGTCATTCACTGTGAAAAAGCATCAGTCAGGGACTGAACAGGTGCAGGTTCAGTTCACCATGTGACTGGGTCAATAGTTGCTGAACATAATACCATTATATACATATGCTGAGCCTCTCAGAAATCGTTACCATGGTTTTGATATTTTTTTTTTCCCCAGTCTGGTAAGATTGAAATTCTTGTGGCTGCTGAGTAGGCATTTGAGTGGAGTTAATAGAACCAAATCTAAGAAGTTATTTCATGAAATGTATGTAGATTTCAGTGCTTTCTCTGAGCCCTTCTGAATGGAGTGTTTTATTACCATGAAATATTTCAGAGTTGCTGAGTTCAATCCTACTCTCCTTATTCAAGCAAAAATTTCCATAGACTTTATGAATCTGTACATAAAGATGTTTTCAATAAGAATTTCTGACTCTACAATCAGGCAATTTAGATGGTAACTTTGATGCCAATATTTCTCATTTAAAGTTAATTTGCCAGTGTTAAAAAGTTCAGTGTTTATCTCCATAAGATGGAAAGGGTCAAAGAGCGTTTCCTGTTGTGTCATCAGTACAGTCCCTGTCATTCCCTCTTTGCCAAGGAACAGCTACTCAAAGAGAACAGACTTGCATTTGAGCTCTTAAAATGTTTTTCCTCTGAGCATCAGGAACATTTAGAAAACTGAATTGGTGACTCACTAGAAGGGCTGTCTGTATCCCTTGTTACTGTTCATTATTGTTTATATTTTCTGTTCATTTGAGCATAATCTAGTTCTTGAATTTTATTCATTGCTTGAATAAATCCTCTGTTTATTTTCTTGTTTGTTTTTCTATTTGAACATGCTTGTCCCCATATAATGTAATAATGATAACTCCTTAAGCAACAGTGAGTTGCAAGCAAATGCTTGAGTTCATATGTCAACATAGTGGTTCATGACTGGTTGGAGCAATTGCTTATCGAGGTGAATGGCAAATTGTATCTCCAGCCATAATTTCTGGCTGAGGTACAATGCTCTTCCCATTTAGATCTTACTGTTAAATTAGCTATGGGAGGAGGGTTTTTCCCAGAGGGTAAACAGTGTTACAGGACTCTTGTACTTTACTCCATAGGATGAGGGTTTGTAATTTTGCAACAGCAAACTAGTTTTCCAAAGAAATTAATTTTTTGTACCCCTGTCCTTGCAGTTACTAACAGTACTGTTTGATCATGCTTCAAGTTTACTTGAAATCTCACAGTGTTTTTCAATAGTGAGCAGCTACTAAACCCCTAATTATTTCTGATGGAAAGCACCTGAAACAGGTGACTAATCTGAGGTTGTGCAGGAGCTCAGGAGTCAGTGTAACCAGTGTACCTGTGGCTTTTGTTGCTCAGTGACAGTAGTCACTAGACGGGTATGAAACTTCTGCAGAAGTTGCAAATGCTTCAGAGGAAGAAAAGTGAATAATTGAATCAAAATATTTGATGCTGGCAGAAATACGCTTCACTGAGAGCAACAGAAGTGTGGACAAAAAATTTACCTACTTTAGACAGTGGTTTTCACAGGTTCCATGAACATTATAGGATATCAAATGCTCATTTAATGCCTGTGGACATCCTGGGGCCACCAGTCCGGCCTCAGCCAAAGACCTTCAGGAGATGACCCCTTCACTAGATGAAACAGTGGGACATTCTCAGGGATCTGCCCACTGTCTGACCCCTTCAAGCCAGGTATCCTGCTGGCTGTGTGGTCCATGCTGTGAGGTGCAACTCCATCTGCAAGAGAAGGGGGTGCAGAGCACCCAAGTGTGATACATGGACAGATTTTGTTACTTCTATGCTCTTACAATCCCATCACAGTCAGCAGGATGAGCTCAGTAAAGCACACTGAAGTGGTGACCATCTCATATGGTATTTGTGTTTGTTTAGGAATGCCAGAACTAATGGAAGCTGCTTTCCCAAAGATTTATGTTGAGTAGATTGAAACTGTTCTGCAGCTGAAACACTGCTGAGCACTTTCTCTCTTTCTCATGCCCAGCAATATGTTGCAGTTTTTATTATTTTTATCTCTTATGAGAGGTTGAGTGAAGCATTCAGAGTCTTGGCAGAGCTCCTCCTACCCTCTCTGGCACTTGCTTTCAGCAAATTTGCGTGCTCAGACAGTTTGGACTGAATCACGAAGTGATTAATAGATGGGTACAACTGTGCACAAGGCATAGTTGTGTAGGTCTCTTTGCCTTAAAGACCATACTAAAACTGCAACCTTGTATAAATCATGTATTTTCTCATGTAACAAGTTGGCAAACTTGGTGTCTCCCTCATTTTGTAGCTTCTCAGTGCACAGGGTAAGAGCTAAGAGAGATTTCTCCTTGGCTTCATATATTAGTGGTCCAAGCTTTAAGTTGGAGCATCTGCCTGTGGATGTCCATGTGGATGAGAGGAGTAATTGCCAGAAATCTGCTGCGTATCAAACAGTTAAGACAATGGTTTTGCATAAATAGGATTAAAGTTTCACAAGAGACCAATTTTAGTTATGGAAGCAACCAGATTGTTGTGATACCAGATGCGAGGTTATTTCTGCAACTTTCGAGGAAACAGCAATATCTGCGCATGAGTCTTGTGGGCTGCAGAACGTTTTTGCGAAGTCAGGAAAAAAGAAATTATTTGAAGCCTTCTTAGTTTTTTTGAGTATGTGTCTACCTCAAGGTATTTTTCCAATGTGAAATTTTGTATGTTTATAAATGTGAGGGCAAATCCCACCATGCCCTTTTTCCTTTCCCTCAGCAGATTGAAGAGTACTGTGTTTCAGGAGGGGGACTGTGTACTGGGGGAAATTTTCAGATACCTTTTTTTCTGTGGAAGAAGAGGCTGGACAGGTCACTTGCCCAGTAGAAAGAGGACAGAAAAGATGAGGTGACTGAAAGTAGGGAGAATGAAGCTAGAAGGCAGCGTATCAGAAAAGATGATATAATTAATTTTGTGATGATAAATTGCTGCTAATTGATCATAATAGTGGGAACTGATCAGCTGTATTGTTAATCAGCTTACTGACTTCATATCCTGTGAAAGGACCAACTTCAGATACCATACAGAGGGGAGAAATGCTGGGAAAGAAAGCATTTCTATTTGTGAATTCCAGTAAAACAGTATAAACCCAACTATGAAGTGTTTTCCAGAGCCTTAGTAACAGATCTGTAATTAGCAGGAAATTTCCAAGGACTGGGATAAATAAATACCAGATGGGCTTATTTATTTATTTAGGATTTGATCCATTTCCTACCAAGGGGAACTTTATTATTCAGAGGAAGGAAAAGAGGGGGAGTGTGTATTGTTCCTCTGAAATGGATGGGAGACTTTCCCAATTGTCAGAAAACAGCACTGGGGGTTGCTGAATTTAGAAACAGAAATTTGAAGTAGAAAACTTGTTAATGTTTATATAGTTATTTGTCAGCACTCAGTATGGTGGAAGCTCATTTTAAGGAAGTAGGGATATACTTACAGGTATTTATGGTTGACTCTGCCTTTTCTTTTGCTCAACAATTATTCAGAATTGACTTATCTGTTATTTTTGATAAAACACCACCTCTAGCTGAGATATATTTGACTTTATTAAAAAACCCACAATCTCTTGAACTCAGAAAAATTGGGACTGGCTCCAATGAAGCATATTTATGGGACAATTAAAATTAAAAGCAGATGAAGTTTTGCTGAAAGATGTAGCCAGGTAGAAATTTATATTGAAATAAGATGAAAATTAGATGTTACTAAGTTATAGATGAGCTGAGTTCTGAGGTTTTATTATTTGTTTGTGTTCCTTGGGCAACCAGGAGGTTGAGCCAAAACTGTCATCTCTGTATGCAAGACACTGCACTAGAAGCTGATGAAATTATAAATACTTTTTGTGTTCCAAGGAATTTAGGCTTCACTCCACTATGAGTTCTTATCACATGATTGACCACAGTTGCGCTGAGTTTGGGTGTTCATGACATGTGAAAGCACCATTAAGTGGGGAAGAACTGGAATACTGGGTGAAGAGTGGTCAGAAAAACAAATTCAGTGTGCCCAGGGAAAGGCACATGTGGAGGCACTTCTAAAATGAAGATCATCAAACATTTCAGAAGTTTTGTTATCTTTGGTTGGCTGAGTTAAAGCATATGCATGTATACTTAGTTATATACACAGACACTGCTCTGCATGATAGTGCAAGTACACAACAGAAATGATGCGATGGTCTGGTTCAAACTTCAGTGTGAATATGTAGAGATAATATAAACAACAAAAGAACACACAGTTTGCATGTATGAAGAAATAGCATTTCATTTAATCACACAGTGGCTTAGTCAAGTTTTGTATCTTCAATGAATTAACAAGAGATGCATAGTTAGCAGCACTTTCCCCTGCTATTTCCTTGCTTTTTCTCACAAAATGCCAAATACCAAAATGTAGATTGACTTTTAGCCTGTTTGGCACATTTTAGCCTATGTAGAGACATGTACGACTTGGCAAGTGAAGGTCTAAGCACAGATTGAACAAAATTGAACTATAAATGTTACTTTAAGAACATTAAAGTTACATTAAAGAAAAGGAGATTTTCTGTTGTTTTGGAACATGTGCTGCAACTAACATTTAAGAGCAGAGCAATTTTTGGAAAATGCAAACCCTACTGATTTTATTGTTCTTCATTCACATCCATCATTTTGCACTCTTGCAACTCTTGGTGCTTTTGCAGGTTGTTGCTGAGATGAAAACTGGCTCTTAACTTTGTCTGTTTGAGTAAGTTTGCTGGAGTAATTAGGAGCAAGATCACTACCCAAACATAAATCTGGTAGCTTTTGGAACCTTGGTGATGGAGAAGACATGAAAAGGGTGCCGCAGCTTTCCTACTTGACTGTTCAGTGGCATTTGGCATTGCCTTCATTCTGGTCCCCATTTTTTAATTGGTCCTTTTTCCCCCTCTATTTTTCACTTTTCCTTAGTTCATCAGGAGAGTGCAGAGGCTCACTGCCACTGGCTGGGGTACAATGAGGGAGGAGAGCCAATGTGGTGCTTTGGGTTTTGCTTTCCCATACTCACTCTTCACCCACTTACTGGGGCTCTGATGCAGCAATTTTGCTGTGCCAGATTTTTGCAGCATACCCAAAGTCTAAGGCCTTTTCTGCTGCATGTCCATAAGAAAGAAGCATTGGGAGCACTTTCAGTCTCATTCCTTTGCTTGGCACTTACATTAAAATGTATTCCAGTACTCAATCTATTTTGTTTTCCCATCCATAAATTGAACTACTACCCTGAGATGCTGTGAGGATTAATGAATGCTTGGACAGCTCACTGCGGATGGAGAAAATACAGTGCTGCCTCTTCAAATCATTATGGATAACCCTGCATAGTTCAAAAGTTAGGAGAATTTGTATAAAGGCTCTGGCAGATGAAGCAAGAAAATATTAAATCTCCTGTTATTGGGGGATCCGTAGGTCTTTCTTCATCTGATGTCTATTCTTGGTTCAGTGACCAACAATGCAATTAACAGTCTATTTTTATGGCCATTCATAAAGTGGTTGTTTCATGAAAAAGAATTAAAATGTATATTATAAACATACTTGTGAAAGAAACCAGCATTTGCGACGAGTTGGAATCCAGGTGGATTTCTAATATTTTGCTAAACTATATTTAAAATTTCATTTTCTTGTTGGATATGAATGTATTTATCTGTGAATTATAACTTCTTAGATAGGCACTTACATACTTCATTTTTGTATGTGTTAAAAATAGGTTTGAATAATCAGGAATATGTAATGAAAATTGTGACATACCTTTCACTATCATAGAATTTGGATGAAAACATCCTTGATGCCAACTATTGCACCTCTTCCCCATATTTTAGATAGGGTCAGGTAACCTGTCAGAAATTTATAGAAGCACTACCTGTGCTACTGCAGTGGCTTAGTTTGACACAGAGTGAAAATTCTAGTACAGCTCAAAAATGTGTAAGTGTCAAGATACGCAATTCTAAGCACAAGAAGTTATGCTTGGTGTTACTGCAGCAGTTACTTGACATTTGGCTGATAATACACTTGAGCTGCAGTCTCATTGTAATTCAGAAAATATTTTGTATTTCAAAAATTCGGGCTGATTCTTAATCAAAGTAGTGGGTTATGTGTAAATGCTACCAACAAGTCCGGTCTCATCTCTGGTTGTAAGGTAGCACGTGATGAGGCATAGTGAGTAGTGTGGTGTTTTCAGAGCTGTCTCTCTGAAGATAATTCCATTGCTTGGCTAAACCTGGTTATGAAAATACACGATTTTACAGACTATCAAAGCCAGTTTTGCATAATGCTGAGTTTCAATAATTAGATCCTAAACTGAAATACAGAGAGAGCAAGGTCTGCAAAACCTGGAGAGCCTCGTTGGTGTCAGCACCAGAGGGAGCCGCTTGCCCAGCTCTTGGCTGTGTCACAGCTCAAAGAAAGGGAAAAACCATCAAAAGGGGACAAAATGACAAAGAAAAAAGATAACCTGTTGAAGCTATGTTTGTTTGTGTTGATCTTCTTGCCAGATCTGATGTTTTTCTTGCATTCAATGCTCTGAGTGTATTACATTCAAATTCTAATCTAGCAATTTTTTTCTGGATTGTTGTCACAAAAATATTCTGTGGCTTATGAATAAGACATTACAAAAATTATGATTTTCAATGACAACTGTAACTTTGGATCTCTATTTGCTCTAATAATGTAAATACAATATTTGCATATGTGACCCTTACTTTTGTATTCTTAGTTGGTGTAGTGTGATACCTGAGAGGAATACAGATCATGGCAATTATCTTTATTCGGCTAACATCCCCCCCTTTCTTTTTCCTCTTAGTAATCCTCTACTTTATATGGCATTGATGTGTATTCCTCAGAACACTGGGAACTGAAATGTGTGCAATACAATGATTCTGGACTCCACTTGTAAGGTGTAATTGTTTAAGTATTGGTGTGCCACTGGAGTTCATAAGTAGCAAAGTTCAGGGCTGAGCTCTGCAAGATGCTGTATTTACCAAGAGTAAAAAACCTCAGAGAAAACCTTCTGTCTTCCAAACCACCGCCCAGAAGCTGGTGCAAAGTGTTGTAATCTGTGTTACTGCAGGGAAAGGAGAAGAGAAAGGAAATATTGCCCTTCAGACAAAAGATGGCTTAAGCATTTGCTTAGCTGTAAGTTGTCCGGGGTCATGAAAGCAGCCTCTGGTAGAGTGAGAAATTGAACCTGAGCCTCTGAAGTCCTTGTCCAGCACCTTGTTCATGAGGTGTTTCTTCTCTTACCCTTACCATGATAAAATGTGACCCCTGTACACTGAAGATAATACTTTTAAAACCAGATTTGTGGGTTCTACTACCACTGTAGTAAAATTCTTATTTACAGGCATGCATATACAGACACACACATATAAATCCTTTCCTTTGACGGGGGATTTGCTGATAAGGCAGTATAATAGTACTAAAATCAATTCATGTGAAGCTTCAAAGTTATTAAGCTGTAGCAATTTAAGTGTATTCAATCTGTCTGCTTAAGAGATTTCCAAGGCAGGTACCCACTCACGGAGTATGTATGTATGTATGTACATACATGCATTTTTAGGATATATGTAAACATATGTTTGCAAATAGTTATTTCAAAATGAAAATTAGGGATTGACTTCAACTGAGACTTATTTGGAGGTAGAGCAGCTGAGAAATTTCAGTACTCATAGAGTGGTCCGACTTTTTTGTACTTGGTAAGAGAAATAAGAAAAGCCCAGTTTATTTGCTGCCAGGGCCTGAGTGAATGGACATGTTTCCCAATTTCACATTTGGACTAAATCTACTAATGAAATTCTTCTACAGTTCAATATTTTAGAACTTATACTGCCAAATACAAATGGCAAACTAGATTAGTTTTCGAGTTCCTTCTTTGAGAAGATACAGAACAAAAGTTTGTTTCAACAATGCATTTCCCCTTTTTTATGTCCTGAAATGGCTCTCTTATTTTAAACCATTAGAAAATACATGTAATTGGTAATTCAATTAGTTTGACTTGCAAATGAGGAATAGGGCAGCATAATGGTCTTATAATAAAGTGTCAATAGAACTTGCTGTGCTCCCGGGTAACCTATCAGCCTTGGGATCAGTAATGGAGGAACTATAGATTTCATTTAGTTTTCAATCTTATTAAATTTCAAGAGCTAATGTTTTCCAACTTTGAAACAAAATAAAGATGTAGTCTTTGATGGTCTTTAAAAAAAGGAAAATAAAAAAAGAATCATAACATGAAAGCTGAAATTTTTGCCTTTATGTCTTTCAAACATACTCTTTCACTCTGTTTGCAAGTTCAAGTCCTAAAAGGTTGTCAGGAACGGACCAAACAACCCAAAACAGTTGAGAGACACTCTTTAGTGTGTTTTTAACGTGATTGATTTCATGTTTTTGGTCTTTGATTCAGTCTTTACTTTCTTTTTGTTTCCCAGACCAAACACAAATAAAGAATTCATTATGATTTAGCTGGTTGCCTGAAGGACATTTGGGTTGGAAATTCCAATAAAAATCTTCAATTTTGTGTCAGGTCAAGTATAGTGTTCTTAAAGCACCATTTGAAACTGTCATACACATTGCACTTTCTCAAAGGCTTTTGCAAATATGTTTTCTAAGCGAGGCTATTTATCCAAGAACCTTCTCTCAGCCAAGCATTCAGAAAGCAGTAGCTGTTGTTCGCGTCTCAGAGGAAATTATTTATTACTAAGACGAAATTACTCTGCACTAACACACTTCCCTCTGCAGGCTGATATATTAAAATCTGGAGGATTTGGAAAAAATGAGGGTGGAATAACTGGGCAGCTTGAAATGGCACTTGAAATCCAACCTGTGTAACTAAATTGACACACCTTGGTGTAAACGCTCGATCCTGTGACAGAGTCTGGTTTGTGGGTTGTCTGGGGGAATGTCACTGAAGAGGTTCCTTGTGTTCCTTGGTGATTCACCCTAATTTAAACAGGGCTGGGAATCATTTATTATGGCTGCAGCCAAAACAAGGCAGCATGATTTAGTTCACCTGAGACTTAGCCCAAAGTCTACTGAGATCCATGGAAAATTTCCCATTGATGTCAGTGCCCTTTGGATCACTTTTGAGTGGTTCTGGCCATTCTACATTTCCATTAAATAATGACCGAATAATGAAAAATTCTGCGGCTCTGTCTGTGGTGTTCTGTGAAGAAACTTTTCTATTGCTTCCCTTTAAAAAGATATCAAGGAAAATTATATGCTCCGTTATTCATTTGGATCTGTAAGGAACCTTCTTACCAACAAGGCAGTTGCAAAGCTCACACGTACTGTTGTCAAAGGGCAAAGTGGACAGGCTTTGTAACCATGTGCTGTGATATGAATGAATACAGGTGACCACATGAGAGCTGAAGCGTTTAGATTAAACAAAAGAAATATTTGGTATTTTCCAGGTACAGAGGTCATCAAACGAAAATTTCAGGTTGGGTTTTTTTTAAGGTTGGATGATTTTATGACCGTTAATATTTGTAACTCCAGTATGCAAACCAAGATAAGAATAATCAAATCTCATGCTTCAGGGCATAAGCTAATCACCTGCTGGGTTTGGCATAATTGGTTTAGTGCATTATACTAGGAGAGGAGTTTCACTTTCTCTGAAACTTAGCCACCCCCAGTGAAAGCATTTAAAAGGCCAAAGTTTCCTGATCCCCTTTGACAGCCCTTTTGTCCATACAATGATGTGTAACTATGGCCAGTGAACATTAATGTAGACCCTTATTTTTTATTATCTGATTTAAAGCTGTTAGTATGAGTTGCTGCATTTTATATCAGAGGCTACATATGTATTTAAGGGCTCCTTGATGTTTTTTGCTGGTGGAAAAGAATTCAAATGATGTAAGAAACAGACTTGGTGATAAATTGCTGAATAGTGTGCATGAACAGACACACAAATATTAATTCATGTGTTAAATTACAAAATAATCAATTTATCTTTCTGCCCTGGTATCTGGACATAGATAATTGGTGTGCTACTTATGAATAACTTGGAAATATTTACAATGCAGTGCAGGCCTCAAATTAGACAAGTAATAAGTTGTAATAGCTATTTGATTAACTCCCTGGCAGTAGAAGTTGGATATACCTGATATGGAGACTGTTTCTAGCAGTGGATTCACCAGAAACCACCTGCTGAAAAGGATTAATTCTGTTATTGAATCTCTGCTGATGTTATTGGATGTGTTTTGTTTTCTTAGCCCAGTTTGTTGTGGATTCTGGCATGTGGGTACGGAGCAGGGAAGTATAAACATTCTTCCCTTCCAATCCCCTCAGTGAAAGCTGACCATGTCTGCAGCTTGTGCTGTCTAGTGGACAAAGACCGTATTAAGACTAGTGTCTTGTTAAAGAATAAAATACTCTCAAGCCCTTTAGCAAAATCAGATATAAAGCAATAGGCAATGAGATACCCTAACCAGAGTTCTCTAGGATGCTTAAAACCCCCTTAACTGATAAGGTTCAATTCCATTGTTTTACGGTAGTTTCTGTTGAACTTTACTTGGTTTTTGTTGTTAAATTAGATTTGGGGTTTCCCAGAGGATGCAGTATGTTCTTTGAAGGCAGTTTGCCCTGCAGCTCCACCAGTACTTTGGCTGACGAACTGGGTTGGTTAATGCTCTAATGCTTTGACAGGAGGCAGCTTTAGCTGCTGCCAATGCTTCACTTTAGCTGGACTTTCTCTTCTAGGAGTTTGCTATGAACACCAAGCATGTTTTTACCAGTAGAAACGAGTTTCACCTAAAAATCTGGGAGTTTTCTCCTGGTTTTCAGGATTAAGAGGGACTAAGATTTGATGTATTCCTATTGTTTATCCTAAAGATCAACAAGAGGCAACAAGTGATACAGGAGTTCTAAGCCTTCTGAAAGCCTGATGCAAAGCAGTTTCCTTGAAAGCCTCAGGCAGCCCTGTATCATGACATATCCCTGGACAGGTTCTGGGGCTAATGGTAGGTCTGGAACCTCCTTAGTGCCTCACCTGAACCTGCAATGAATCGATATCCATCACTGGAAGGTGGTTTGAGCTCACACAATCACAGGACTAAAGTTAAAACTTCAGTTGCTGTTTTATTTCCTTTGGCATACAAGTTGAGATTATGGCTTATGCAGGAACAAGAACAAAAATATTATTCTCTTAAGAAAATAACAACAAAAACGCAAGAAAGTTCATAATCCACGTGAAATCCTTGGATCCAGGCCTGCAGGAAAACCTCTAACACAGCTGAAATATATGCAGGAGAATTTTTTTTCCAGATGAACACTTTTAATAAAACATTTTCATAATTTCCACACAGTGGTAATCATTTTATTGCTTTCCTTTATCTGTACCTATTGCTGTTCATAGAGTAGCTGCTCAGTTCTGATAACCTAGTAGAAATGCATTCCAAGTGTAACTCAACATTTGCAGAATTTCATAAAATTCTCTGAATTTCCACTTCAAAGTACACTGGCACAGTTTACTATGGCTGTTAATAGACATTTTTACGTTTAGTATTTTGATCTGGAAAGAGTTATTTCGTTTTCTGGTGATTTATATGTTTCTTTTCTAAAAGAATTTAGGGCTTTCAAAGTTATCAGCCCATAATTAAGATTTTGCAATTAGCTGGCCCATCACTGTTGTAGCAGAGTATTGGCCTATGGGATTACGGGGAACAGCACTGGATAAAGTACCCGGCCTTGCAGAGCCAGAGCCAACTGCACAGGCAAGATTTTGCTCAGCATTTCAGTATGAGAAGTTGTTGGCAGATCACATATAAATGACTCTTGAAAGGGAAACCGACCGAGCGCAGGAATGTGTTCATCTGTAGATGTGCTTGCATTGGTTCTTATCCAAATTTTGTCTTTGTTCAGTCAAGCAGTCCTTTAAACAGGGCCTTTAGTTTCAAAACTGAGGTTTGGTTTGCACCCTCTGGAGGTGCAGCAGCAAAAAGAAGGTATCTGCAATGTGTGGAAGTGATAAACACGATTCCCACTGGTCACCACTGATATATTCAGTTGTGCCCTGGACTCTGTCTTGTGTTGAAAGGAATTAATTGTGTACATCTTCAGAAGTAAAATACTTTAAAAACAAAGTCTAAATTATAAAAATCAGCTTCTACTTGAGCCTACAGCAGGATGTTAATGATTGTAACAGTAGTTTCTTTCCTACAAACCTCAAAAAAAAGTCTTTCTTGAGCTGACTGTTCTCAGAATATCTTTTTATAAAGCCTTTTGGTCTCTGCTCAGGAGCGCTCTGTTGCCTTAGAGATACTCTTGTATATTGTGTACATGAAATAAACCCAAAGAACTGCCCAGGGATTCTGCCACAGTCAGTAAAAGCCACTCATGTCCCACCACAAATGGCTCCAGCTCTCAAGGGTTTGCCAGGCTGTTTTTGACAGGCTACATTGTAGAGAAATGGAGGCATTTATTGCATACTTGGGGCAAATTAAGGAATTAAGTATTTATTGTGATTCAAGGGTGAATTGATGGACATTTCTGGTCTACAGATCTTTTTTTATCCCCCCCCCCCCGACCCGGTTACACTTGCTTTGATTGGAGGGTAGAAGTTATTTTGTACTTTTCTGTATTTTGTTACCTTGGATACAAATTTATCATAGTTCATGAAGCCATAGAAAAACCCAAAGAATAAAGACATAAATCTATATATGATACTGCCATGATAGGGATATAATTGGTTATTTTTTTTCTCAATTGTGTTTGTTTATAATAGAACTGCTTTTAAGAAAAAAACCCACCCCTGTAATTTGTGAATAAAACCCTATTACATTCTCTATCTGTGCAGCTACACTGACTCCAATGGCACTGCAGGAATACACACAAAAGCCACACAGCCATCACAGTTATTTCTGCAATACTTTGGTACTTTTTCAGACTGCCAGACATGATTGTGTGTCTTTAATGTCATGATTTGAGGATTGAAGCTCTCATTAATATCCACCTTTCACTCTTATAATCTGAAAGTGCTCCACAGTGGAGAACAGAAGTTCTTATATTCACATTTTTAGATGTGAAAACTGAGTTGCAGGGAGAGAGAGAGAAACTGCTGGAAGTCCCAGAGAAGATATCCAATGTCCCAAAGAACATATTTACCACCAGGGGTGCATTAAATATGGCATTAACGCCTCAGCCCACACTCAGTTCAATGTTAGTCAGCTTCAGTCCGGACTTTGCCTTTCCAATAAATTAAAAGTTGGGAAAAATACACACTGAAGGTTTTGACTTTGGCAGGAAAGCCTTTCATTCACTCAGAGTTCTTCCATAAAGTATGATCAGCTGAAATTTGCCAGACATAAGAAATATAAATATTCTTTTCTCCTTGAAGATTTGTCTTTAGGGTTCTTGCAAGAGATAATGATTTTTGTAAGATTTCTATGACTATATTACTAATAATTTAAGTATCTCAAATATTTATTAAAAATCTTCCATTGATCACACATGGAATAAAGCCTTTTTTTTTTTTATTAGCTATGAAAAATGTGTGAGATCTTTCAGTGAAATTACAATAGGGTGTGGTTCTGCCAGGCGTCCTCCATTCATGTATTTTCAGTAAATATAAAGATTTTTACTATTTTATGGAAGGCTCTTTTCAGTTTTGTAAGAAATTATTTCTGGTGTATAGAGGATTCATTGCTTATAAATATTTAAGGACTGTTTCAGCAGAGGCACGAGATTCAATGGAAGCACAAAGCTTTTGGCACGTAATTACTCAGGTTGTAGTCCAGGTTAGACAAGTGGTACATAAGAGTCTAAGTACTGAACAACCAAAGCCAATCTGATTCGGTCATAAGTGGCTGCTGTAGTTCTTCCAGGAGGAATTTGTTCTTTGTTTCTCTCTGGTCTTGCACGTTTTTCTGGCTCTTTTATTCTTTCGAGTAAACAGAGTATATGAGAATCTGATTTTCCAAGTGTACATGTATAATTTAATTTTTACAAGAAATGTCACTCTTCCTGGCTCAAAGTTAAATGTATGCATGTATGCGGAATCAAAGCTTTAGATTACAATCAGAAAGTGTAAGTAGGAGTTGAGATCTGGAATGCGTTTTAATCTATCCCTTTTATTTGACCTCACGTTTATTTTAGAGCAAAAAAACACTTTACACTAAAGCAGCCCTGCACTGGAAATATCCGACTCCTCCACTAGTTCTGACTGGCTTTATTATAGAAACTGCAGAGAATCTGTTGCTGTGAGTGTGTACATATGTGTTGCTGTTTTACTCTAAATAAACAACTAGAAATTGGAACAAAAATAGCGATATACAAAAGTACAAGCTTTGCATCCCACATACATTAATGACATACATTGTTTGTGGAATTCTGAGGGGAATTAGGCCTCTAGCTCTTTTCACACTCCACTATGGAACTACATGTCAGAGGTTTATCCAGTGTACCATGCTTCTCAAAACAGCCCAGTAAGCTGAATGCTGGTTGCTTTGGAGTTTCTAATCTCAGATAGGTGGTAATAGCTATTAAAAATGTTGTTGGGCCTAATAAATGCTTTTTCAAAGGGAAAACCACACAAATCTCTGTATCCCATTGTGTGAAGTTCACCCTCTTGCAGAGACTCTATAAGCCAACTCAGTCAACCCACCAGCTCCTCTTCTGTTTCAAAATGAATTTCTAGACTGGTAAATTTGTGCCAGCAACCTGTAAAGATATGGAGTTTGTCCCCACAGAGATGTGATTTTTAATCTATCATTGGGGAGATCCTTGTAGCCAGCTTCTGTGCAGTAGATTATTGATAGTGCCTCTTCCTTTATGCTTAGGATACCAAGTAAGTGAGGCAAGAACTACAGAATTTCAATGGACTGGCTCAGACCTCTCTGAGATGGCAAATAAACTGCGCAGTGGGTGGTGTTTTCATATACTTTGCAAATGCTACAGAGAAAAATAAATCACCACAGATACTGAGACATATATAAGTGTCAGTCTGAAACATGGACATACTTCTAAAACTGCAGTAAAGAGCTGTTCTTTTTATTTGAAGATGTCAAGCTCCTGAAAACTTGTGTGAGCTTTGGTTGTCTGACATCAGTTACATTATGGCTGCTTCCAGACTTCGCATATTTGGATAGTATGATTGAAGCTTTAACACAGCATGCTCTGTACAAATGACAGTACCTTGGGCAGAACATGACAGATTTTAGGAAACAGATTAAAGAAATGTTGAAGTGGTGATATTTCTGCTCTTTTTGAATTTTTTGTGCATGTGGTCTCATAGTGTTGCAACACATATGGAAATTTGTTGCATATCATAATCTCTAGGGAAGAAATGAAAAACAAGAAAATGAGTGGAGATGATTCTTTTCATCAAATGGAAATTGCTGAAAGATCTGCTGTTGGTGATGGTCTAATCACTTTCTACTCTGCCTGATCAATAGTGTTGAACAGGGATGTAAATTGTGGTTCAGTTTAGACAGCATTAGTTTTACAAGCTTACCCATGCAATAAGAGCTGTGCAAAGTGTTTGGGGCAGTGTGTGCATTTGTCCACCACAGGTAGATAAATCAAGGTCAGTATCTCTAGTGTATTCTTCACTGGGAGGTTTTGGTCTATAGCAGCAATCTGATTACAATATTTTTGCCATCCAGGAATTGGAACTCTCCTAGAAACCTAGTTCCTTTAGTCACAGAATCTTCAGAGGGTTGCAGAAAGGCAAAGGCAAGAGGAGAAAAAGAAAAGCTAATGAGGTGATGCTGTTGCCTAGGCAGTGATATCCAGGAACACTTGAGGAGCCCCAGGATGTCCAAGACATCCTCATCATGCTGGTAGGAGTGATAAAGAGTCTATGGAGGCCCACCCACCTCTGGAGTGGGAGCTGGAGGCTGGCTCCCAGCAGCTAACACAGCACTACACACCTCTGCCTGGGCAGCAGGGTCCTCTCCTGTTCCCACTGCTATTGCCAGTAACTCCAATCTATATTACAAACCCTTATAGCCATTCCTAATCACAAATAGATGTGAAATAACATTGCAAATTCTATTTTACAAAATAATTTTTTAAAAATTCTTTGCACTGGTGCTAGGAGGCATTGCGGGGATTATGTCTCTTGTGCAGATACAAGACAAATTTCATCCCATTGCTATATATAACTAAGAGCAGGATAGTGGAATTTAATATCAGATCACCGAAGCCCAATGTATTTACGATGTGAAGGCTACAAACAGAGAAGCCGTCTACTTGTGAGCTGTGGTTGAAACGTGGCTATCACCACAGGGGAAAATGGTCAGGCATAAACCAGATCATTTCCTCATATCCCCAAGCCCTTATTAATGTTAACACTATCATTCATTATTTACCTTTTCTGTATTTAATCTCTGACCTAGAGGTAAAGTGCTCTATAATCAGGAAGTAGTTTTTACCCAGCTAACCCCAGCTGGTATTTCTGAATCTACTTATACTCGATTTATAATATTTAGGTAATTTTTTTACTCATTAACAGCATAATTATACAACTGTCTTATAATTCTTAATGGACAATTAAAGCAGATTAGGATTTTTCAAAATGATAGGTACTAAAATAAATTCTCAGTAAGAAAATTAAATAAATTTTATCATTTCAGTCAACAGTAAGTTCGCCTCACTACCTCATGATATTAATTTTGAGACTTTTCATTGCTCAAACAACCCCCTAAAGGGATAAAAGTTAACTTCAGCAGGTGTGATGGTCCAAAAAAATTAATAAAGTGTTTCAGGTGGCACGTACTTCTGATAGCTCTGTTTTAGCAATTTTCCTTAACTGGAACAAATGCTAGTCCTGTGAAGAGGTTTGTGGTATGATGGATAACACATCATGAATAATTAGACAATACGAGGCTGTAAATCCCGACCGGAACAATGCATCTCTCCCATTAGTTGTTTCCCCTGCAAAGGGCAGTGCACAATGATGGAGCAGAGCCATTCATTTTAGATACATTCCATTTGCAAGTAATCTTTCACGTGAAAGGAAAACAAGATGTATGATAGCTTACATGTCAATTAAACTATGTTAGGAATGAAAGAGCAGTTTCAGAAGCCTGAAAACAAAGTTTTTCAGATGAGGAATTAGCTCTTGGCTAGAGACTAATACCTGTGCAAGAATCAACAGTGGTCTCATTATGAAGCTACTTTCCTTGGATTCTGGCATTTAACAATGAAAATGAATGGGAAGGACTTGTCTTGTAATTAGTGTGGGTTGAGACATCTGAACTGTCCCAGCAAGAGCATCTGAACTTTCCCAGTGCAATGAAAGAAAACTTCAAAGAAGTTATTATTCTTTCAGTTCAGTTGGTGGATTGGCTGATTGGGTTGGGGTTTTTTGAAGGATTAGCTCCCTGCTGTGGCAAGTAAGTATTGAAATGCTGGAAATGCTGATTTTCAGAAAGACTGTTCAGAATGAAAGCTGCTTTTCCTTTCTATTAATCTTATTCCCATGGGTCACTAGAATGTAGAAGGTGGGGAATTCAAGGAGGAATCTGTATTTTGATAGAAGTGCACTTTGACCTTCTTGTGATATCATCTCCTTTGTTGGACTGGGAAGGTTTTCATGCTGGAGTGTCAATCAGCTGTCTCAGATTCATGGGTCTTTAAAATAATTGAAGTGGATGAAAACGCACCGATTAGGATGATATTATGGAGTGGGAGGATATATTCACAAGTAGAAAGTTCTTTACTTTGAGTTGCTGTTTCAAATCTCTTTAAAGCCACTATTCTACTCTTCCTGTCCAAAGAAATAATTGTCTACAAACTTCTCCGGGTTTCTGCCTTTAGTCACAAGGACATGCATGCTGCATTTTCCAGTGCTGGTGCCACGCCAATAAACTAATAATGCAGTGTTCTTCTTAATGAGGTGGCAGTTTTCCTACCTCTGAAAATTAAGAATGTCAGTCTGCAGCAATTTGGCATGAGGTAGCTCTGCTCATATCACTCTCTTCCAGTAGCAGTGAGAACAAAGTGTGGTTATTATCCATAAGCCCAGAACGAACTTGAAGTTCTATATGTAATATATCTCCAGCTCTTCCCCGAATCACCAGTCTACCTATAGAGGTGAGAAAGGCCTTCCTATAAGTATTTCTGCTCAATATCACACAACTGGCAGACAGGAATGGGAAGGACTAGACAAGAAATGAAGTGTTAATCACCTCCCCACCACAGCTTGTAGATATTTGAATAATATACATTTTATTGTGTAAGTAAAATGAAAGATCAACTTAATGAATGTGAAAAATGAAATCAACCTTTACTTAGAAGAATTACTTGCATTCTGGGCTAACAAGACTCAGAAAAAGCAGGATCCTGCAAAATGCAGTGTAACTGTGCCAATAATTTTACATGGAGCTGGAGTGCTCTCTCTGATGAAACATGCCTTGAATAAGGACTGCAAACACTCTGGCAAGTGAAAAAAATCCTTGTTATTTTAAAAAATGCATGTAGTCAGAAAAGTGACTGCAAGAAATGACAGTAGATCTATGTCCTGGGTATTTTCAGTCTTTCTGCTGACTCTTGTGAAAAAATAAGTATGTGCTATTCTTTACACCAGTTAGCATTGCAGAGCCAACACATCTCTGGAAAGGAATGGGCTGATTTCTGACCTGGCTCTATTAATGAAGTCCCAAATGCAGACTCTTTATTATAGATGATGACACATGGACCATAAACAGCTCAACTTGATGTTCAGATCTCAGGCAGAATTTTAGTGGTAGAAAGGAGAAAACCTTGTGAGTCAAGTAAGTCTCATCAGGACTCACAACAGTGAACATTGAACTCACTGACACCACTTATAGACTCATATTTCATCATATAATTGGATTTTAACAAAAATTTCTTTTGGTTCCTGTCCTTGAAGTCCTCTTTGTTCATCTATAAAACAGATGCTCTTTGGTCCATGGGTAGACCAGCTCAGCACAATGAAGACATTAATACTTCTGTAACCAGTTCCTTTCTAACCTACCTACAAATGATATTTAGGTACTAACAGAGAGGAGAGAATCTTCTCATTCAATAATTATGGGTATCTTTTTTCTTGCACATTTTTCTTTTCTTTCCTCCTGCCATGCTTACACCTCCTTTTTTCCCCTGACTGTTCAAAGAACTCCAAGCTGCGAATAGGTTTTAAGGATGTGGAACTATTTCTGAGCACACTAGAAAATTACTGTGAGATTAAAAATGTCCAGTTACAGTTTTCTCCACTGATAAGGTTTAACTTTAGAGCAACTTCCAGTCCCGTTAAGGGCTGCTTTAATTTTAACAGATGGCACCGTTTTTCATCATTGAAATCATAAACCCTTATGTAATTTACTTACATATAATTTGTATTTATTTCCTTGCAGGTTCTTAATTTTTTGAATGTAATAGCTCTCAGTGGATTCTGCCATGTAGCTCTGCATTGTGCCAAATATTCAGCATTGATTTTCATATTGACTTATATCAATTGTGCCATTAGTGTAAAATGGATGGGCAACACATCAAATACATCATTCTGAATGTTTTCATTCTTCAATCTGATACTAATAATTCAGAATGTATTTAACAGAGAATAGGCATTTAAATCTCTGCCAGGAATTGAAAATATATTTACCACAGGCCCTTTTGACTATGTTGGTTATGTGCTGGCTTACTCACCCTCATTTTTTCTTTCTGTCCCTCTGTCATGTGTATTCCCTCGTTTAAGCCTGCCCAAAGCACTGCTACAAAAGTCTGTCCTACTCAACCCAATGATGCATCAAACAAAATCACTCAAGGTCCCAGATGATATACTTGAATAATCTCAAAAGACTTCTGCTCCCTTGTTCTACCAATTACCTTCTGCTCTAAGAAAAAAGCCATGCTTCTCATGGCGAACTTATTCTACGTTGATGCAGCAAGAATCCTAGAGTTTGCAGCCCTCATGTCAGGCAGATGGGAAATTTTGTGACAATTTCAGTTACATTTAAAATGGCAGGTTTGGATTAATTCAATATGAAGATGAAATTCTCACTGAGGTAGTAATTGCTCTGTTTTTATTTTCAGCTTAGCTTGGATTGTGTTTTCACTGGCTTAGTATTTACAGTTCAGCTGTGTCGACTGCACTCTGTGTTTTCCAGCTTACCTACCTTACTGCTTGCTGATAAGAAACAGTTTTCAAATGTATATTTTGTTGCTCAAAGGCAAGCTAAAGCTTACCCTAAACTCCATCCCTATGGAGCAAAGCTTTCCAGGTATCTTCCCTTACTGTTATTTTTCAAATATGTGTGGTTTGTGTCATTCCTGCACTCTGCTTGTTATGTATAGTTCTGTGTTCATCTGTCTCCTACCATTTCCATGTCTTTTTTTCTCAAAATGCAGTAATGCCAGAAATCTTTCCTTCTTAGTTGAATGTGCCAGTAATCACTCCTCATTCAACATGTTCTGACTGTCGTTCTGTGTTTTCTCTCATGTTGGTTCTTGTCTCCTTCTGCATTCAGGCACTTTGTGACAGCAGATTACATGATTCCATATTGGTAAAACACCATGTGAACATATAAACTTATATACATGGTTTTTAAGAATCACGCAGAGCTGAAGAAAGAATATGTTAAACTCTTTGGGATTGATTTCAGTTTGGCATGTGTTGACTTGTGCTGAAATTGCAAATGTGTTTTTTAATTTGGTTGATACTTGAGTCGTTCAGATGGTGTATATCTGACAAAGAACAGGAACAGGCAAAGGGAAGCTGATGGTATTTGGGACAGAGAGGTGTGAAAATAATCACTTATATAGATGACACAAGCAAATGATATTATGCCAGTTGGGTTTGGTTTACTTGTCAGGTTACAGCTCTACATGAGCAAGATTCTTTGGAGTATTTATGTGCTTTTGCTGTTAAGCATGTCTTTGCTATTGATTTCAGACGTGCTTTGTCTGCATCTTTTTTGCTTTAACGATATGGGGTTTTTTTGTCATGGTGAATAACTATTAAACTAATAAGTGTGTTGAAGTTAAATGGACATTGTCCTATTTCAGAAAAATTTCTTTGTACCTTTTCCCTCATAGATGGTGTCAAGGAAAGCTTTCAAGCCTTCTTTAAGATTAATCCTTTGTCTGTATATTGTGTGTTTTTCCTCCTGCTTTTCTGATGGGACTTCATATTAATAGCTTTTTGTTACCACTATGGTTTTGCCTCAAAATCAGAGATATTAATGGTTCTGCTTTGGGAACTGGGCATGACAGTTTGGTGCAAGTACTATTGCTAGAGAAAAATTGTACCAGCAAGCCTAGTCCCTGCTCTGAAGGATGTCCCCGACCTGTGCCATCTATGAGGGGAGTTTTCACCCTAGCAGTGTCTTTAGAAGATCAGCATGCCCATACATGGTTAAGTCTATCTATTATCCAGTCTGATAATCACTCAGTAGTAGCATTTTGATTTTTTTTCAGTGCTAGCTACAGTAGGAGAACCAGGACAACTCTGCCAGGGTGAACCATTTCAAAAATTCATCATGTTAAGGCGTGAGAAGTGCAGCCCTACAAAAAGCTTGATCTGAAAGAATTCTTATATATAGTTGTAAATTCTCCAGAAGCTGGGGATATCAGCTGTTTATGAGGTGCTTAGCCCTTCTCAAGGTCACAGCTTTGAAACAACTTTGACCAGATATATTCAGCCAACTGTTTTTTATAGCCTCAACTTCCCTTTGGTTTACCTTGAACTGGTTGAAACAGAGAACCAGTTACTTCTATATGTAGTCTTCTGAGAAAAAAAATCTAGTAGAAATCAGATTATCAATCACAGTAAAACACCTTGAATTTGAGATGAATGTTTCTAATTCTGTTCCAAATTTTTCCTGATAGTAGATTTAAGTGCTAATTTTAAGTTAACTTTCAGGAATAAGGACTCTGGTAATCAGGTTATATTTTCTCTTTGTAAATATTAGTATTTATGAATTGTAGTGTTATATTTATGTGTTGTGGCAATGTCTGATTTATGATTAAAGCAACTTTCCATCATGTGTGCATTTCCTGACTGGTTGTGTTTCCTGATGTGCAGTCACATAGCTCAGCGTACAGCCAGAGTATTTACTTTTTTGACAGGGTAATACGGAACATTTTCTAACTTATCTTCAGAAAATCTCATAGGGATCTGACAAGATAATAGGTTTTGCCTGTTTCCTGTGCCTTTTCGTCTTTAGTTATTCAGTCTCTTATCTGGTGCTGTGAGCTCCTTAGCTAAGTGCTACTTGATTGTTTAATAACTAAGGTGCTTTTCATAATGCCTATCATGCTGCCAGAAACCATGCTGTTTATTTCATTCATGTTCTGATCAATTGGGTATTAAGTAATTACTATTTTGGGCTATCTCCAAAGGCTCTTTGCCTCTGCAGTACCCTCCATTACAAAGATGCCGTATTCTGGCACTCAGTTGTGTTGAGGTGTGTTGTAACTAATTACTGGAGAGCAGTAACAAATAAATTCCTTGGTCCACAGGATCCAGGTTGTATGGATTGCCAGCAGTGCTGAACCATGCATATGAATGTGCTCTGTAGATCCTGAAAACGATTTGGCTTTTTCTTATGCTGAATATGGTATAATTCTGCTTAAAATATTTAGTTTGGTGCCCTAGGCCAAACATGCTCACCAGGCATGTCGTTAGAGGCCATGGAAATGGCCAAGCACTCATTAGGGGTGGAGAGCACTTACTCTGCACCTGCAGAAGAGCAACTGGTTCTGTTTCCTCTGCACGGAGCTGAATTCAATCTCACCAAATCAAGCTCTGCAAGCCTGAAGTAAGGGGGGAAGATCAGGGAATTTGCTTCAAAATTGCTCTGCTGCTTTGGGCCCAAATGTGAATATAAAAACAGCTTTTGTATCTATATCTCTGCTGTCTTTTCTTCCCTCTCTCTTTGTGTTGCTTACAGGAAAGACAGATCTTATAGAGGTGGCTTTGTGATCACAAGCATGTTAACCGTGGTTTCCTTGTTGGTTGATTATCAGGAGCTTCCATGATAGAAGTGGCTCTGGGGGAGTTTTAAATCTTGTCTTCTAAAGTGTTCACTGTTGTTCTTGTTGTGAAAGAGCTGGAAGAAAAATCCCATTTAATTACAACCAGTCCTCAGTCATGATACATTGCAGGAGGTAACTGTACTCACAAATGTTTTTAGAAACATTTGCCTTGCAAAGAAGCAGCAGTAATCGTAGAAAGTCAACAGTGGAGACCACTGGAAAGGTGACCAGGGTATGCCTTTAGTGAATGTGCCTACTGCTACCATGGAGATGAACTGTCCAGAGAGGGGCAGTGGAGGGTCTGGAGCACAAATGTTATGAGGAGAAGCTGAGGGAACTGGAGTGCTTAACCTGGAGAAAAGGAGGCTCAGGGGAGAACTTGCTGCTCTCCACAACTACCTGAAAAGAGGTTGTGGCAAGGTGGGTCTTGATCTTTCCTCCTGGGAAACAAGCAACTGGACAAGAGGAAATAGCCTCATGTTGTGCCAGGGGAGGTTTACATGGGGTAGTTCAGATGGGATATTAGGAAAAATTTCTTCACTGAAAGGGTTGTTGATGACTAGAAGTGGCTGGCCAGGGAAGTCATGGAGTTGCCATCCCTGGAGAGATTTAAAAGATGTGTGGACATGATATCTGGGGACATGGTTTACTGATGGACTTGGCAGTGCTGTGTTAACAGTTGGACGCAAGGATCTTAAAATTCTTTTCCAACCTAAACAATTCTATGATTTATATTAACAACTGAGATTGTAAAAGTGATGTCAAAACCCAAGCTCTAAACTCTGCATCTGCTTAACAGAATAACAACAGAAATCTTAATGGAATTGGGAAATACTTTGAATTTACTTCTTTAGAGAGGAATCTAGTGATCTTCTTTCAGGCAGTTCATAAGACAGGCTGCTAAAAAAAGAATAACAGAGAGTGATTTACATTATCTCCAAATTCAATCTTGAAGCCAGTAATTTTGGTGTCAACCCACAATTACAGGCAATCACTTCCACTCTGCTGGTTCTCCCAGCCTGTTACTGTTTACAGTGTGTACTTACCCAATGCTCAGCATTGTGCTCAGCTGATTGTGCTTTTGTTGCCATTAATCAGCTATGTAATATTTTCTTTACGATATAATGTTGCTTCTGTGAGAAGCTACAAGCGGATGAAAATGCTTCTATTTAAAAGAGGAAAGTGGGGTTTTGGGTTCTTTTACTGCTCTCTGCTTGCTAAGTAGCCTCACAGGGACTGTCCGTGGGGTTTCTTGCTAATGTAGGTGTGATAGTCACAGAAAATTTTGTCAGCACCTTCTACTTGGTTTGCAGAGTTCTGGAAGAGTTTTTAAGAAACACTGCCATAGGGCTGGAATCCCCGAAGCACCTTTGAGAAGGATTTCTAGTCAGTGCCGATGCTGGTACGTGCAGCAGAGGCACCTGCACCCACAGCTGGAGCAGCTGTCAGTTTGCTCTGGGAGCACCCGGGACGTGCTGCCCTCCGACAGCAGAGGGACTCGCAGTGGCTCCTGGAGGAGCAGCAAAGAACGGCACCGTTGAGGTTTCAGGCTGGAGAGAGCACACTGTGGGATAAGTCCTTCTGTTTCTGTGTGTAAGCATCAGATTTCTCAGTGAATCTTTTAAAACGCTCCTTTACCAAAGGTAATTAATTGAGTTTGAGTATTACCAAGCTGTATAATGAAGTTTTTTTCTTTCTTGGCAAAAGCCTGATTCAGTTAAAACTTGTTTCCAGTTATCCTGAGAATATGGAGACATGACTGAATTCCCTCAGCCTTGAGAAAGGGCTTTGTCTCTTCTTCCTTTCTGGTCCCCCAAAAAAACCCAACAAAAAACCTAATTGAATTGTTGATGTTCCCAATTTCTCACAGATTTGTTTGCTTGCTTTCCTGGGAACACAGCAGCAACAGCTCTCTCTTGCATTCTGCAAAGATCCCAGCTAGACATGTGAGCCTGGGGCTTCCTGTGACCAGAGCCCATGGGAAAGCCCTCAAGGTCCCGCTGTCCCCCTGAACTGCACAGGGTGATAACACTGACATTTGTGTAATACCAACAATATCATTAAGGGAACCACACTGATGCTCCTGCTGAAATGAGACCAAGAAAATCTTAAGCACCTCATACTGGAAATAGAAAAAGCTCAACTGCTTTCTTGAAAATTATTTCAGTGCATCACTTTAAAAGATCCTGGCAGCAGTTTTGGTCTTCCTTTAGTTGTATGTGTTTGGAGAAGTGAGAAAATAAAAAGATGCAGGTTTTAGGCTTTTTGGTGAAACAGCTTACAGACAATATTGAAGTTTTTGATAATTACTGAGAGTTCTTCTGTGTGGCACTTCTGCTCATTATGTTTTCATAAGGATTTCTAGCTTTCTCAGGAACACAGACCTTTGTGAATTCTTGCTGTTACAGCTCTGTGTTTAAAACAAAAAAATCTAACCTTTTACATAAGTTTTCTGTAAATTCTTCTCATTAGTCAAAATGTTGTGTTTGATTCATTTAACCCATTTACTTGTGTGATATGGCAGTCACTTCATTAAACATCTAGATGAGAATAAACAGAAAGCAAGCTGTCTTGCCAAAACAAGATCTTGTGTAATGTGTTGAACTTTATTAATAATTCCAGTTTTCCATATTAAAAGATGATTAGCACTCATAGCATGAAAATTATGCCATCTAAAAAACTTAAAGCATTTTTATAGCAGGCATGCAGAGAGATACACATGCTTAATCCTCACAAAATGACTGAATACCCATTATATATCAGTTGATATTTTCACATAATTTCCTTTTTCTTAAATAAAGTCTCGTCTTTCTTACGCCAATCTGCAACTCATAAGTTATGCAGTGTAGCACTATGAAAATAAGACCATACAGCATAAATTTAGGCTGAAGGAATACAATCTTGTAGTCAAAGAATAGCACTCCCTAGGGAGCTATATCTACACAGTAATTTGGGAGAGGGAGAGCATATGGCCAGTCTACAGTGGGGTTTGCATCATGTCACTGGTGGGAATGATGAGGTCAACATGCTCCAGGCAGTAGCTCCTCAGAAGAGTAAGAGTTTCAGGTCTCTCACTGTCAGGCATGGTTGTCTGTGGACTTTTGGTTTTCATAATCACTTTGCCTGATCGGTCCACAATTTACTGCACAGCCATGTGTCTCTGTCTAGGAATATTGCTGCTCTCAGAGTTGCTGTTCCTTATTTTAGCCCACAAATCTTTTGAGTCTTTGGCTTCCTTGTGACAAAGGAGTGGGGACAATGTTAGGTCAGGGGAACTCAACCTTTGTGACAGAAAGTAATTGGCACAAAAATAGTGAAACAAAGCCTTTGCAATTTATCCCTCCTGAAGCACCTAAGATGACGTTATTTTGTAATCTGCATGCAACACTCATAGCTTGCCACCCCTCTAGCCACTTCTGAACTCCTTTGTGGTGTGAAGCACACATGTTGATCATCCTTAGTACCTCTTCTAGTATTTCAAAGCTGAGAACACATTCCAGCTTGTTCTTCAATATCATAAGTAATGCTCTTTCTTATTTAAGGTTATTGTGTACATGTGTGTGTGTATATATATCTATCTATCTGCAAATGAAGCTCTAAGGGTGATCATGATGGTGTTGCATTTGGCCAAGATGTATTCTGCATGGCTGTTACTTAGATCTATATTCTCAGATATTGACAAGTTGTTATTTACTAGAAGTGCTTACTGGTTTAGTGAGCACTTTTACTTTGATCTTGATCCTGTCACCATTGAAAGGTTGTTCCCATGTGGATAAATAATGTTCTGAAAGTATCTGCAGTTTGATGCAAAGCAGTTGTTATATGGTGAAGGGTGAGAGAATCCAGTCCCCTGAGACTCAGGCATTACTGTGGAGATGTGGAATAGTGAAGATAAAAGGAACTTACTGTTTTATAACATTTAAAAAATGGGTATCTTTATTCTTCACCTACACAGACCCTGTCCAGGCTGTTGTGTTACTGCTGCTTAATCTTAGGAAAAAGTCACCCTTGTATTTCTGTTGCTTAGGTTTAGGTTTGGGGCTTTTTCTGTTTGTTTTTTGGGGGAAGGAGGAAATGGAATTAGAGAGAGAAAACCCCCCTATGTTATTAAAACAAAAGGTGAGGGTTTTTTTCTATCTTTACCAGAGAAATAGCAAACAGTTTGCAACTCTTCCTAAATACAGGCCCAACTTGAAAGGGAGCATCCAGTACTGGACTTCATCTAATCAGGGCATGGAATAACAAGAAGCCTGGAAAATCATCTCCCAAACAAGCATCAAATTATTATTCGTTTTATCTCTGCAATGCAATTCAAATCTTGAATGCAGTTCCAGTGGATAGACCATTCTTGGCTGCAAACGTAGGCAGCTGTTGGCTTACAATACCAGACTCTCACCAAAATTATCAGTTTGGTGGTTTGATGAGCAATGGTATTCATCCTCAACTTTTTTTAAAGGCATAAAGATGGTTACTGTAGTGCAAAAAAATAAAGATATCTTCCCTAATTAAAGGGGATTGCACTACAAATCAGAAGTCTTAACAAGTTTGGGTGGGTTTCTGTATCTAGGTTTTTGAGATTGTGCTTTTACCATAGAAATACCATAGTCCATCAAGCAGTGTGAATTGTCACCCTTGGTAGCACATGTTGACACAGTAACTGCAGGAAATACAGTGTCACTGAATATAATATATATTAACTGTTTGGTTATCTTGTTATGAGAATCTTCTTTGGCAAGAAGGTGTGCCAGAGGCATGAATGTGTTCACCTGAATGAAATTTGCTTTTAATAATCTTTAAATTGTTTTGAAATTAGGTGTAGCCACATGTTAGGTGGAAATTTCCCTTCTTACTTGGATTACCTGCCCTCCAGTTAAAAAGTGAGTTATTTTTTGCAAAGCAAAGCAAAATGCCTGCTGGGTATCGTAAAGCCAGAGCACACAGACCCTTTGGGTGGATTCTGAAATTTTTATGTGTTCATAGTTGGAAATGGTGCACAATGTACTAATGAATGATACCCAGGTAGCTTGAGTGGCACATCCGTGCCAGATGGAGCTCTATACAATATTGGTCAATGAAGCAGAGTTTACATAAGATAAATGAGGCTAATAAAGCATAAAGCACTTGTAGCTGCACAGTGACTTGTGTATGCTTACGGTGTCAGCACGAATTTTAAAGCATTAAAGATCACATAAACATGTTCAAATTCAAAATTGTAGCTGGATGCAAATATGACACAAGATTTACTGGTTAAAACAGCCTTTGAAACATGTGATAGTTCTTAGTCACAGTAAGTGGTGACCTTACACATTACAGAAATCAAACATTTGTCCTTTTTGATGTGCAATTTTAACAAGATAACTTGACAATTGTTCACTCCTACTTTTTCCTATTCATATAAAAACTCCTAAAAAATTAAAAAAAAAATCATTCAGTTTGCCAGTGTAGAAAACCCTATAATTTGGCTGTACTGTCATGTAGCCATCATTATCATTTATTATTTATATGAGGGATAAAATAGCTGAGCTTACCTTAAGTTGGCTGGCAACAGAAGCTCTGCTTCTAGGGATAAACAGAGACTACGGCAACAGAAATGAGTAAATAATGAATTTCCTTTTCATTCTTCAGTTTATATTTTAGTACAGAATCTATTTTGTCTTCGTTTTATTAAACAGCTGTGATAAATTACTATAAGAATATGCCTGTATTATTATTTAATTTTAAAAAAGAAATAACTTTCTAGTGGTACCCTTGAATTATTATGTTTTAAAAACTTGGCAGTCTCTTGGTCTAAAACAATTTAAGTGCATTCCTTCTTCCTTTTATTCTTTTCTACCTTACAAAGAGAATGTGACAAGTCAATACTTATATGAAATAGCCCCCCAAAATGAAAACATAGAGTTTAAAAGCAGTGTGACATTTTCTTATTTTGGGTCACTGCTGAACACATGGCCATGCTGTTTGGGTTTGCTTTATCAACTTACAGAAGTTCAAATTTTTTGGGATGCTATTCCATGTTTTGTAATAATGTAAAAACTTTATTTAGTTTTATGTTTGTTCTTATTGTTCCTGACTTCTCCATGACNTTCTCATCCATCTAATGTTTGTTGATGAGCCTTCATTAAGGACTTTAAAGTGCTTTGAAGATATAAAAAATACTGTCTGTACAGCAAAATGTGGTACATATTATGACAACAGGATTTTTCCAACTTCTCTGAAGTGGCTATAGCGAGGTCATGGGATGATTATTTTGGTTTTTGGTCATGGGCATCACTTGCTGAAATCCAAGATTTCCTCTCTTACTGCTCTATCTTTCTAATTCGTCAGCACCATATCCATTAACCCCCACTAAATCCCTCAGGGATTGAAAACATCTCTTGCCAATCACAGACACTCTCCCTGTTCTTGCGTTTGGAACTGTAGAGTTCAGGATCATCAGATAATCTGTTATTTTGATATTGAGTTTGCGTAATTTTAATGATGAAATGTTAATTGGTCACAATTAATTCTTTCCATCATGACAAATGATTGCTTCCAGCAGAGCTGCTTTTATGAATATAGAAAGCAGAGGATCTGCTCTGATATTATTTGGGCAAGTTACTTGACCTGTCGGTTTTGTTTGATTGTTACAGCAGCCATTAAGAAGCAAATGTTAAATGTCAGAAGATAACATCCCCTAAAATGCCATGTGAAGCAAGTGTTTTTTTGCATGCAAACCATCTTCTCTGTGTGAAAGCAATATTGATATATTCTATCTGAAAATATACTATCTGAGTATGTGCTTAGTATAATGATTGTGTCTCATGGTTTAATTAAAGGGAGTGTAGAAGGGAGTGCAGCCTCTTTTGCCTTGCAAAAGTGGGAAGACATCTTCCCTTCTTTATTCTGAATCTGTGCAAGCCTTGATTCTGTTCCTCTTTTTCTCCTGCTCTCCTTGTTAGGGCAGTTTACTTCTGCTGGTACAGTCTTAGTGACTGGCAGGATTGGACATCCTGGATCTGAAGAGTTTCTTTTGTGGTGTATCATCAGCTAAGGGGCACTGACATGGTGAAAGTGGTATGGATGATGGGAGAAAAACTATAAGTTTCCAGTGTTAAGACACTGGGGGGCCATCACTGTCCTTGTGCTGGGCCCCTCAGGTCATGCACAAAATCAGGTGGATGGATTATAGCAGCCATGGTTCTATTTGCTCTTTCACCATGGACTGTGAAATAAAAATCTCGTGAAGGCTGACCTTGTGTCTGTGTCTAACAGCATGGGACCGCAGCACACTTGAGTTAATTGCTTTTAGAGCATTTGATTGCGCTGCTTCCCAACATAATGCCATTACTGTGTCAGGGAAACTTCAACACAAGCAGGACTTAAGGTTACGTAGCTGCTCACAAAGCCCCACCAAATTAAAAAAATATTAGTAATAGGTTTATTGCCTAGGAGATTTCCCTAAGGAAGAGTGAGCTGCTGCTTCTATGCTGTTTCTTTTCCCTAACACCATAAACAGATTATGAGTGATTGTACCTTATACTTATTCATAATAGATTTGTGTCAACACAGATAATACATGTATATATCTCCTTCATTTACAAGTGCTCAATAGACCATGGATCTCATTTGGAAAAGGATAATACCCTCAAGCTGGGGAGAACAAGCAGTGTGCACTAGGATGGCTGCCCTCATTATGGAGCACAGAGCAGCCCTTTTCCTTCTCTTTGTGAACTGTGTTTATATCTTCATATCACACTGAAGTCCTGACCCTCTGAGCTGCTGACCAGGACATGTCCACAGATGTTTCCATCAAGGACCATTGCAATGTCTGGCCCAACAGCTTTGAAAGCCTCAGGAAGAGTGATGCAGTTTTCTGGCAGCGGGAGGCCATTTCTCCACACTTTGCAGCTATTTACAGGCAACAGAGCAAAGGCAATGGCCCTGCTTCTTGTGGAGCAAGATTTTTGGCTTATTCTTTTGGTGGTAGGGTAAAATACATAAATTTTTAGCATCTTGTAATACCACTTTGTCAGTACTGCACTACATTGTCCATGCTCTGTATTGGAATATTTTTATTACCTGCAAAATGTAGTATTTCAATATCTCAGATACATGAGGAGGAGGATACTTCTTTGAGAAGTATGAAAACAGTGTAAAAATTATGAACACCTGAATGCAGCTTCCAAAATTCTGCATATGTAAGTCTATCTCATATCCTCAATTAAAACTATTAGTTGCCATCTTTTTTTTTCACCCAAACAAATATACATGACTAATACATAGACATGATGTGGCCGTGAGGAGTTTTTCCTCCAAGAGCCAGAGTAGGTTTATAATTATACCAGATCACTTAGTATGAACTGTGATAATACTGTATCCTTTGACACCTTGTGTTGTTTGTTGTAGATGAGGACTTAATCCCTGGAATCTTCCATCAGTAAATTCAAGCCAATTTATTAAAAAAAAAAAAAGTCCTACATAGTTGCTTGCTGTACAATAAGAATTTTAGTATCTCCAGGCAGTTTTATTATCCCAGTGTGTTGCCAGTACAGAGCAATGACCCTGTCCTGGGATAGAAGCCAAAGGATGAGCAGCATGAGATATTATAATTTGGTTTATTTGAGACCTTTTTAACAATATAACAATTTATGAAAGCCAAGCTTTCCTTTGGGAAAATGTGTAGGAAACAATTTTATCTTAAACTTACAAAAATATGGTTTTGGACATATAATCTTTTCTTAAGAGGTATGTTTGCAGGCAGCATAGCTAATTAATCTAAATATCCTTGGGTTTGTGGCATCTAAGTATAAATGAAGTTATGTATCTCATAGCAGGGCCGGTGTCTGTTGAGTGCTTTGTTTAGGAAAGTGTTGGAGTCAGCACAGTTCTCTGACACGGTGTCTCGGAGCAACCACAAATTCAGATACTGAGAAGCTATTTTGCAGAATCTAATTGATTCACACATTCCTCTCTGAAATAGTTTAATATCTCATGTTCACAAAGATAGCAACTTTTACAGATCATTTCATTTAAAATGTGGGATTCTGGTTTATACTTGATAAGCCACAATGCTTGGAAGTGCTGCATTTTCATGAATAATGGCTTGAATACCTGAAACAGTTTTTTAAACAGCTTTTTTTTTTTTTTACAAGTTTAATTGTTTAATTGGAGCAACTGAATGCATATGCATACCATGAGTATTATGTTTGGTGGCATTCAGCTTTCAAGAGGCAGCTTTTAATTCATTTTAAACCAGGACTCTAACTTGCTGATGGGTTGCAAATAGTTGTCAGCTATACTACAAATTATTCCAGCTTTTCTCTGCTTTCAATAGAAACTAAAGTGAAACCTGAAACAAATCATCTAACTTTAGCATGCACTGGATTCTCTCTCCATACTACTTCCCAATAAAGATATGCATTCTAGGTCTGTTCTCAACTGAGTTTCAAATTGAATTTTGAATTGTTGCTCCCCTCCAAAAGGGAGTATCAACACATCTTGGCTTCTCTCTTTAGAAAGAAGTTTTAGGCAATTGTAATTTTTAAGCAATGGCCTTAGCCATACATGTCTTATTTGGATAACCAGCTCTATTAACCTGTGGTTTCTGCATTTGTACATTTTATGTATTTCAGTTGATTTGACATGTTTTTTACAATCCTGTTGGCACTTCAGAAAGCTATTTCTATGGTACTTGTATTAAATAAATAGCCTTCAAAAGTCCAGTAGATAATGTTTTGACCTCTTGCAATCTTCTTGAAATGCAGTGCTGTCATATTTGAATGACTGCGCTATGAGATTTCTGACAAGTGCTGTGTTCTGGCTGAAATAAGGAGCTAGGTGTAGGTTTCGGCCACAAGTCAGTCTTTTTATGGAAGTGTTCAGATGACTGTCTGAACACAGTTCTACTGTTATCTTCTGTTATCTGCAGTAAAGGAGATTGGTATTCTATTTGCTCGAAAAAATAAAAATGTATCCCATAGCAGTGCATGCACAATACATTTTTCAGAGTGAGCACTTATTAGGCTGTTCTTCTGCTAAATTATTCTTATTAAATGTTAACTGAAGTTATTTTTAAACTTCTGAGACCTGTGTTGCATGTTCTGTGGCATAAATCTATTATCTGTCTGTAGGAAGGTAATGAGAAAGAGATGGTAAAAGTCAGATTTGCTATTCATATAATTATATCATTACATTGTGAGCATTTATATCCTTGGAGTTTGATGTACTGTGGGGAACATTTCTCATTTTCTGCAGATGGGCAGACCGTGGGTGTGGAAAAGTAAAGAAAACCATTTAAAAATTGACACAACTTGCCAGAAAGGTAGATGGATTAGTCTCAGAGGAGCACAAGAAACAGCAAAACTGAAAGAGGTCACTGAACAGAAGGTTGATGTGCAACCTGTCTGGTTTTCTTTCCTTGTAAGGCCAAATATGCTCTATATGGTGCCTTGGCATTTGCTGTGTCAGTGAACCATTCATGTCACAAAAACCTTAAAGGAAAACTTGGGTTGCCTTGCAGCACTTGAGAAGTGGCTTCCTTACATCCTCATGTTATTCTGGGGAGCCCAAGTAAGCAAAGATTTCACATGGAAATATGTTAAGAGTCTGAAGTAAGGCTACTTCACACTGACAGGGCCCCAAGACGTGTATAGATATCTTGGATACTCCAGCTTAGGCTGGTGCTGTGCTGCATCCTGCTGCCTTCCTCCACAGGAAAAAAAAATCATGATTACAAGCACGAAAAAGCAAAATTTGCTAGTTTTGTTGTATGTCTTGCTTTATTGCAGTAGTGCTTGAAAATCAGCTGAAGTGCTTCAGACTGGATACACTGTGAACTCAAAGCAGCTGACAGTTCCTGAGCTGAGGTTTTCCATTAATGCAGATAAAGCAACCAAATGTTGGGACTGTTCCTTTCCTTCTGCTGAGTTTTGAACACGAGTTTATGGGGCTCATCCTCAGCTGCTCTAGTCTGTTTTTACTGTGATGATGTGAATGAAATGATGGCAATTTTTATCAGTGCCAGTCTGCCCATTTATTTACTGGAAGTTTCTTTCCTTTAGTAAAAGTAAAGCTGAAAGAAAATTTCAGCTACAGTAGAACAACTTATCCACATACTGGAAATGGAGCATATTAATTGGATATGTATGAAATGAAAATTGCCTTGCAGAGAAACAGAAATAAAACCTCCTATTTCCCAAGTATTAATTTCAGCTGTTATTTTATTTCATCTGTAGTGATAACCAGGGACATCTTTTTTGCATTTAAAAAGCCAGAATCACTCTTTGGAGTTTCCAAGTGAAAACATGCCTATCTTTTAATGTGGGTTGTTAAACTGAGACCTGAATGGCCTATTTATTTGCTGCTTTGTTTGAGTGGAGGCTGGATCTAATCTGTATGTACACCGAGGGCTCTCCCTCCCTCAATTTCCCTGAAAAACCGCAATTAAATTTTTGACATAATAAGATTAAAGCATTATATTGCATATGACATGACATTTGTGTGCAGAATTATTGGATTTTATATTCTCACTGATATTTTACTTGAATATAGAGATAAAAAAGATGACCTAATTCATCTTGTATATCTCTTCCAGGACCATCCCTCTTCTTTTCCCAGTTTCATTTTAAGTCTACCATTTCCTTGGAAGATTATTTCACAGTATATTAGACCTCACTGTTAGGTGGATTTTTTTTTTCTGATATACAGTTTTCTTATATCTTTAAAATACAGAAGGCAGCAGTTTTTTAATCTATTTTTGACCACATGGAACACAGTAAAAATTGTAGTGAGGCACAAAATTGCACCAAAAAATCAAATGTATCTGGAAAATAAATATATTTAGAGAAAATTTAGAGGGAACATAATAATTACCTTTGATTTTTGAGCAAATGAGTACTAAGTTCTTGGGGAAAATAGTTGTGTTCAGGGGCTCAGTTTTTCTGTATCTTCTCCCCATTTCTCTTGCTAGTTTGTCTCCTGTACTGTGTTAGGGAACCTAAGGGCCAACTTAATTTGGCAAATTTGCTAATTTAATAGTTTTAAAATTCTTTTAGCCTCATAACTATGCACACAGAGCATCACTGGGGCAGTAAAAATGCTGTGGATTTTGGGTTAGCACACCAGAACTGCTTTCCTTTAACCAGCCAGGATGTATATGTGCTAAGCCAACATGCCAATACTCAATTCTCCGATGAATGAAGAGGACAGAACAAAAATCTGTTGATTAAACATGCTGGCTGTAAGATGAGATTGCAGATGCACAGATGAAATGATTACATGAAGTATTTATATGGCTTGGTCCTAGAGAGGTTTTTTCCCCTTCCAAGTACAAATGTGTGGCTGATGCTTTCCCCTTCCAGCCCTGCAGGTTTGTTCCCCTGACCAGATCCAAACGTGAGCTGCTCTAGGAGGGCACAGGGTGGCTTCACCCCCGGTCTTAGTCCAGGCTTCAATAGCTTGGCAGCAGCTTCCTCAGCAGATTCACCGTGCTCTTTCCATTTTGGAAGAGACTGATGCAAAGGAGTCAGTTTGGCCAACGGATCAGAAAGAGAAAGGTCCAAAAGTCATCCCAGTTTAGGAGCAGCAGGATGAGATCCCGCGCCACACCTACATCGTGAATTCCATAATGAACTGGCAGACCTTGTGGTTGTTTGGACGCAGGTCACACACCCTGGAAAATGCCAGGAACACCTCTTTCGGGAACAAGAAGTACGTCTTATGAAAATGACAGGATTATTCAGTATTTAGGTACTTTAATCATGTTCCAAATACCCATTTTCAAAAAGGCGCTTCTCAAAGCTTTCAGATTTACTGTCATGACAGAATATGCAATATCCCAGGGATGAAATTATAGGTAGATTTTCCACTGGTTGACAAATGGAAAAGACCTATTTAAATGAAAGTGATTTAAAACCCTGCATTTGAGTTGGAAATAATAGGTAAAAAAATATTAATTTGTAATAATTTATTCTTTTTTATTGAAAGACTTGCCAATAATTAGAATTACAAAAAAGGGGATTTTCAAACCCCATATCTTTTATTCTGTAAGGAAGTGAGTTTTGCTTAAGCAGAAATAAGTACCATGCATTCATACCCTTCTATCTGTATGTAATTTAATATACAATTACTCAGAATATTAATTTTACAGTCTTAACACAATTTATATTATTTTAATTTGAAGGTGTTAAAAATGATGAATAATGTAACTTAATTCAGTAGATTAACTTCTCACTTTAGTTGTATCATGCCATGTGTGAATAGAAATTTAGTTTTGGTGATAATGTATAAGATAAAATTTTGATTAGTTTCATGAAACTATCCTAAGAGTACTGAGATGCATAAAGAACATATAAAAGTAAGATTTTCCAAAATTTTTTTGGATTACAAACCTGTTAGTAAAAAAGGAAATTTCAGTTAGTTTTGATTGTAATTAGGGGTTTTTTGGTCATCATTTGACAGCATTTCCACGATATTTTGATATTCAAAAATGGCCATGCACACATAGCACAGTTGTCAGAAGAGCCAAATTAGACTAAATGGGTAGGAAATGAATTCTGCAAAGGTTGAACACCTAATGAGTACAGTGGGAACTCTCCCTAACTGCTTGATATTCTGGAACTGCTTCTTCCAAAGTTTTGAATTAATAGATGACATATTTTTCCTCCTAGTTTCTTGTCACAGACAAGAAAGAGGAAGCCTGCTGGCTTTTCAGTTCATAGCCATTTTTCCAACATTCAAGGAATTAATCTGAATGAGAAGATATTCTTCAGCTCATTAAGATTTGTGAGGCACTACTGGTTCAGTATAGTTTTAAATGAACATTTAAAAGATTTTAATAGGTTATCAGACATTTATATTTTAACATTATATTTTAGCATTGCTAATCATAGTATCGCATAGAAATTTAAATGTGATCACTTTTAAGAGAGAAATGCTTGTAGTCTAAATCAAGTAGCCGTGATTCGAAATTGATTTTTCTTTCTGCTTGAGGTACAAATAATGGTAAAAGTGAATTGGGAAAAGGAATAGATACCTAAACTCTGCGTGTGTCCAGTCTCATCCTCCAATCCACATCTACGTGGTGCATAGATAATTCTGTGTAATGCAAGTTCAGTAATATAAGTACCTTCTCATTACAGTGATACACATGGTAATGAAGCATTGCATGTTGTAATGGTAACTTCTCTCCAGGGACAGGAGGCTCATTTTGAAGTCTTGTATCACAGCACCTCTCTTGGCTGAAAACTCTGCAGAGATGAGATGATTATGCTATTCCCTGGCCTTTTTGTAAACTCTTCCAAGAGATCAGGTGTCTTTTATGTTGCAGAATTTAGTGGAGGGGTAAGGAGATGATATTTATACCTATATTATACATGATACCCTGTCTACATTTTATATTTGAGTCTGTGATTTATCTGAAGTGGATTTGTGTGTTGGCTTATGAAGGTGTTTCTGTACGGCCACAGAGTCCAGGTGGGGGGTGGTAGAACATGTGAATTAATCTCCTAGAAGCACAGGTATGCAATCCCATAATTTGTGTACTTTATAATGATCCAGCTGAGAAACTCATCCAGGAGCATAAAAGAGCCCTGATGAGAAAAAGATAAGCAACATATGTAAGTACAATCTTAGAACAGAGCCTTTAGCGTTAATAGAATATTTTGTAGGAATCTCATTAGACTGTAACTAGAATTTACATTCTGAACAATACCAAGCTAAATCTTTCCTTAAGGGGCAAAAATGAAATGTAAACCTGGCTTCTTCCAGGCTTAAAATATTAACTGAAAATAATTTTCTTCTTAATCCTAGACAGCAGCCACAGCTTTTCCTTTCTTTCCTCTGCTGCCTTGGCTTTGTGTTTCTTGTGCATTGAACCCATAATCCTTTGACCACATTCAAGCTAGTCCTCTGTGATGTAATATATATAATTCTGGCTAGTCTTGGTTTTCTGTCATCCAAAAGATGCTAGTCTTCTGTTCTGTGGGAATCTTTTTTTTTCCCAATCATTAATTCTTCGTTATTTCTCTGCTACTGGAAACCACTCTATGCTGTAAAATCCTGGAGAACGAAGACCTCTGTCAAAAGGAGGGAATACAAAATTTTAAATAATAATTATAAAGAGGGATTATTTAAGGAACATAACTGAAATTGTGAAACACATGTATACTGCCTATGAGATTCAGTGAACAGGAAGTGGATTTCCTAGTTACATTTCCAGGCTTTGCAGCAACCTTGTACTTTACACCCATTGAATGCTCCATTTCTTTCCGCTATCAAGGTTACTGAACTTCAGATACTCTTCTCCTACTGTGTTTACAAATCAATTAAGTCAAAAGAACAAAGCTTTTTTCCATGCTAGAGAAGTAATGCTCATTAAATTTTGGATAAGGTGCAAAGACAATTACTTCTAAAAATGGATGAAATTAATTGCACTCTTGCTTTCTTTTGATCTTGTGCAGCTACATTATGCTTGTTGGTTTTCTTCCCCCTGTCTTGAATGTGTCAGTATTCCAGAGACAGACATGGTTTAGTGATTAAAACAATAATTTTTTTGAATAAATTTCAGTGTGTCCTGCCTGGTCTAAACATATTAAGGCTGCATAAAAGAAAGTTATCTGAGGTTTGATCAATCATTGCTCACTAATGATCATCACTGTTTCATTAAGCACAATATTATGCAGTGCAGTCACTCTGAATACTTGAAGTGTAATTTCTAACTGTGATACAGTTATTTTGGTTGGTTTTTTTTTTCCACCTGTGATTTTGGATACTCAGTTATTTATCTCTGAATAGGTCTGTACTCAACCCAAATTTACCTTTCATTCAGATTGTTTGGACACAAGCGCATGCTGAGGGTTGGGCTCCAGCCGCCCCTGTGGCTTGGCAGATGGGAAGGATGGAGGTTTTGGTAATATTCCTGCAAAATGGGGTCAGGCAGCAAAGCCCAGATGACCAGTGCTGATCTCTTGTGTTTTACAGAGTGAGATTTGGAGGCAGCTGGTATGTGGTTGTACATTTGCCAGCAGGTTGGGTGTTAGAAGAGATGGTCTGAGAACACAGCATGCTTTGACCTTCTCAGACCTGCCTGTCGTCAGGCAGTCTCAGCACAGCTTTTAAATCTTAGTTTCTCTTACTGTGAAGGAACTAATATCCCTTATTCTTCAGGAAAAATAGTGAGGATTAATTAATGCTTTTGAATTCATGGTATTCATGTTAGGTACTAATTAGTGTTGTAGATACAATACAGTTGCTTTGGTATGAAGTTTTGCAGAAGTGACACCCACAAGAGTTGCTTGTTTAAACTTTTTTAGCTCCCAGTTGATGACTGTTTCTTCAGAAATGCATAATGACCTAGCAATTGCTTTATGAAAGAGCACATTTTTGTTGTTGTTACATGCTGGTTTAATACAAATACCTTTTGAAAACAAAAACGCTCTTCTCACTAATTTTTCCTCACAGTTTAACTGTGAAGAAGTGGACACTTCTCAATTTAGCAGATAATTATTAAAAATCAAGACAATGTGCTTTTAATTACATGAAGAAGAGAAGTAATAGCAAAAGACCTACTGCTAAGAAAAACATTTTTCTGAAAGTGGCTGTATGTTGGAGTATTCCTGCAGTGAATTCCATGCTGGCTTGAGCAAGTACCTGTGGTCAGTCGAAATGTTGGCTGAGTATTTAACAGGATTGTGCTTTTGCTTTACCTGCATGCTGGCAATATGCAGATTTCTGTGGATGCACAGAAGAAAACTTGCATGAACAACATTTTCCATCCCGAGTTTTTGCCTGCTCAGAGAGGTTTGAAGACCATGGCTGTTCTGATCACTGTTGAAACAGAGAGGAGGTTTCTAGGAAAGATGGTAGCCTTTAATTCCTCAGTCTTTATCTAAGGATAACCTCTCCTCTCCCATGATACAATATTAGAATCAATAAATTGCTGGGAAGTATTTTGTGTATTTAGGTTATAACACACAGTGATTATCAAACTTTACTTTTTAAGAAATCTCTCATACAAACCAAATTTTTCTGCCAGTGAATTTTACATAGAAATAAGAATATTTCAGAATTAGGAGATTTTCTTTATGAAGCACTAACCTAGACTGATGATGGGAATGGAACTTTTTGCATTCATCTCAGGAGCTCTTAGTTGACCAAATATGTTGTAAAGGTTAATTGTTGCAACCCCATGAAAGATTTTGAATCATACCAGTCACTTTTTCTACAGATGGGGGGACACAGGCAAAAGGGACTGTCACAGGGAGACATGGTTAAGTAACAACAGAGTAAAGCAATTGTAAAATCAGAGAACTCTCGAGTTAAAGCCTAAGCTTCGCGTTTAGATCTGTATTTGTGAAGAGGGGCTATAGATATAGGACAAGGACTGAATTCTTCTAACGTAGCTATTAATCATAAAGCTTCAGACCACAGTTCCCTTTTCTCTACCAAATGGTTTCTATGGGCAAGTGTATTAGATGAGTAAGAGGCAAGTGCCTGTTGATTAAGGGCTGATCTTGGAGTTCAAGTCTTCATCACCATGTTCTTTTGCTGTATGATTGATGAAGCTCAACTATAATTAAATTGAAAGCCATAGATTTGGCAAGGAACAGGATCCATTAACTGAACTGATGTCATTTTATCACATGTGATTCATTAACAAGTGGCAGTATATGTTTCCTACACTTACCTGGTGTCCTAGAACACTAAAGGTAATGGTAAAGGTCTTGGGACATTAGGTTTGTTTATTTTCTTAATAAGACGGAAGGTGTCAGATTAGGTTTGACTAATTTTTGGCTGTTCACAGAAGAGGAATAATGTTCTTAGAAGGTTTAGTATTCTGTTTATGATTGTTTAACATTCAGCATCAATGATTTTATTGCACAGACGTTGACATTTTACTCATTATCACTTTGGTGTTCATGCCAGGTTCTTGCAAGAAGTGTATTTTATGCCAGGTGCCAAATAACCTTTTGTCATCGTGCTGAATGAGGCACTGCTTTTGTCCTACAGTCAAAAATTACATCCAGATCTTATGAACATTAAAAAATATCCGTCTTCTCTTCTGCCTCCCCCTCTGACACACACACAATTTGGCAAGGACTAACAGTGCTTCAGAATCCATACATTCTGCTCGAAGTGAGAAGAGACATGCCCCTCGTTTCTTAAGATCATCTAAGGCCAATTAAAGACCTGTGAAATGAATGGATTTTTCTGATTATCCAACACTTGGCTCTTAGGATGGTGGCCAGACTGTGGAGACATGAGGGCTACTTAAGAAAAAATGTGTTAGATTTTGGGACTTGAGCAGGTCTAAAACATATGAAATTTTGCCTATAAATAGCTGTGTGCACTAAACCCACCCCTATGGCTTCATGTGCCAGGATGTGTAGGATGATCATTCTGAGTCATGCTTTCAAAAAGAAAAGCAAGCAGAAAGCACATAAGACAAACCTGTAAATGCTTTAATTAATTCAAGAATTATTTATGTTAAATTATCATACATTTGCGGGATTACACATCTGCATTTTCCCTAACACATTCAACTATTTTAAACCTAGCAGCTAATTCCTAATTTGCTTTCATATATTCTTTGAAAAGGCAAAGAAAAGCCTAAGAATTCTTATGTAAACCAGATCATTCCACTGAAATAATTTTATTACTGCAATCCATTACACAGCACTTCAGTGATAAAAGAGTATATCTTGGAAAAGCAAATCTTAGAATTTGTGCAGTGTTGTGGGAGGAGGTTGTTTTGTTTTAACACTGTTTTATTAACTTCCTTTTCCACTTGGCTTTATTCTAAATAAAATGAAGTGGAAAAACCTGCCCATGTATAAATCAACATGGTTTTCTCCTCTGCTTAATTCAGCCAAAGAAATGACTTAAATACTCTTCTATAGTACATTACTAGATTCCAAGAAAAAAATTTTATGATGCAAATACAACCATTTCTTTCTGCAATAAACCTGTCACGGGATTTGAGTTATTCACTTGCCCTTTCAGGAAAAATAAAATAATAATAAAAAAAATCAGGGGACCTTAACAGAGAATGCAGATCTGATTCATTACAAGTTATACATCCCTGTTTCTTAGCAGTTGAGCCAGGTTTAGGAAAACCTCTCATCAAGTCAGATTATAACTTCAAGCTATGAAGCAAGGGGCTTGGCTTCTGAAAATGACTTTACTTAGTGGAAATTAAAACAATTACATAAACAGAGCCCAGTGGAAGTTCTGGCCATCCTAGTTGCATTAAACACTGTTGTGTCTTACTTTCATCTCCCATCCTTGTCAACAGGGAAGTTTCCTTCAAGGTTAACTTGTTCCTCAGGTTTTTTTGTAATTATTTTGCAATTTTTTCCCCACAAGTGTCTCAATAATGATACAACCACTTTAGGGATTGTTTCAGTGATAGCTGTCCATCGCCCTCAATTCTGTCCTTTCAGATAGAGTCATTTTCCCAGTATTTCAGTGTGACTGGTGGTCACATCTAGTCATTATCCATAAGCAGGAACGTGTACAATGCACATTAACCTGTATATAGAAATATTAACTCCTAAATACCAGTTATAATCTATACCTATGGAAGCCCTATGCTGTTTTACTCAGCAGTAGAGTCCTTGCCCAAGTGTGTCAGAAATTGCTGGTGGAGGAGACCACAGAGTAAAGAACCACCTGGAAAAATAATCTCTCACCTTCCTGCAGATGAAAAAGCAATGCTGCAATTTTTCTGGCATGAATTAAGGATCCGACACAAGTTTTAAGTAAATGCATATTGATGTTGAAGCCAAGGCTCTCTTTCTGGGTATTTTTTTTCCTTCTCTCATTCTCTGTTAATGTTTTCTGGAGGGAGTTCTCTGCCAGCTCCCTTGTTTAGCCCCCATCTCCTTTGATCCCCATCCCCTGAAGGCACGGGATCTCCCAGCTGTCTTCAACACAGCGTGTCTCCCTCCTTGCTCCTCTTCTTCCCACCGGCTGGCTCGTACACACTGCAGCTCTCTCCCTGCCTGCCTCCCTCTTCTCCCTCCCTCTTCTCCTCATAGCCCTGTTACAGCTCCCTGTAAAACGTCAGGCAGCTCAGCTGGGGAGATTTTCCTTGTGCAGGGTTTGAGCAAGAGGGCAGGGAACACAGGGCTGCCGAGGGGCCTGTCACACACAGCCTCTCGCTGCGTGGGGAGCTCAGTGAGGGAGGACGTGACTTTATTTTTTGTTTGCCTGTTTTGCTGTTCTGTTGACATCCCTTTGTGCAGAGCAGTGACTCACGCGCTGGCGCTCGTGGTCCCTCACCCCACAGCTTCACAATGGCAGCCACAGAGACTGGGTGAGGGAATAAGGAATAAAACACGCTGCCTTTTAAGCTGCCTCTAGTGGGACAAGCAAGAGCACAGCTGAAAGGCTCTGCATGCAGCTCCAGGAACAGCTTCTGCGCAAGAGGGAAGGCACCTTAGAGTCCTCCTGCACGGTTTGCCTTCTTGGGGCTTTGATAAACTCAGGAAAGGGATTTAAATACATTTAATCATGGTGATTGTTCAGATAGTCATGCATAAAAGCTTTTTGTGAAGAGGAAAATAGGTTTTCTGCTACGTAACTGGATGAAGTCCTTTTCTGGATGGCTGCAACAAACAGCACAAAGGGGTAGGGAGCCAAAAGGTGTTAGCAGCACTCAAAGTTGCAAACAGTCCTTATTTAATACAGCCTAAAAATGGTTTGTCCTGCAGAGCAGGCAAAGTCCATCATCCCATCATCAAGAAGAACATAAGCCCACACTTTCCTTCAAGGCAGGAACTTGTGTGCCAATGGTCAGTGCTGGAGATGTGTCCAGCTATGTGTCTATCAGCATGAAAAAGGCAGGCCTGGATTCTCGCAGGTCATGAAGGACGGGTGGAAAACTCAATCCAAATTCCTTCCCTCTAGGACCACTGTGATCCTCAGTCCTCTTCTCATCTTTGCATCCTGGTTGTAACTAATTAGATCCACTTGTCAAGAGGATTGCGCTCTAATTACCTCAGATCTAAATTGCCCTGGAGGGTGACTTCAGAAGAGTCCTTCACCCCTGTGAAGCATATCTGATCCATAACCTTTCCTTTAGTCACACCTGGTCTAGTGTTGATTTTTCTTTGCCTGCTCTTGCTTTGGTTTCTAATACCTTGAACTCTGCAGTGACACTGCATGTTTAATAATGAGATTTTAGAACTTGCTGATGCATTTGAGCTTATTGTCTGTTGGTTTATAACACTGGTAAGTTCCTCCTTGATGTGGAGTTTCGTCAAACGTTTTCTGACAATCTAAATAACTAACATCTTTGACATTTACTGTGCCCCTTTGCCAGGCTAGGCAGTAATAGGCTCAATGAAATCTGAGTTACTGAGGCATGACCTGAAACAATATTAGCTGTCCTTGATTATACTCTGAATTTTCATTGTTCCCCTCCTCCCCAGCCCCAGTGTGATCCTTTTAATGGTTGTCTAAGACTTGCTCGACAACTAATGGGAAATGAACTGACTGGTAATTTCTTGCTGTGTGTCTGCTTGGCCCCATGCCAGTCTCTTGAAATGATGGTACTAAATATAAATTTTCATTACACCTTCTTCAATTTCTGTGCTTACTTCTTGTAGTGCTTTTAGATGAGCACTGTTTGGCTCTGGTCTCTTATCAGTTTTAAGAACAACAATCCAGTTAATTGACAGTTTGGGTATCATCACCTTTTTTTTTTTTAATTCCTTGCCATCATTTCTGTGTGTTGAGTCTTAGGCAACTGTCTGCCCTCTTCAGTTTTAGAGATAGGTACAGGAATAATTGCTGTATAGCATTCCTGCTCCTTTACACTCCATCACCTTTCTTGCCTGTCAGTTGCTGGGTGTATAATTATGCTTAAAATATCTTTTGGTATTAGTTGAGATGCTTTGCACTATTTGATGCTCATTTTTCAATTTGGCTTTCTCAAGTATATTTGATTGCCTTAGGCTCTTGTTATAATTTACATAATCCTCCTGTATTCTAGATGCTTTCTACCTTTTAATGCTGTCATTTTATCCTTGATACTATTTTCCTCATCCTATGCTTCTGCACAGCAGCTTCAGTTCTCATTTGTGACACATCCTGCAGATGTTTTATTGGAACAAGCATAGCCAGTAATATCCTTCCTCCACTACACTTGATTTTCTGGACTCTATTTAATTCACATCAATTTTCTTAAACTCACTTCTCCAAAATCTACCCTTTGTAAAGCCCATTATTTTTCCACTTTTTTTCTTAACAAAATCTAATGAATATTTCGGGTATGCTGGCATGGTTTGCTTTCTAAATCCACAAGAGCTTTTAAGGAAATGCTATCTCTTCTCAATTGTTATTCAAGAAACCAAAGTAAAGTGGGTTGCACTTCAGGCTCTCCTGCTGTCTTAAATTGTGAAATAATATTTGTTGCATATGAACTACAGCTGAAATTACCATAGTCACCTGAGGTAATTCTTGGTGATTTTAAATCCTGATAACTATAAATAAAGGGCATCGTATATAGTAAGTAGATTTATTCTTTGTTGAAATCAGAGTTCAATCATAGTAGCACAATTTTCATACAACTGTTGGGATCAGATTAACCACTATCTTTCATTTAATTGAGGAGTTTTTCGTTGGTACAAAGTGAGTATGGATTATTCCCAACCTGATGTGTGAGCAGCCTACTATCATTTAGGAATACTTTGCCACAGTTGTTGGCCATGCAAAATACAGAACAGTGTTGAGTTTGTTCCTAACTTTCAGAATCATCTCAAGTTTAGTCGTAAGGTAGATAATTTAAAATAAATTCTAGCAAGTGAGAACTACGAGTTGTGATAACACTGGCATCTATTTCACACACTTCAAATCTCCTTTTTGCTATTGAGGTTCTGGGGAATCTTAATGATTCATTTTTACAGCCAGTGTTACGTCTTTCAGCAGAGAGAGATGAAATTTACACCGCAGTCACCAGTGATCTGGGCTTCTCTATGGTCTGCTGCACTTTCACAACTGGTCATTGAATGATTTCAGAGATTTGTACCCCAAATTCTTCAGAGATTACTTTAATTTTACTGTTTACTCTTGTTAAGTATCATGTGCAAAGTGCAAAGAAGAATAATTTTTATCTGCTTTGTGAAATATAATTAACATTTGAAAGCAAGAATCTGAAGTTACTGTTAAATTAGCAGCTTTGATGTCTTTTCAGAGCAGTTACCAGCTCTAATTCCTGAGACACTACTACTGTCTTGCTCAGTGAAAGTCTGTTACTGCAGTTTGCTAGTTGCTAAGGCTTTTATTTTTTTCAGATATGCTATTCTAAGTGGCGTTTTTTTTTTTCTCCAGGAAAATGAATATTTTGGTATAAGACAAAACAAAACCCCCCCACTTAACACTAAGCTCGATGTTTTTTGCAGAGACAAAGGCAAAAGGGAAGCAGGTGCTTCAGTAGCTCGTTGGTAGGTAGAGATGTTTGTAGTAGCAACTTCCAAAATAATGAGGTGTCACTAAGCTACTGCTGGTATGAGAGAAGGGCAAGATTTGCCTTCTTTCTGTAAAGAGGAATCAACCTCCTCCCACCTTTCTGTACTTTGTATTTTTCTACTCTCTTCAAAACATTCCATTGCTGCCAAATAATTGTTGTAAGTTATTGCCTGGGGATTTTTGTTATTTTTATCCCACTCACCTATTTCTGTGGACAAGAAAGCAAATTCAGTGCTCATCACCAGTCAGCTTGCTCCTTCCTGAAACGCCACCTCAGCTTTAAACCCTCTGAAAGTCACATGGTTTTGCTCGTTAAAGACTTAGGTGGTCAATTATTTAATCATTTTACCCTCAGTAGATCAAGGATTCCATCAATGAACTGTGAATTAACTCGTGTGTGCTCTGCTCAATTTCCTTGGCTGTCTTTGGAAAACATATGTTTTTGCTGGGAATGTAAAGCTCAGCTTTGCATATCAAGATCAGAGTTACACCATTCCTTGAAGCATTAAGAAACAGGGTTTTAATAATTTCTCTTTTGCTTTGCCAGTTTTAGACATGTACTTCTAGGGAACAGTTTTAATATTTACCCCAGTGGTTGATAACACTGTATGTTGAACAGGAAGATGTATTTTTCTGTGCTACAAACAGGGACTAATACACTATTTTAGAGTAATTGGATATGATTTATTGCATGTGTCCTTATGTCTACAATATCTAAGTATTTTTTACATCCTCCTAAGCTATTAGGCAAAGTGTTTTACAATGAAAGAGTGTTCCACAATTTAATTACACGTTTGGTACAAAATATTTCCATTTAACAGTTCCAAACTGTCTTTTCCCTTTAAGTATAACCACTTTGGCTCAGCTCCCATCCCTAACAATGGGAGTGTCACATGCAGTCCCTAAGTGTTTGAAAATGCTTTTCTTTAGTCTCCATTTATAAAACGTGTCTTCCACTCTTTATCATGCACTCCCTGCTTTAATTTCTGGAACGGCCTCTACCATTGTTTTCACAGAGAGAGCAATGTACAACAGTGGCTGTGGTTTTGCTACGGAGTGTCCTTGCATTCCCAGTGTGGTTTACAAATCCCAGTGTCCTTGCTTGAAGCCTAATTCTTTTTTTGTCTATTCTGGATTAGTTCATCAGGCCACATTAGGAACCTTTATTCCTGCCAACCATTCATAAGCAGGTACTTTTCTGCAAGAGACTGACTTGAAAGTAATTCTTCATACCAGAGAGGGGAAATTGTGTAGCTAACAGTAAATATGTTCCTAAATATGAAGGTAGAACCGATTTCCATCTCATGACTTTTGGAAATGGCAGGAGGATTTTTTACTAGCCCTATCCAATACCCTCATGAGGAGAGTTCTGGGTGGAAAAAGGAAAAAAAAAAAGAGTAATCTTCATGTGAAGACAGGAAAGAAAATTGTCCTAGAGAGTTTTTTTATTTATCTTCAGGCATTCCTGAGGCCAGACATAAGGAGACTCAGGGGAAACTTAGAGCCTCTATAACTACCTGCAGGCAGGTTGTAGTCATGTGGGGTCTGCATCTTCTTCCAGGTAACAAGTGACAGAATGAGAGGAATATGCCTCAATTTGCTCCAACATATATGTGTTTAGGCAGCATATCAAGAAAAACTTCACTGAATGGGGTAGCAAGCACTCGAACAGGCTGCTGGAGTCACATAAAAACCATGAAGATGTGGCACTTGGGGACACAGCTCAGTGTTTGACGTGGCAATGCCTGGGGAATGGTTGGACTCGATAATCTTGGAGTTCTTTTCCAATGTAAAGAATTCTACGATTCTATGAAAGAGAACTGCCTCAGCAAATCAGAATACTAAGGCAATACTATGCTGTTGCTAAGCAATAAGTAGACAGGTTTTGTGCAACTTTCTACCTTCAGGTGGGTGATGTAACTGGTCTTGATTTGCTGTCTCACAGAAGTCCTTATCTGGACAGTATGTGGCAAAAAACTAAGGCCAGTGAGATAACGAGTGCTACAATTAGTATTAATGGACCTAATACATCAAGAACACATACCTTGCGTTGTTTGTATGACAAATACTGGCTGCTTATTCCGGAATAAAAATGTAAACAATTTAAGGTATCGCAATGCTTCTGAGATGGAGTAATCACTCAATTTCAGATGCTAAAAATGTAATAAGATGAGAGGAAAGAAAATAATGAAGCAATGAGGAGTTAGATAAAGACATGAAAATATTTAAAGAATTATGTGTTTTTTATATGGAAGCACCTACCTATTTCTAAATCTTAAGAATATAAGGTGCTGTATGATTTAGTAATGTCACGTGCTGGGCTGTGTCACTCTGACCTCATCCTTAGTACATATTCAGCCCAGAATGTGCTATTTACCTATTGCAAAATAGCATTATTCGTATTATTACGTTTGCCAGTGCAGCACTACAAAGGCTAAAGTGCAACTTAACTTAGCAAATATTGAGTAAAATTGAAGTGATTCCAAAGATTCTGGCTTTACTGTAGCCAGCGGCAGGTATGACGCACATTCAGCTTGGCTTAAACAGTTATTTGTTGTTGTTATTTGATCCAAAGGACTAATTATAGCTTTGACATCAGACAACCAGAGGGGTTTTCTTCTAGAACACTAACATCAGAAGGACTTCAGAAATCGGGTCTGGCTTACAATTAAAGCATTCGGAGATACTAAGTAAACTTTCCACTCCCGTGCAGAGTCTATTCCTTCTGACATCCGAGCGTGCCTTTTGTGAGATTCATTTTTTTAGTAGGTCAAGAGATCTAAGCCTTAAATGGAGCAGGATGCACCAGTCACAGCTTTTCATCACCAGCAGGATCATGACCTTGCAGTGTATATCGAATTTAAGTTTAATACTGTAATGGATGGGACTTGTAATAAAAATTGTTAGATGTTTTGTGGATGAGTAATAAAGAGTAGATTAGAGTACAGGACTTCAGGAGTCCATTCAAAGAGTACTGAATTTATACTATCTTTTGGCATTGTTTTTATAGTTTGGAAAGCTTTTAATAAAATGCAGGCCTTGTCCATTATTTAATTACTTTGCTATGGTTTTTTGGTTCCTTCTTAGTAGCTTAATAGGTAGTTTGCATAAAATGCTACCACTGTTAAATATCTGTTTGTGCAGCAAGGAACGCAGTGGTGTTCCTTCTGTCCTAATGTATCACTTAAATGGAGATAAAATAGTGATTATGCTTACTCTTTAAGACCATAGACTTGGATTTACTCGCAGTTCCTGCTACATATGTAACCATTTTGGCAGACACATATAAGTTTCCAGAAGATCCTGGTACTTGCTGCTACGGTTACTCTGACTTTAAGTGGAGTTTTATTTTATGGTCCTGTCATTAACCTGCTCATCTCTCACCAGCAGTAAGTGTGAGCAATCCCTAGCACAAAAAAAGGGGGAGAAAAAAAGAAAAGTAAGATGTTTGAAGCCTAGAAAAGGGCATTAAGTGCTGTGTTGCATTTTTCTGTTGTTGTGATGATCGATGTGTGGAGGTTCCCTGTCTGTAAAGGTGTGAAGGTCAAGTAGGCAGATTTATTCCATGTGGGCGTTTGTGGGGATGTGCCTGTTGCTTTTGCCTTTCCCAGAGCAATGAAAAGCAGTCTGAGGCTGCCAGGGGTGATTTAACAGCAGGGGCAGCATGCCTGCTGCTGCATTTCCTTATGAGAGAGAGATGCCCCGGTGAGGCTCTGGAGGAGCACACCATGCCTTGCAAGGGCTCAGGGATACTCTGGCTCTGCTGGGAAAAAACAGTGTATTTATTTTCCTACATTATTTGATGCTCACCCCTAGATTGTCTGTTGCCAAGGCCTCCCTTCCATGGGGCTCCCAGGAAAGTCATGGTGAGATTGATGGTTTAAATGGTGCTTTAGGGGTTGGTAAAATTAAGAATCTCAACAACTGAATTTTATCTGGAGTAGCAATGAAAATTAAGCCTTCTGAATGGCACAGGAAAATTGAAATAAAACAATTACATGGCAATAAATGCTCTTCAGACATCAAAGTTCACATGCGCTCATAGGAGGTTTCCTATCATGCTGATTAAATACCACGAAAACCTAGCAAGTTCTCCTAAAATAGGTGCCCCTTCCTTGTACTCTAAGGAAAGTTACATCTCTTGTTGATATTTCTATTATTAATATTATTATTTTATTTTGTTCTGCACTGTATTTCCTGTCAGCAATCACACTAATTGAAAAAATGAAGTAAATTGTTATTAATTATTACAGTAATATAGTGCACCATAAATGTAATACTTCTTGAATAGTAAGAGCAAGACTAAGAAAGTTAATAATTGGCTTTGGCAGGGCGTGAAATGACAAAGAAGAAAGACACATTAAGATCAACAAGGCAAAGGGAAAAACCTCAAGTTTTCAGTGTAAATTTGAGTAACCATGACCTTTAAAAAGTTTTCAGAAATTTTTCTGTGCTCAGAACAGATATCCTGAGAGTGTATCACTCAGGTCTTTATTTCACATCTCCTTTCTTGCCCTCTATCCATATACCTTTTCAGCTCTCGAAAAATGCCAGTGTAAATGTGCTGTAAAATATGTGTGCCTCATAAATGTTCCTTTTCTTTTTATCCTTCATTAGGACATTGTGATTTATAATGACCAGCTATTCTGTATTATGTCAGTTGTACCAGAATGGTGACATTACTCTTTGGACTCAAGCATGGGACAGATGCTGGCAATACAAAGTACGTTTTGCTTGGCAAATATTGCTGAAGAATAGCTGTGTCCTTCTTTGGGAAGCATCAGCAAGACTGAAGTTAGAACTTAGTAAGATCTCCTTTCAGTTTTATACTCTTCCAGTAGATTTTTTTTGATAAAACTGTAGCTTGAAGAAACAGAATTGAATTTAGGAAGATGTCATTTTTAGGGAGACATCCCATGGAAGATGCAAAAGCGCTCCTGGAAAGGCATAGTCTGCAGGTCTTCATGCCCTGGAAAGAAGAAACAGAGACCTAACTAAGCCCCTCAATTCCTTTCTTACAAAGACCTGTATTAGTAGCAGTGCAAGCCATTTATACTCCTCTGGAGTAAAGAAATGATGGGTTTGCACATGGAGTTCATTAAAAAGAAGTTTTCTTGCATTTTGGATTGAAAGGGAAAGATAGCTGCAAGCCAATTATACTGGTGGAGCTTCAGAGCAGCTGCTTTCTACACCAGAAGCACAGCCTGAGAGGTGAGGACCTCTGCAATCTGGAAGCAGCATCGCTCAGCTCCCTGCGGAAACCAAAGATGAGGACAAAACTTCTGCTTATGGAAATCTAATCTTGTGTTTCTACAGCCAGCTCTGTAGCTGTCATGTTTTGATGATAATGACTTTAGATGGCAATCGGTACCTTGGTCAAAAATGTTGAGAGGAGTCAGTTCTGATGAGAGCTGTGTGAAAGATGAGAAAGGCCTGGGTCGTTAGTGCTGACTGATGCTGGAGGAGAAGCATATAAATGATGTACTGAAGTAATACATTAGGGCATGATAGGAAGCACCTCTCGACCTGAGAAATGTGTCACCAATCAAATTTCTTCCGAAGGTCTTCTCTTTACCTAGCAAGGAGGGCTTGATGGGAATTTCTGTCAAGTCTCCTCTTGCTTAATGGTGCTGGATGTTTTAATTTGCAGTCATTACCAAACTGGAAGTGATAATGTTTGGCCTGTTAGAGGAAAAGAAAACTTGTTACCGATATTAGAGTCTTTTTGTTTGGGAGCACAGGTTGTTTTGATTTTAGAGGAATTATTTCAGAGGAATAATTCTAAGATATTTAGAGAAGTACAGCACAAGGTCATGATGAATTTCAACACAATTATTTCATGATTTAAGACAGCAGAAGAGCCTAATGTGCAACCCATTTTGCTTTGCTTTCTTGAATAAAAATGAACTGTTGAGAAGAACAAGCTGAAGTTTCTGATGGCTTCTGTAAATCATCTCAGCTGTCAATGGCACACAGCAGCTTTCAGAGGAGAATATCAGTTGGTTTTCGTACTTGTTTAACTATTAAAATAAAGTCCTGCAGGTTCTGAGTAGAAGCTGTCCTGATGTATTTATATACCCTTTCATGGCTATATCACTATCTATGCTGCCTTCCTATATGGATTTAAAACTAGAAGAAAGGGAATATTTATTCTGTCTTGGTGTGAGTGTCTAGTTTGTCAGGGACAGGTGGGCTCTGCCCATCCAACACACTTGATGCAGTCAGTGGTGCATCTTCACTTCCCCACTGCACATGATCTCCATCCTTGGGAAACATTGCAGAAGGGTGACTGTGCCTGACCTCAGAAGTCACTCTGGAATTCAGATAGTATGAAATATTTTTGAGGTTTCTGTCATAAAGACTAGCAGTCATTGTGTGCCTATCTTCTGGTTCACATGCAAAATTCTCCACTTGATTCACTGTTTTTAGCAGTTGACTGAGATAACCCAAGCATCACGTTGCCAGGAGCAGGCATTGGTTGCCTTTCCTCACTGATGTAGACTTACCTGTATTCTTGTGGCCAGTCATGTTTCATTCAGTGTTTTGGACATACTGAATACTTATGTATTAAAAGATAACATCCAAAGATTGTAAATGCTTTGCTTCTCTTGGTATATTTGAACTAAAGGTACTATTTGGCTGATAAATTTCATTTTATCTGACTGTTTCAACCTTTGTTAGATTTTACTGCATTAAGGCCACTGACTTTCATGGAGCTGGTGTTTTATTTTTGGTATGTTGCATAATCTGAGGAATTTAGTCTATTTAAAAATTGATACAGCATATAAAACTATCTTAAGCACATAATAACTTACAGTAGAAAATGAGGTGCAAGTTTGGTAGACAAGTTCTAAATTATTTACACCTTCCATAAAAAAGGAGTGCAGAAAAATCCTGTTGTAAGTTCTGCCTCTGAGCTTACCATTCTTCTGTTTTCATCCCATTTTACTTCTCTCATACAACTATATCATTGGAACAATCAAATAGTAAATCTGGATGAGAGTAAGGTTTTATATATCTTCCATTATATTTTCCTTAATATTTTCATTTTCTGTCCTTTGAACAAAGTATCTTCTTTAAAGAGCTGTGTTGTAGATGGGGTAAGGAATCAGTAAAGACATTGGAGTTTAATCTGAGCAAGAGTCTATTTTCTTTCTGGTCCTTTCATCACTACGGAGCTGAAAGAGGGGAGGTTGGGCTATGAATCATTGGAAACACAATCTTTGTTTTTAACAGGAACCCTTCCCCCCCAAATTTGATCTTGTCTCAGTAGACATGTTTCTTCATTAGGACTCCTGCTGTCCTCTGGCCTCGATTTAATTTAAATCAAAAACAGTTTGAGAAACATATGTTGATTGCAATAATGACTGGTCAGAGTGTTTTTAGCCTGACTTTGTGTGGGGCTTTTTGCACTCAAGACTTTACTACAAATATAGCAAAGTCTGTGTATACCAGCTCATAGTATAGGAGTGTGCTGATGCCTTTTTTAGCAGCTGATAAAGGTATATACCTTCAAAACTTTCAGTGTAGGCTAAGAGAAGTTTGAATCCTCCTTCAGTAACAAGTTCATGAGTATCTTGAATCTACTCTCCACTGCTAACGGTGCACAATTTCCTGAAGAACTAATAATGAGCTGATGAGTTTGAGGGAAAGATGTTTTCTTTGGAGAGATTTGTTCAGAGAAATCTGTTTTTCTGACCAAGTCGAATCAAACCTGCTGTGAATAGCAAGAAGTTTGATCTAGGAACAGGTTTGCTCTTTTATTTATAAAATGCTTGCTTTGAGAATGTTTCAGAATGCAGGTGTGAGATGGAGAATAATGGATACATGTTGTTTAACATTGGTTTAATTTTTTTTCTTGATTGCATAAGTTATATGACTAATTTTTCCTTTTATTAACAGCAGTCTTTTTACTTTGACATAAAGTGTAGGTAATATCCAATCTGTGGTAAATCAGAGTAACAATGACATTATGTATGTATGTTATTATTTAACCATTGGTCTCTAGGGCATAGTTATGTCAGTCATATTTTATAGAGAGTTTCTGTAGACTGTTATAATCATTACAATCTGTTCAGTGGAAAACTCCTGCAAATCATAATTTTCTTGGTATATCAAGTGGTAACAGTGTTGTATGGGAAAATAGTCACAGGGTTTCTAAATAGCACAATAATCAACACAGTAAGGAAATGATGAATTAAGAAAATGCAATAAAATCTTGAGCAAATGAATACTCTGTATAGAAGATATCAGTGCAAAGAATTTTTCAAGTCATCTAGTGTGAGAGTGACCTGTGAATTTATGCCTGTAAATGCAAAAATGTTAATACGCATTGGTGTCTTTTGGAAGCCTGTCAAATGCACATTTTGTGCTGTCTTGAATTATTACTTGTGTGTATATTAAGTAGGCATCAAATTGTGCTTAAATCAAAGATAAATGACTGCCGGTTTGGATGCCTTTTCCTGAGAACTGCCCAAAAAGTAGAATGAAATTGGAAGTTGTATACAATCATGTTTCACCAATGTACAATGGCATGAAGTTTATGATATATAAATCTTCTTTTAGGTGATATCTATTCAGAATGAACTCTCTAAATATTCCTTCTAGCAAAATTCTTTTGTAAATCAGACACAATTTATGCCAATATCATTGTGATGAACAACATTTTGCAGATCTCAAATATTTTTCACCCACAATTTTATTCAAGGGCCCCAAACACAAAAAGATCATGAGACAAGTAATTATTTGCCCCATTTCACATCATTATCTTAATATACCAAGGCATTCTAAGGTGATCATTGTGCCCAGGTTATTTTAAATGCAGCAATAACTAGTGCTGGCTTGTACCGGAGATAATCCTTTCTAGATCATGATACAATGATAGCATGTAGTGTAACCTAGAATATGGGATGAGATTTTATTGTTTTGTTTTTCTGTCTCTGGTGTTCCAAACAAATGTGAGACCTTTTAGCCACAATCATGTTTAGTAACTATCACAAAATTCCCATCCAACTTGTGGAAGCACAGTCAAACCACAATTAAGACAGAGGTAATTACCACTTCTTGCTTAGCACATGATAGTTGCAGCTTTAGCATAAACTGTGAGGAAAAAAGAAGGGTAAAATCTTACTCTTTAATCCACTGGCAGATTTTGGTGTTTTCTGAATATTAGATTTTCTTGTATTCAAAGTATTTATCTGGTGGTATGACCACTGCCTATCAAAAGACTGTTTTCAGAAAGTTCAGACAACACAACTGTGAATCTGTGCCTCCCAAAAGCATTTTATTCCCTGAGGTGCTCTGCCTGTAGTTACAGCAGGAATGTTGCTAATGAGGAAATCCATATTTATATGTATCTGAGTTACACTGTGCTTTTTAAAACAAATGCCTGAAGTATCAGGTGTGGAAGTAGCACTGTGGGCTTTAAATTGTGTCTCATAACTGTGCAGATCGTGGGGATTTGAGAAGATTCCATGAAGAAGTTGTTCATGTCAGATTTTAACCACAGTTACATAAAAGTGAGAAGAGCATTTGAAAAGTTTCAGAGAGAGAGAGATGCTCAGTATGAAACTCTTTGGATGCTTCTTTCACAAGCCCCAGAAAGCATAAAATGCAAACTGTAGAATAGATCCTGCCCACAACTTCTGGCAGCTTAACCAGGATGGACATGAGCAGAGAGGATGTGTTAGGACATGGGCAGGAGAAAAAGAAAGGAAAACCACGAGCACAGAATGAAGTGGAATTGAGCAGCTGGAATTTAACACATTACTCTAGAAAATGCTGATTATGAAATCATATTAAGGAATTGTTTCTTTTACTTGACATAGGGCTTGGTTGGGAAACCTGTTTCTGTGCCTTGCCACCCTCTTGGTAAAAAAATTTCTTCCTCATATCCAATCTAAACCTTCCCCCTCTCAGTTTAAGGCCACTTCCCCTTTTCCTATGTCAGTGCCCTTGTCCAAAGTCCCTCTTCTGCTCTCTTGTAGTTCCTTTAGGTACTGGAGAAGGCTTTAAGGTCTCCTTGGAGCCTTCTCTTCCAGGTTGAACATCCCCAGCTCTCCCAGTCTATCTCCCTGGCAGAAGTGCTCCAGCCCTTGGAGCATCTTTGTGTCTTGCTCTGGTTTTACTCCAAAAGGTCCATGTTCTTTTTATCTTGGGGGATCCTGCTCATTTCTTCCATCCAGATCAAGCTTTCCATTTCAGCTTCTCACAACACAGAGCTATTCATATAGGCCCATTGTTGATTTTATCAATTATATACATTTTTCTTTTGTTTATCATAAAATAAAAGGGCTGATGAGAATGTTTGGTATAGAAACAGAGCTGCCAACTTGAAATGTTGAAAAGCAGTGATTGTCAGCAACAAGCTTGGGTTACTTCTCTGAGGATAATTCCACACATCACACTGACAGGACATTTCTGCTGATGCTCAGTCTAAATATTAATTTGCTGCCCTTAGTTCTTGTCAGACCTCCCTCTGATACTCTCTGTTACTCTTGGGTGTCTGTACCTTGTGAATACATGCCCTGTTGCAGTTTTCCATTCTCAAGACCTTATTCCTTTCTTGATCAGTATACTTGACCTTCTGATCTGAGGAGAAGATTCAAAAGATTCGGTATTTGCAAAACTGAGTGTTTCCAAAGCTGATTCTGCAATGTTTGTTGTCTGAGAGCCAGCAAATATCCACACTCAAAACTCCTGTGCCTCCTTTTCCCCAAGGAATGAATGGGACATAGAGGAGCAAGGAAATTAGTTAAAGGCTATAAAAACAGATAGGAAGTACCCTCATCTTTTGAATTTAATTTTAATATGATATACAGTACTACACACTTCTTTGGTGTATCCTAAATCCAGATTGAAAGATAAAAATTTGAATACTGCTGACCAAGAGTGTATCCTTGAATACATACCTTTCTTTTTCATGATCAAACAGTGCCTCTGCATGCCATTCTATGTTCCATATTTGCAAAAACGTTATAAAGATGACTATCTTTGGATGTCTGGAGTTGAGTGAGTCAATAAATTGTTTATTTTCTCCGTGGGAGTTCACTCAGGACATTGAGGAGCTATTTCCTCCTAATTAGGTCCCTAGAGTCCTCTTATAAAAAAACACCTTAGGCTTCAAGGAGTCTGTTTGGGGTCATTATTTTCTTGATAAATGTACTCCCCACCACTCTGGATTTCCCAGAAGGGAGACTGCAGGGTAGAGGAATGTTGTGTTGCATGATATAGTCCATGATTGGTTCAAATTACTCAATTTACCCAGTATTTTCAAAAAAACCAGTTCTAAGTCATCAGTCAGCCACATCTTACCTCCAGTGCTGATGCCAGACAGTCATTTTCCCTCAGAGCATCATTGAACATGAGCTCTCCTCAGCTTGTTTCTCACTTTGATGAACTAGATGGCTGCAGGGACTGTGCTGAGATTTAAGACATTTCATTTGAGGTGTTACTAGTTGTTTCCACTGCAGATAGCTCTGTGGGAAAGGAGTGGACAACGCTGATTTTACTCTTACTAGGCACAGATTATTGACCTGTAACATTTACCTTCATTTTTTATCAAACCACTCTGAGATGTCATCTTGTCAGATAGGTGTGCTAATGCAAGGTGCTTTATCTTGTCTAATCTTTGAAATGGAGCCTACAATGAAACCTAAGACAATGCTGAAAGAGGTTGTCAGTTATTTAGCACGTGCTGAAGAAACAAGAACTATTGTTTTGGTCTTTAGATCAACAAATACTTGCTTCAAAAAAAATAGTATATCCTTCATTTTAGACTCAAATTGTAGCTCCATCTGGTGTAAATGTGTTCATTTTCACCTGTCACAAACCCTTTCATGCTCAGTATCTTGTGATTATTACACTGTGATCACTCTTTGATAGTTGCTCACCTCTACGATCCAGTGTTGCCAAGCTCAACTTTATGTTTTCATTTATTCTGTCGGTGTCAAACTGACTCTAACAGACTTCAAGGCTGATTGAAACAATGGGCTTCTTTCCCCACAGCCTAAATCCTCCCTAAATACAGTGTTTATTTTTGGTCTTACCAGACTCCAAGACAGTTGGGTAGCTCAGGTACTGCAAGTGGAACTGCAGATGTGAAACCTGGGACTGTAGCGGGTGCATTCTTGTGCTCCTACAGATATTGTGTGATGCACATCTGTGCCAGAGTCACTGCAAATATGTACAGAACATATTTGTGCAGGCTGGGAGGTGCTGTGGGGCTGTGACTGCTCAGCAGCAGCACCCACCACAGGTGACTGTGGAAGGGGGTAAATACTGCCTTGAGATAATTCCCCTTTAACAGGAGCTGCTGCAACATTCCCTTTGCAAAGAAATTCCTCTTACCCCCTTTCTTGTTGATGTCACCTCTTGAATGCAATATGCTCAGTGTCAGGAAAATAATTTTGTTTTATTTTGGTGAAACTTTATTTGGTTGAAGCCTGAAAAAAAGCCTGAAGATAGAAGTAAACCTTTTTATTGTTAGGAAAGGAAACTTTTTTGACCCACTGATTATGAAAATATCATAGAGACATGTCTTTTAGGTTTGCAATGTGAGCTTTCAAGCCTTTCTTGCAGTCTCTGAATTTCACGTGTACAACACAAGCCCAGCATCACTATAAACACTGACAACAGTTCTGAACAAAGAAAACGAAAAGCTGAGAAAAACAGATGCCTTGCAATTTGTACACGTTATTTAGTATTGAACTGATCCATAACATAACATTATGTGCTTTATTGTGTTCACCCACCTTAGAAACAAGCTGAAGCTGCAGCAGTGGCCAGCTCGGGCTTGTGGGGATTGCAGCCACACTGCCTGCACCCTCTACTGGCTGATGCGCAGACCTCAGAGGGGGATGGATGAAGTTTTTCTCAGCTATCGGAATAAATTTCTCAGCCTGGAATAATAACATTTGCCAGCAAAAATTTTAAAGCATCATTATTAAAAGAAATAGAAAATTTGAGTGTCCTATTTGTCTGGAGTGGAAAAGAAAGTGAAAGGTCTGAGAAATAGAAAACTAATGAATTCTTTCCTCTTTCCTAAGAAACTATTTGTTGAGAACCACTGTGCTCAATTTCTACGGCAAGGGAATGCCAAAGTTTGCCACACAAGAGGAGATTAAGCCGTACTGTGCTTCTTGGGAATGCTAGAGACATTGTTCATTAAGTTCTGTAAATGCCAGATGTGGGAAAAGAAGGTAATATTCTACAACCAAGACCTTCTAGAAGTTTGAAAATTAAAATTCGAAGTCATGTCTTTCTGGGTGTGGGATTCACTTTAGCCACAGATAGGTATTACGAAGTATTTGTATAGATTTAACTTTCAGATGGGTCTAACTGATCTTGTATAAAAAACAACTGTGATTTCGAAGTCCATGTAGAGTGCACACTGTGACATGACCATAGTGTACAGAGGATCATATATTCTCCTGGGTTATGGCATCAGTTAAATAATAGGTTTCTAGGATGCTGCAGCTTCTCTATTGCCATTCTTTTTCTCATTTTACTTTTTCTCCTTGTCTGCCTATACAGATACCAGCTAAGGCTTCCTGAGGTTGTGTTGTTCCTGTCACAGTAGACAGCGGTATCTGCAGATATTTTGCATAGAGCAGAGGTGCTGTTTGTGTCTCCAGTTTTCCAGGATGCCTTGCCATGCAGCTACTGTAGATCTGGTACTCTCACGTGTCTGTGTGCAGGCAGAGGCACAAAGGCACATAAACCAACATGCACCCATTACACAGCTGGAATGAAGAATTTTGTTACTACTCTGCTATTAAATCATTACAACAACTAGATTTTACAGGAATAATATTATTGAGCTATAAATAACAGCTTGGTTATACTACAGGGAGACTTTCCGATATCACAAGTGATTTGATTGGCTTCAGTTTTCCTTCTTAAAAGTAATTGTATTTTCAGAAGGAATAATGCCCCTCTCATCACTTGTTAAAATGATGTTTCTCTGAGTCCCTCAGTTAAGGAGCTGTTCAGGTGTCTCTGTTTTGGAAATTCTTGGCAATTTCTGTACTCTCTGCTTTGCCTGTATGTTCTTGCCTGTACACATCAATTTTGTGTCATTTATCATTGTACAGTGAATCAGATTTCCAGACATGACAAGCTTTAAGACTTGCTAAGATAAGCAAGCAAATGTGTTACTGTTTGTATAATAGTATTTTCATATTGATATTATCTCCTAGATTTCCCATCACTATTGAGACTGATTAATGCCTGCAAAACACAGGAACATGTCTTTTATAAAGTGTCTTTCTGTCTGTTCATTATTTCCTATTACTTATTGCAGCAGAATTCCATAAACACATTACATCGACTGCCCCATAAACCCAGTTTGTGCCCCACAAGTCTCTCTGTGCCTGGCCTCTTTCAGAGGTCTATTAATGCCCTGTGGCTACACAGACCCACTGCTGCACCTGCGAGCGACCGCAGGGGTCGGTGCCAAACAGCTGGGGCTGGCAGAGGCAGCAGTGCTGGGCTGCTTCGGCACTGCCTCTTGACCTCCCTCTCTTCCCCAGCCTGGGAATCCCTGGATGCCTTCCTCCTTCTCCTTGATATGGGAAGATTGTCCCTGCCCTGGTGACAGAAAAATCCAAATGGATTAGATAGAGCTAAAGACAGGAAAGAAAAAACAGTTTCCTCGAGGTCTCCACCCGGCCACTGGCAAAGCCAGACCAGCGCTGTGCCCTGACCCCAGTCCAGTACCCAAACCCCAGCCTGCTCCAGCCTCCTTCAAATGCAGCTCACACAAACCAGGTTGGAAGTGATTTACTGCTTTTTAAGAGTGTTTTCAAATTGCATCTTTTTCAGTTGTCAAGAATTAACTGAGACTGACTTTTAATTAATGGATCATGTTATTTGGTGCATCTGAGAAGAAAATTTAAGAAATATCTTTGGCTCTTTTGGCCTGTATCCATAATGACAGCCAGGCTAATTATATTGGTCACCAAGTTATCAGAGCAATCGTAACTGGAGGGAAACAGACGCCAGGAGAAGCTGGTAGTAAAATCATGATGTATTTCACAATCATCTTATTACTGACTGCTTTAAATGAGGACCTAAAATGTTCTGTCAGTGCTGAGTGAGTGTCAAGGTTCCAGCAAGTCTTAATTCACAGAAGTTCAAGCTTTCCTTGCTTATGGAAACTGACTGGTGAAAAAAGAAATAGTATTCCTCAGTAAAAGCATGTGGAAAACAATTTACTGTTTTTACTTGCAAATGTTAACGATGCAGGCTACATGTTCTTTTTTCTGCTGAGGTTAGGTATTAGAAAACAAAACTCTCTGATGAGGTTGCTCTAAGCTAACTTCGATTTCATCACATCAGAGATGAAGTTGGCCCATAGTTCTCTGTCATTTGCTTACTGGATCTGAAAGAATATAACTGCATGTAATGGTGACTCAGAGCACCAGCTCCCGCTGGGAATGTCCCTGTGTGCTTTCAAACCCAGTACGTCACAAGTAGTATACAGTATGTACTCCTCTCAAATCTAGGTTTAAACTAATTTAATTAAAAGCCCTAGAGATAGGTTAGCTGTCACACAGTATGAACAGAATACTCTTTTCATAATTTAAAAACCAAACTCTGGCCCCATAGTTTCCTCTGTTGGGCCACTGCAAACCAAGGTACTGCTGGATTATGACTTCAAATAATAACTGAAATTTTGAGAAGGAACAAAGTCATAAAACTCCTCTGGACTAAATGTATTCCCAGCCACATAAACAAGGAAATGGATTTTATAATTAATTCAGAGTTCTCTGGCAAGCACAGTGTTGTAATGTGTTGTAATCTACTGATTAAGTTCCAGTAAGAACACTGGCAATGGCTTTTTTTATCAATATCAGTCTTTTAACAGCACCCAAAAGAACCGGAATCTCAGAATAACGATGGGTGGATTGTGCTCATCTGAACATCCAGTCAACACAGGGCAACACTTGGAGAGGGGTGAGGCTGTAGGAACAGGGTTTGTGTCATCCTTGGGTCCTGTTTGCTACCTCTTCCCATGTCCTTGAGCATTGTGTTTTGGAAACGTGGTACTTTATAGGAAATTGCTTTTGAGAAGTTCATGCTGAATGGGTGTTTGAAACCTTCCAGCAAAGCTTTTAATCCACTGGGATTCTGTTTCACAGAATGCTTTGCCATCCGTCAGGCCATTGGTCATGGCTGTTAATTAAATGAAAATGCGAAATAAATCTACAGTGCGGAGATACAACATAGCCAATTAAATATTCCAGCAGAAGGTGCTAATGATAAAAAGTGGATGCCACCAAGGACAACCCATATGATGCCAGAATACAAATCCTACCAGATGACAAAATGTACGACTCCCATTAGAGGCAGGGAGGAAAGAAAGCAGTGACCCTGACCACTGAAGTACAGCAGAGGTGGTGGTGAGACCATTCAGGATGTGAGTACATGTTTGGGAACTTCTGTGGGTGAGAATGAAGGCAAGTCAAAATTGGAACTATAGACTACGTGCTCTTTATTTTCTTGATCTTGATGTGTGAAAGTCTGATAATTCCTGAGTGAGTTCTTTGCCATACAAGCAAAGCATCATATTTTAAAAAATGTGGTTGTTTTAGTATAAAAGAACAATACTAAAGAAAGCAAATAATAACTGTGTTTGAAGTGACTGAGGGATTGTTGGCCTTGCATCTTTGTGAAGAGGTTTCATGGCTATGCTGTGAAAAGGGATGACCTCTCTAAGTGGCTCTTCTTGGCAAGGTTAAACCCAATGAATGGCAATAACTCAGCAGTTACAGCTAACTACAGCAGCTCATAGACAGGCATTATAATTTCATTAAAGATCTGGCAATCAGGGGCAATCTAAAGAATATAAATATACTGAGATGAATAATCTTAAGTTCCATGAAATCAAAGAAAATATTTAACAAAGTTATTGCAAGAAACAATTTAATGAGCTATCTTGAGACAAATGAATTAATGAATATTTAGAATCTTGTCTATGTAAACAGTTGCACCTTTTCTACCTATTAGAGAGGTTAATCTCTTTTCTTGAGAAATGCAGTTTGATAAAATTTATACTTGAAAGAAAAACATGACTATCTTAAGTAAGATATTTCAATAGCTCATGAAAATTGTGTCACACCAAAACCCTTTCTTACCACTAATGTTTCAGGTGCATACTTTATATGCCTTAATATGCATTTTAGCTTGGATTATAGTTGGGAGCTTCTTTCTGCTTTTTAGCTTTTGATTGCATGTTTTACTCTTTTTAGAAGTTAGGTGTTTACATGGGAGTTGTATCAAGGGCTTCATGTTCTTAGAACAGAGAAAATGGAGCAGAGTTGAATTTTAGAATAGTGTAGAATTCTGGCCTTTGAAATTTCCACAGATTTTCAGTTCATGGAAACTTATCTCTCTCCATTCTTCTCATAAATGCAGATAATGCAACTCTAGTAAGACTCAGCCAAACGAAATATTAAATAATGCCATCCTTTTTAGCCAGTTTTGCATTCCTTAGATTATAATGGAAGTGTAGTTTCTTGACATGCAGCATGTTAAAACATTTTTAACAAAGTTCTGGTCTATTACAGGCCCTTCTCCCCTTCTTTCAAATAAGTCCAAGTGCTCTTTATACATATGTATGTATATACATCATAGAATCATAGAATGGAGAATGGTTTGGATTGGAAGGGCCCTTAAAGATCATCTAGTTCCAACCTCATATATATATATGTGTGTGTGTGTGTATGTAAGTATGCATAAATAAATGTGTGTATAGGCCACTTAGGTCTTTAAAGCAAGGCCATACTGGATGTAGACTGAATCTGAGTCAAACTGCACTGCTAATACAGTAGTGTCAGGCCTTAGGCAGCATTATTACCACACTTATGTTCAGGCTCAGCTATTACTATCCCGTCTCAGTACAGAGAGACTAGTCCGGTCCTGTACTTTGTTTTCCCAACCCTATATCCCTTCCTAGACCTGCACAACTTTCTGCAGCCGAAGACAAATCTTGTTGCCTTTCACAAACCAGTATTCCTTTTCCCCCAGCAATATTTTGGATGAGAGGAGAGCTGTTGTGATGTTGAGGTTCCTAGAGGGAAGAAGCAAGGAGAAATGTTTGAAACATGGAGGAGGGAAGCAGAGGGAAAGACAGTGGAAAAGTTGTTGAAAGGGACCCCAACCCTGGGGACAGACCAGAGTAAAAGTGGTGCTGTAAATGAATTTATCACTGCTGAGAGAAAGAGTTAAAGAGAAACTTAATGCGCCCAAACCACAACTTTGTGCCATTTCCGCACAAGTGAAGATGAGTTAGGTGGAAACTTGATGGTCAAAGGTGGGATTGTAGCAAAGTGGATGGAAATTATCAGCATCTGCCACCCACAAAACATACAGTAAAGGAATAAATGGCTAGATTTCCCCCTATAGTTAGTAGGGGACAAGATACTTAAATGATATTCAGAGCACTCAATAAGATGCTCACATGATGGCTCAGGGAATCTGGAGAAGGCAGATACATCCCCCTTGAAGGAGTGGAAAGAAAACTACACACATGGACTCCAACAGCTCAGTGAGTGACAATGAGGGTGCAGTTATTTTATATCACTATTATTTCTTACTTTTCAGTGCAAAAAAACCAACTCCGACAAAGCTACTCCAGAGTTTTGTGTGGATGAAAAATGGCAAAATATCTCACCTGGTACTGCCTCTTTGCTGATAGTTTCGATGCTGTTGGTTGATCTGCGGCTGGTGGCAACTGATTGATATCCATATGCACATTTGCTTTCTAGTTTTGAAACCTTTTTTTTTTTTTTCACTTAGTGTTCCCTTGAGACTAACATAACAACGTGCATAGGATTGCTCTGTCAGCAGAGTATGTTCTGCCTTTTCCTTCCATACCTGAGAGTTGTACACTTTTGGTGACCTTGGAAGAGTTAAATTTCAGAGCACTGAAGGATGCTGGACTTTGATAAATAATCATGGATTGTAATAATTATTGATACTTACCAGGTGAAGAATGTGCCCAGAAGATGATTATTCCAGTAGATGTGAACGTCAAAGGATAAACTGCTGCTGTGTCCTTCACTCCTGCCATGGACATTTAGAGGTAGATCCTCAGTGGGACTCAGAGACACAAATAGCCCAGTGTGGCTGGGACTGACCTTTGTTCTACTGGGATGTGCTCTCAGGTGAGGGTGTAAAAGCTTATCAAATTATTGGATACCTCCAGACCTTGCCTGGGGCTATATGCTTGGAAACATGAGTGGGTGTGCTGTGCTTGATTAGTGTCAATATTTTAAACTGAGGTGGATTTCAACAGAAAAAAATACAGATTTTAAACACAATGTGAATGGAAGCCTCTCCTAAAATAACAGGAGATGTTAATGAGCTCTCTACAAGAGGCTTTTTTTTAGTGTGTGATTGTGGCTGTTCTTAAAAATGAATAGACCTTTCAACATTCAAAGGACTATTCTCCCTTCCCTTCTGATCTGGCCTTCCTTTCTCTCCACATTCCCTTAGTTGCTAACTTTCATTCTCTGCTGTGATCCTAGAAAGCATGAAGGCTGGGGTTGGAGAATACTTTTGGCCTCAATTAAAAATAGAAAGTTGTGAAAAATAAGTAAAATATTTCAAGAAACAAGGGGAAACAAAGAGTCACTTATATCTTATTGCAGATAGTGACAATCTAAGCAAGATCATGGTTTCTTATTAAATTATACCCATGTGACATATTTGAGCATAATTTGCATCTATACCTATATAAACTATATACACAAAAGTTATATAATTCAGGTATCATTTAGCAAGAGGCAGCAGCCTACCCGCAGGCAGGTGCGTGCAGCGTCTCCATCCCGCATTTGGCATGCCTTTACATGCCTGTGTACACGGGGGTGCGTGTTCTTCGTGCTTCCCGCAGCCACCGGAGGGGCACCCCCGTCCCGCTGTGGGGCCGTGCCGCTGCGGGAGGGTCCCCGCAGGCAGGTCCGCCCGGGGCGGTGCGGGGCGGTGCGGGGCCGGGACTGCCCGCGCTGTTCGCCGCGCCGCCGCTGGGGGTATCTTTGTACCATTTTTCATCCAGCAGCAATTTGGAGTGGAAACGTGTAATAGGGGAAAAAGCAGGGATCTCGGCGGTTTGAGCGAGCCGTGCATCCAGGAGCCAAAAAAGATTAACATCCCCCTCCGCGACCCCTCCGCACCTCCCCGCGCCCCTCGGGGCACCGCCGCGGCTCCGAGAGCACCCGCTGGACACCGAGAGAAAGGGATTCGTCTGGAGGGCAATTTCGGATCGGGGGAGATCTATTGGATTAGTGGGATTATCTGCCTGCAGACGGAGAGAAGTAGCGTTTGATCATTTCCATTGCCTGCCTGATGGTCGGATTTACATGGAGGTGGCTCGGCACGGATGAGGCTGGATTCCGGATGGGGATTTCCAGCCCCCCCTCCCCGCGCCCCGATCCCAGGAAAGGGGAGAAAAATATATAAAAATCGGTATAATTGGGAAGTGTCCGGGGCACTATTGGAAGCCCTCCCGCTCCCAGCGGCTGGGAGAGCCGGGGGAGGCGAATCCAGCGGATTACAGCTTCAACTGCGATTGCGGGAAAGCGGCCGTGAACTGGTAAATACTTTGATGCTCCCGGCGTGCGGGGCGAGCCCGCGCCGGGATGGAGAGGAAGGAGGGAGCGAACGGGCTGGGATGCAGAAGGGCGGCCGGGATGGGCTCGGGGCCCCGGGCAGGGCAGGGTGGCTGCGGGGCTGAGCCCGGGGAGCGCTTTGCAGGGCCGGCTTGGGAGCCGTGTGTGTCCGTGTGTGCGTGTCCGCGGGCAGGGCGATGCGTTGGGCTGCGGGTGCGGGGCTGCGCGTCTGCGGCGATCCCCAGCGGAGCCTCCTCGGGGGGATGCGCGGCGGCAGGAACCGCTGCGGGGGTTGTTTGCGGGGGGATTTGCGCACACACACACGCACACACCCCCCGCACCCGCCGCCGCCACCCGAGCGAACTTTTCCTCCCCCGCCGCCCCGGGGCCGCCGCCCGCCGCGTGCCGGGCGCGGAGCTCCGCGGGCGCCCCGCAGCCCCCGGTGCCTCCCGCAGCGCCGTGTCCCTGCCTGGGCTGCCGGGCCTGACGGGGGATTTCTTTTTTTATTTCTTCAGACATCTTTCTCGCTTGGGTGCTGAGTGCTGGCTCTTCTGCTCCCCTCCTCCTCCTGCGCCCTCCCCATCCTCCCTTCCTGACGATCGCACTAGAGCATCATCTTTAGTTGCTAAAGGAAAATCAATTTTCAACAGGTTTAATTAAAATTAATCAGTCAAATTACTTAATATTAATTGACTTATAATTAAAGCCAGAAAGTTACCTTGGAATCAGGAGAAAGGATGTTATCTGGAATCATTCTAAGGATGCATATGGTTTCAGAGCAATTACATTCAAATAATTGTTTAAATAAAACAAACCAGAGCTTGATTAAAGTGTTGTGTTCTTGCTGCTGCAGGTGACACAATCTGAACTGGCTATTTCCTTCTGTAAATTTGCTGACCTTTTGAAGGAATATAATTTTAGTTTGACACTGGGTTTTCTTTCTGGAAGGCCAGTTTGTTTTAGCTCTAACAACTATGGCATAAAAAATATTCACTAGTATAAAATGGAAATATGTCTTATAGAAGCTATAAATATCAAAGTGAATGTTTTTAGCACGTTTAGATGTTCTGTGAATTTGAAATGAAGCAGATTTTTTTTTTTCTCCATCGTAAGTGTAGGAAATTGTCTTAGGAATTATTTTTTTTCCCCAACATTGCCATCCACTCTGGCAATATTTGCATCTATCCAGTGCCTTAGTGGGACCAGACAGCACTGGTAAATTCAGAGAGATAAATCACATCTGAAGCCATGTATTCACGGCAATGCTCACAATAAGCTTTTCATGCACCCTTAAGACCAAGGTTGTTTTTTGTGTTTGTTTTTTACAGTAGCAGCATTTTTGGTGCATCTACAGACTCTTGTTATTGCTGAAAGAGCAACACTGTGAGCTTTGGGACATCTTCTCCTACTTTTTTCCTGGGCTAGCTTCTTTGAAGCAAAGGATACATATGAAATTGCATGTACTTTATTACTGGCACCTGACAAGTGAAAGACCCATGCATGGTATAAATGAGCCTTTAAAAATAGAGCCCATTATTCAGGGTCCTGATTTTCAAAAATACTGATTCCCATTGACTGCACTGAGACCTGTGTGGGCTCAACAGCTGTAACACGCAGCCCACTTTTGCATCTTTGAAATCAGATTTGCAGATTGGGAGCCCAAAGCTAAGTAGCCATGTTTGGAAATACTGGTTAGGTGGGTTTATTTCTTTTCTTCTCCCCCTCCCCCCCTTTATTTGGGCACAGGATGCAGGGTTAAAGAAGACTGCTTCTTAGTTACTTTTGATAAATGACACAGTTTTTCTTAGACTACAGCTACAGATTGCAGTGATGTTGCACAAGCAGTTTTGCAGTAAATGATTAGGAGAACCTTAGCTACATACAGAGAGACCCCATTTATTCTGTACATTTCATGTGAATCATATGCAGGCTGTGGGAAGAAAAATGAGGCTGAGGATAATCATGCTAAGTGTGCTGGGAAGCAGGAATTGGCTGAACACCTCTGTTTTGTGATTAACTGGAGTAGCAATGAAAGCCATGAGAGAGTGCTCAGGCTGTTTAAGGCAGTAAGTTGTGTAGAAGCGAGGAGAAGGGCTGTAGTTCTGACACTGCTTTGGTTGTCTTACCCCTTTTCCTACAGTAGGGTAAGGAGACAATATCCTGGCTGTTGATACTTCACCATCCTTAGCAGAGTGGGTTTGCTCTGGATTATTTGGCTGGAGGTGGAGCAGTCTGCTGAGGAGGGTTATTTAAAGACTGGGACAGGGCTGTAGGCAGATACATTGATTTGCAAGTGAATGGAGGATTTGAACATGGTAATGGTGGTGGTTTTATTTTTTATCAGTTTGCATATTTAATATCCACTGGCATAGACACAAGCGTAAACCACTCTAATTGTTCAAATGGAGTCTGGGGAAAAGAGGAGAAAGCAGAGGCTTAGATGTGGTCTCAGTTCGTAATGGATTGGCTTGCCTTTATTAAAAGCAAATATACATTCCTTTCTAATAGAGATGTAAAGATGTATTACATATCCTTGGCTAGTTCTGAATTATTTGTTTGATGTCATATTTAATATGGTTTTTTAATAACATGAAAAAGAAACTATTTAAATATTAAATTGTGAAAAAAGAAGGACAAAAAGAGACAGACGTTGATTGAAAGCAAATAGTGAAAAGACAGCATTTTGCCAGAGATTCAGTAGAAACCTTTGTGGATTTCTTTTAATAAAAGATAGGCAGTTATCAATCTGATCCAGTAAATAATATAATTTTTGATTAGTCCCAGATATCCATGCATGGTAAGTATAAATGTAATGATAAAAAGTAGATCCTGACCGATGAGTAAAGGCTGTTCTGAATCATATTTCTGTTACTGTAGCCCTGTTTCTGAGCTCTGCATTAGGAAGAAATGTAGATTACTCAGAGGGGGATGCCTGCCCTGCTGCCCAGTTGTTGCACAAGAGTTTGTATGGGAGAGAGGAATGGAGGGAGGGGATTAGGGGATGCAAAACAAAGAAGATGATAGGAAAACTTCATCATGTATTGCATACCAAGAACACATCCTGTAGTTTTAATAGAAATGATGACATTGCATTCCCCTGAATAACTATTGAATTATCACAATTACAAGAGGAAATTGCATTGGCTTCTTGGTGGCACAGCTCCACCTTTCCACCTGCCTCTGAAACCCCCACCTGGTTTCCAACAGACTTTGTTTTTGTAACTGTCAATGGCTGATTGGTTACTTAGTACCATGCTCAAGTTTCCTTGTGCACCCACTCTGTCTTGCCACTTTTCACTAGAAAACAAAAGGTGGTGGGAAGGACCACCAACTGCGTGAAACCAGGGGACACAATGTCTCTACTGTAAATATCCTCATGGTTATCAAGCCATGTAAAGGTCTGGGCTGCAAATAAATGATGAGGCCATTAAAAGAAAAGCAATTGGAGTTCTCTTTGCCCCATTTGTTGAATTCTTCTGTTTTGTCCTCATAATATTTTCTGCATCATCAGTTTTAGTGCTGACTTTGGGTAGCCTGTTACCTTCTGTTGATGCTTGGTTAGGTCTTTTACACCGTATCAAGGGAGAATGGAATACTTGGAAATTAGCAACATGTGACTGTAAAATCATAAAAGTGGTTAAGGACACTTTACAAATATTGTACTTCAAATTACTCATATTCCTTTAACCAAGCAAAGAACTTAAATAGCAATTGAAAATTATGTTTTCTGAATCTCCTTAATCACATTCTGCCTAAAGATGCCATTAGTCCACTTGTTGAACTGGTTCTGGGAATTTAATGAGGCAAATACATTTATGTTGTATTTCTTAACATTATTTAATTCCATTTTGTCACAAGCTTTCAAGTTCAATGTCTGAACTGAAACCCAATCTTTAACTTCTGCCTTCCCAACCCCGTCCCCCAGTTTCCAAAAAAGTACTTGAAAGCAGTAAAGTGTTATGTAGGCACATAGTGTTAGAAATATTCATGAGGAGAAGATGACAATTTAGTTAGAAGAAACCTCAGAGAGAGACTGAGTATTTTGACATCCTCAAACCTGTGTAAAATAGGCATTGTGGGATGAGGCTTTTGTTTCTTCAACTGGTTTCCCAATGATAGGTTATTTTTGTGGAGAATTGGGATGCTGATATAGTCACCATGAGACCCCATTGCTGGGTTAGGAAACCCTCTGGCCACTGGAGTTGTGACCAGGGTGACCAGGACATGACCATAGGGAGACCCGAGACTGGTTGCTATAACAAATAAGTCTCTTTCTCACAGATAGTGGTAGAAAATGAAAAGAGGACAAGGAGCTGAATAATGGGAGCTACACATGAAGTCAGATGGAAAGAGTAAATCTTTGTAGACATTTAATGGTGTTATATTCTAAGCTTTTGGGAAATTTTATTTGAAATTTTTTTTACAACAGTAAATATAGTCTCTGCTATATCCTATTTCTATTTCATGTGAGAGAAAAATTCCCCATCTATGGCACAACACTTTACTGCTACCATTACTGCAGACTTTATAGATCAGAGATGTGTCAGCATGTTAGCTTTAGCTGTAATGCTTTTTTTGTGTGAAACCTTATGGGCCTTGCAGCCACTTTCTCACACTGACACTCATAAAACGTTCAAGTTCTCATATTTATTATTTAATTTGATTCCTATATAAAGCAACAGAGCTCTTTGGTACATGAATATGAAGCCAAAAATGACAGGCAGGCATGAATGGGACTAATGAGTTTTAATAATGCACATATTAGAAACTGCTAAAGGAAGTTCAATTAAGAAAAACAAGTTAAGCATGAAATTCATTTTGGAACAAATGCAAGTAAAGTCACAGATGTACAGAATGCTAGATCACAGGAAACAGCCTCTTCAAGTTGATAGATCCCTATAATGCCAATATTGCACTCAAACTGTAGTGTGCACTCTGCAGTTCTGGAAAGCGTGGTAATACCATTTAAGAGCACTTTCTGAGTTGAGTTAGAGATGTTGGGTTTGTGATTAACAAATTATATTTGCACCTCTGGGAATTTTATGATGAGTTCAAATTTGATCTCAATTACCCTGATGGAACTGAGATCATCTTGACTATCTGATCAAGAACAAAAGGCGCTTTTTTTCTGCCATAAAAAAGTGTTTGGGTCTTTTTCTTGAAAAAAACCAAAGAAACAAAGAAAATATTCTTTTTGGAAAACCAGTTATTGATCTAACTCTACAACAAGGGTTTTGTGTGCTTGGAACTGTTATTGTATTGTATCCAGATAGAAAAACAATTCATGGAAAGATCTGAGTTCATTCAAGCCTCTTTACAGAGTTCTCTCTCAAGAAGTTGTAATAAATGTAGTCTAGACTGTTTTATCTTGAATTCCCAACACCCTCCCAATAGGAAAATACAAAAGTGATCTCTTTCTTGTGAATGTGATATGAAAGCTTGCTTTAGGTGATAAACTAGCATTAAAGGTAGCATTATTGTTGATATTATAGTTGTATTAAAGGTGGTGAAGAAAATGCAATTTACTTTTCTGGCATTATTGACTCCAGTGAACCAAGGGTTAGCCACAAATATATATGACGTAAAGAACTTTGTTATCAATTCCATACCTTAATTTTTCACCTGCACGAGACAACCAAAGAACACTTTGTTTCGGGAGTCTCAGTCTGGGTTGGAGGTACTCTGTTAGAGTGATCAGATGGGAAGCATGTGTATATTTTATGAAGTATTAATCAAAGCAAATTAAATCCACTTGACTTAAAGATATACAATGTACAGATTTCAATGCTGAGGTTCTCAAATAAGGAATATCTGGGTTATTTTTTTTTTTTCTGCAGAATGATCTTTGATTAACATGATTGCAGTGCAATTTCTACAGTAGGTCAAACAATCTGTGTCCTGAAGCACAGTGCTGCCATCAACAGAATAGCCCTTTGATCATTTAGCTGAACAGTTACAGTACTCAAAATTGTGCATAAAGTGTGGTCCATTTAAGAGTTAACCGTAAGCTGCTAAAAGGAATAAAGGTTCACTTCAGTGCCCATTATATTCCAAGCCAGTGCATCTGTCATTTTTAATTTAAATCTGTATTACTTAGCTGTCTAAAACTTTACACATAAGTGACAGAGTTACCCATTCTTTCTGTTATGGGTAAAATCACCATTTCGTTACCTACTTACTGTGCAAAATGTCAGACAGCTATAGTCCACATTAAAAAATTGTAGTCAACTTCTGGTGATATAAACAATTACTTCAGCTAAGAGGTAGAATTACTTTCAGAAAGTGATATATTGATATAAGTAAATGGAAGCTAATAAGACTTAAGTGACCCCCTTCTTCTCAGGCTTGATTTGTCTAATTCAAAAACAGTTTAATAGAATATTATGATCAGAACTCTTCCTATTTTGGCAAGCTAAGTTGCAGAAATTATTTAAAGGGATCTTTTGATCATGGAAATATTAGTTAATAAGGAGTTAGCCTTAGTGAATATTCCCACTAATGGGAAAGAACAAAAATATAGTGCAGCTGAAAAATGCATCAGAATTTAAAGGAGCCTTATGACATCTACTCAGTTTAATTCAACTTTTCACTAATTTTGCTATACTATATCTGAATACTGTATTTGAATACTGTATTTATATACTGTATATTTCACTAATTGGTTATTGGGTTTTGTCTAAAAAACATCATATTAAATAGAAGTGAGAATGGCACTGAGGAATTGCTTTCTTGGACCTGGGAGTGATATATTTACACAGCTTGTAGCATGTGGAAATCCTTCCCACTGGGTTGTTTGTGGACCCATGTAACATAGCACTTGTAATCTCATACTAATGTGGGATGGGACTGTGAGCCCATCAGGATGATGTCTTACTCATACCTTTGTTGGTGATCTTGGCAAAGGTTCTGCTGGTATGTGGGAGCTAACCAAATCCCACCAGACCTGTATCCTTCTTACATGTATTATATATTCAGGATTGCAGTCTTTGTTATCACTTCTTACACCTATTTTTTTAAATGCATATAGTTAATTTCATGAACTAAAAACATGCAAATCCCATCCCATTCCCAAGTATTTATACAAATAGCCAAGAGCATTGTATATTTTAAAATCTTTCAAAGAATGGTTTGGGTTGGGAGGAACCGCTAAAGGTCATCAAGTTTTGCCCCCATGCCACAAGTAGGGACACCTTCCTGTAGACCACGTTGCTCAAAGCCACATCCAGCCTGGTCTTTTTTACTACTACGTTGAGAGAAAACATGTCATATTTGGCACAGAGCTTTGCTAACTTGAAACACAAAAGAAGAGATGGGAAATTCTGTGATGCATCTCTGGAGGTTTTGTCTGATCATGTTTACAATTGGTATGGAACACTAAAATAGTGTTCACCCTGGGTCAGACTCTTCCCTCTAATGGTTTCTCTTCTCCTGGCCATGTTCCTGTTTGGCACCATAGCATATTTTAGAACATGTATTTCTTCTTAGAGACGTGAAATGTCTCTGGGCTCTTAGTTCTAAGTTGAGACTGTTGTAAATAGAAATGGATGCAAATGGAGCTCATTGTGCAAAATAGCATTTGTGTTTTGAAATGAAGGAGCATTGTGTAGTGTTCCAAACTTTTACAATCACTTTGTATGGTTATTTGTGCAATTGGGACTTACTGGGAAAACTGAGGTGGAAAGGTGTTTTTAGGCATGAATATCAAATTACAGAGTACATCTTCAGCTAAAAAGAAAACATCCCTTTTTTGTTTGTTTGTTTGGTTTGCTTGGTTTTTTTTTTTAATCATAACAATGATAGCCTTTCCATGTGCTGAAGCTGGCATATGGCCAGAAGCCTTGGGTGCCACCAAAGGTTTTAATAATCCATTGGAGCTATTGACAGGTGACACAGATCAAATCATCCCTTAAGATTTGAAGGTCTGTGCATGAGTAACAAAGAGGAATTTAGCTGCTGCAGTTTGCAGCAGATGTGACCTGTTGTGGGATGCCCTGTGTCATTGGAAATGCAAAGATGCACTGAAGCTATCTCAGATTGTTCACTCCTCAGCATACTAAATACCTCTCCAAAGTATTTCAGAATCTGAGCTATAAAGTAATTTGAATTCAGAAAGGAAGATAATAAAATAATAGATGATAGAAAAAACCTCTATATAGTATAGAATGTTTGAAAGACCATGAAAGACTTTATCAAATACCTTTTGCAGTAGAATTCATTTGTGTTACTACAGGGAGCAATTGTGATCCTCAAATCCAGACAGTAGTAAAACCTAAAAATGTTTCTCCTCCTCCTCCTCTTCAGATCCACATTATTTTGATGCTGAATCTTGTCCCAGATTGATCATCGTTACTCTTTAATTTATTCTCCTGCCTGTCTCCCTGATTTTTCCTGCTCCTGTTTATTGCTTCTCTTTTTTCCACTGATTTCAGTTCAGCCAAGTCCAGATAGCAAGGGAAAGTCCTATAAATTATCTGCTGAAGGACTGAGGAGGATTTTGTCCAGCATTGACTCTCAACTAGTAAGACATGCTCCTGGCCGGCTTCCCTGTTTGCCCTTGCAGTTGCTGCTCACAATGAAATTTTGGCATAAAAGTCTCAAAAGATTTGATTAATCTCAGTCTTTTTATTTAAGTTGAGTTTGTGTTTGTAATGTGATGGCTTCAGGGCAGCCAGTGACAAGCTTGATTGTCTGACCTCTCAGTCTCAAAAATACACTATTACTTAGCCATTTAAAAAGAAAGGCTTAAAAAGAGCAAATCCAAAATTGAAGTTACAAATACAATGTAAAGTTGTTGATTCAAATTCTGCAAGTGCTTTACAATTTGCTGCCCTGTACAGCCCATCCATCTACTTACTGAAGCTAACTACTATCCAATAGTTAACTAATTAGGAATAGCCAAACACAGCACTGAGTTTTAATCTTTCTTTTTTAGCGTTCTGTCTTTGTCTTAGAGTAAAACCTTGTCCATGGGAGGCAAACCAGAACTGTAGATCGCAGCAGAACAGTTCACCAGCAACCAGTAGATGGATAAACTTAGAGCTATAGCCCAGCTCTAGGATTTGCTTTAAATTTACATCAAATGTACCATTTTAAGTAACCAAAGTGTATTAAAAGCTGACTTAGGTCTGCAAACAGGTGATACATGAATTATTAGTAGCATCTTGGTGGTATTCAGCATTGAACCAACTCAACAGCTTGAAATGAAGAAGGATGTTTTCCCTTGGTGCACCTGTGTTGCATTTGTTGTCCTCAGACCTCCTGCAGACCATGTGAACCAGCAGGAGAGCTACTGAGATTAAGTTCCTGCTATTTAAAAGTTTGAGCTTGAGAAAGAAGAGAGTGTATATTTTTCCGTTCCTGACAGGAAAACAACCCCTAATGTTGTTAAGGCCCAGTGGAAAAGGTTTAAATCTGTGGAGGTTTCTGAATGCCACTGAGGAAGAAGCTTCCATCTTTCCTTGTACATGAACTCAGAAAAGTTACAGTCAGTGCCTTCTGCTCTGGCACCTGACTGCCTACTCTGCCTTTACTGTTTCTCCAGTAATATCCTACTACCTCCAAAATCTGAAATGCAACAAAGCAACAATCCTCCACAAGGCAAATGTCTACCATTCCATGTAAGTGTATTAAAATAAAAGCAAACACATGCGTCAAGTTTGGGGAATTATTTTCTGCAGCTACATTGGTGCATTTCCAGCAAATGAGGAGAGTTTGCAGCTGGAGAATGAAGGCTATAAGCCTGTTTGCTAATGCAGTTTCACAGTGAAGGTGTTAGAATTAGCAAAGAAAGAAAGAGAGAGAGAAAATTGTGGAAAAGCTTCATCTATCTCCTTATTGCCTCCTGAGATAGATTGTTCAGAGCTAAAGGAACTCTAGACGTGAACCAAATCTCCTGCTGTCCTATATAGCTTTTACAATCTCCTTTTTAATAACCCAAACTGCAGGGTAGTCTGACTATTAGACGAGCCGTTCTTTTGAATTCTCTCTACAATGTGTATAGACATGATAAAAAAACAATTCTCATTAAAGCTGCCAATGCTGTTTCAAAAGCAGGTGGTTTAAAATGTTTCCTATACAAAGCAAAACACATTTCTTGTGCATTACACACTGCTTAATAGGGAGTGTAAGATTACACTGCTATGTTGTGTATAACGCTGCATTTTAAGTAATAGGATATTGTAAGTCGTGTTGGAACTATGTTTCACATGAATATGGAAGACATAATGATATGCACTGAGCAATTTTCAGAAGTGCTGGAACACAGCCTTGTGTGACAACCTCTGAGCTACAGTAGTTGAAAATAGCATCTGGAATTTCAGATTATACAGTCTCTGATCCTAACTGATTATTTTTCTAGGATATTGTTCAGTCAGCATGTGGATATATGAAAGATAACATTTCCACTGTCCTATGGGAGCGCTTGTTGTTTATGTTATAAATTAAGGATGGTAGGAATTGAGTGCTTTCAACTTGCATTTTCATTTTTCACTGAAGTCAGTCTTTTATAAGGAATGAAGGATTGATCTGACGTAAAAAGTGTGATATACAGCTCCATACCTAAACTGCCTGTTCACATACTTTTCCAAATCATCTCTGTAAAAAATCCCAAACCCAACTCACAGAGGTGCAGTTATACTTCTGTGCAAGTTCAGTTGCCTCAATGTTTCAGAAAGGGTCTTTTGAAAAATAAAAAAAATAAAAATGTATATATTATAAACTGCTTTTAATGAAATAAAATGCATTTGTGTCTTCAGTATGTCTGTCTGTCTGTTAATTTCCCCATCTTCTGCTTTGAGAAATAATTACTTCCATTTTGAAAAATCTACTTGTGCAAATAAGGTGAAAATTGATTATGAGCTGATTAAGTTCAATAAAATATTAATATAAGCACTATGTAATATAGCCTGGCAGCAAATTGCTTACTCTTGAAAAGCTGAATTTTAAAAATATGTTTTCTGAGGGTCCTGTTTCTTCTGAAAAGTCTCTGTAAATTCAACAGGTGACATTGCAGATAATCCCGTAATCAGCGTTTCACCCGCCATTTCATGGACCCATAAACTACTGCAGTTTTACTTACATGACTCTAGCAACTATTAATGTATGGAAATAACGTGTGAAACATCTAGCTATCGCTCTGCTCATATTAGCTCTTTCATACTAATGATTTATTTTCATTTTCTCCAGGATATAGACCTGCGGCTAACTGGATTTGATTTATAAGAGGGGATTCTGCAGTAAATGGCTGCTCTCTTCATATTGCTGCTATGGAAAACAGAATTGTCAATAGGATGTAGTCTGATAAATAGTGCTGAGTGAAGATGCAGCTTCAATAAGTGTGAAATCAATGGAAGATACTTACCGCGTGAAAAGCCTTTTGAGATTTTTCTGACAGGCACCTCTTTAGGAAACTCGCTCTGTTTCCTTCTGTCGCCCTGTTTTTACACCAGTGGATACAAATCACATTGCTTCACTGTACTCACACAACTAATGTGGGACCATGGCCTTTGCAAGATCCATGTGGCTGAACTGTGTATGGAGAGCGACAGTGGTCCGCCTGTTACACATGGGATGGAATGCCACTTTTGCTTTTTGTATACTTGGATTTTTGCTTCACGCTGCAGCTGTGTCCTCCCAAAAATTGGATGATACCAACCCAGTGGTGACCACCAACTTTGGCAAGATAAGAGGGATTAAGAAGGAACTTAATAATGAAATTTTGGGGCCTGTTATTCAGTTTCTTGGGGTTCCATATGCTGCCCCTCCAACAGGGGAGCGCCGCTTTCAACCTCCTGAGCCTCCGTCTCCCTGGTCAGATATCAAAAATACCACCCAGTTTGCTCCAGTGTGTCCCCAGAACATTATAGAAGGCAGGTTGCCTGAAGTCATGCTTCCCGTGTGGTTTACTAATAACTTGGATGTAGTTTCCACCTATGTACAAGATCAGAACGAAGACTGCCTCTATTTAAATATCTATGTCCCAACCGAGGATGGTGAGTTAATAGCAGGCGAAACAGGGAGATCTTTTTATTTTCCTGTTCTACGTTCTAACAGTATTAATTCACGTGTACTGGTAGCATGCATGGCTTTCTCTGTTTGCATGCCAGCTTACTACATGTATGCATGCTGCTTTTATCTGTGTGCATTTGTCCTTGCTTTTTGATTTTCTTTTGTTTTCTTTCTGTCTACCTCATTTCTTTTTCTCCCACAGCACGTGTATTTTTAGGTCAAAGTTGGTACCTAATTCTCATTGCCACTCACTGACTTCTGGGAAGATGCATCAACATCTTTTCCATTGCATGTGCAGGCACAACAAGTTGAGAATCTTCTGCACCTAATAAAGCAGGTCATATTTAAGTTAGATAGTGGTGTTGCATGCTCCTACTGTCTGTGACGGAGCTCCATGTTATTTTCTAGTCTTCTATTCATTTTTCAGTCAAAAGAATATCCAAGGAATGTGCCAGAAAACCCGGCAAGAAAATATGTAGAAAAGGAGGTATGTATAAAGTGGACAAAAATAAAAATATGGGGGAGAGATCAAAAACCTTTCAAAGGAAGAACAAATTATACAGCAGAAAGAGGCTGATTGCTGGTGCTGTGAACTGTTAGGGACTGCCTTGTCGTAATGGAGCCAGAAAGGTGTTTAAAGAGAGGACCATGTGCAGCAGATGAGAAGATAACAGTGGTAAAGCCAGTTGCACCTGATCGTGTCTCTCTCACACTCTCTCCGCTGACCATACTGGCAGCTTCTCTCTTGGCCTCGTGGTTCTGAGGAGTGTCTGTCCCTGGTGCAAGGATACAGAGTGTTGTATGTGCATGCACAGGAGGTGCTCTGTGCCTCGGGACAGGTACCGCTGCCATTGGAGTTGCCGGCACGGCTGCACAGCTCTCTCTTCCAGTAGTATGGCATAAAGGCTATGAAATAGTATAGCAATGCAGGGCTGAAAATCTGCATTGACTTTCTACAGAATATATCCTTTTTTTCTTGGAACAGTGTTAACTTTCCTGAAATGTAGATGTGAAATACTTTTTTTCGTTTATGTGCTACTAGAAGTGAGCGTTGATTTCCTTTATTCTGTGATTACAGCTCCCTTTGTCAAGCCCAAAACCTCTTAATAGGGGTGTAGGGCAGTGTTAAAATATTGTGACATGGTACTGTGGAAACCAGGCTGCTTTTGGAAGCTTTGGAAACTTCTACCCTTTTTGTGTTAAATAGTATGGAAGAATTTGCAGATTTCTTTGTGAATATTTGCAAATTCCCAAGGCAGCTGACATGCAATAGAGATGATATATTTTGGTACTGATTTGAAGTAGGCATTTGGTGCTAGGTTAAAATATTAATTTGGTACTACTTTACTTGTTTGTTTTGCATAAAATTATTTTTCTTTATTGTTTTCTTTAAAATAATGTGTTATGGTAGAGGTGGACTCCATGTGAATTAGAATGCTTTTGAGGGTAAACAAAGAGTACTGTGGACATACACAGTTGCCTGTTAGCTGTAATCCATATTTTTTATAATTGTTGTTATTTGTCCCTTTTATTCAAAAAAAAAATACATTTTAGGCAAGTGTTTTAGCAGAAATGTTTAGAGTTTGGCAAAATTCAACTCTGCAAACCCTATATTAGGTTTTTAAGGTGATATCTAGGCATCTAAGTGAGGTTGGCCTTGTTTCCAAGGCTTTTACTCTTACAGTTCCTACTGGCCGTTAGTTGCAGCTGGTTGTTAATTATTAATTGTTAATTGTAGTAGCTTGATGTATGTTTTTTTAGATGTCTAAATCCACTTTCACCGGCTTAAAGCAGTTTTGCGTCTAAAATGTCAGGCTTTGAGGCATCTTCTGTTTTCTGTTAGGGAATTTTTGCTCAGTGCTGTAAAAGTACAATTGTTTAAGCTGGAAATAAAGATAATCAGGGTACTGTGAGCAACGTCACTTCTTCACACATCATTCAAGTTAGAATAACTGCTGTCATTTATATGCATTCAATTAATGTGCAGTGCTGCAGCAGTTATTACGCAGTTCATCAAGCATGTGTAATTAGCTGAGCAACTTTCACTTCCTATCACCCAGACGCTGATTCACAAAGTCATAAATAAAGATGCAGATCCCCATCATTGTTCTCGGAAAGAATCTTTCGTAAGAGAGAATATTAAAAGGAAAATAGTCAGAAAAATAGCAAAAATAAAGGGAGGGAGAGCCCAGTAGCTGAGAATGTCATGTTTATTGTCCTGTGAGCCTGAAGGAGAATAAAGGCAGAGTTATTTGAAATTCAGTAGGTACCTTTCCAGTTAAATTCGTTGCACACACAGCACAATAAAAGCAGCAGAAGCCTACCTTTTCCTTTTGACAAGTGCAGAGAACTGAATACCTTCAGCCTGGGCAGCTGAGATACCTGTAGTAATCTTTGTTCTCTGACTAACTCATGCTCTACTCACCCATATATAACCCGAGATTATCCTTGGCTTGGACTGTCCCCACACCTGGTGGTAAAAGGAATCATGTTGCAGAACAAAGTTGCAATAGAATCACACCCTTTGAGCAGCAACTGCAGCTTGGAAATGTCATTGGTTTTATATAGGAAAGAGGAAAGGTCCAATATTCTCTCTCTTGCTGGACTTTTAGGTTTCAGTCATTTCATTACGTTTGTGATGACAATTACTGGAAAGAGAAAATCTAAAAATTATAGGCAGATATTTACACCATCCTTTTAATTCATAAAGGATATATAACATGACAGTGACAAACCAACAACCATATGGTATTGTTATATATGGTTTGATTATTTCTTATTACATGAAATAGATTGAATTACATAAATAAATTAATATTTATACTTAATTGTCATCTGAGGTACATGAGAGAACTCAAAATTTTGAAGAGGGAGCACTCAGATTAAGCTACATGTAGAAATGAAAGGAGTCATGCTAGAGATGTTAATGAGCATTATATCCACGACCTCCAGTTGGAATTTCCATGTGCCTGCAGCAGAGACTACAGAATGATGAGCTGGAGCTGGGTGGAAAGGAATGAGACAATTAGGCATGTTTTCTGCTAAGTATGGAGGTCTGTATCTCAGTTACTTAATCCTCAATTTACTGATTTAATAGATAAAGAAAGAGCATCTGGTTTTGTGTCTTTTCCTTCAGGTCAGAGGTTGTTAATTCAATTTTGGTTATGCAGGAACCTGTGTTTGCTAGGGCTGGTTTTGGAAAATCGGTGCAAAGGCATCTGATTAATTTTGTGTTGCTTTTTTTGAGTCTAGACTCCATAACTCTAAATTTTAGTAGACCCTGGGTTATGCTGTAGATGAAATCATTTTAGTGACCGATATTAATAATGTTTTTGATTATGTGGTATTTCTTGAATGTCCTGACATGAATTTTTGCATCATTTCTAGGGATTACCTTAACAGTTTTGCACTCTGCTTGGCATTTCAGTCTTCTAATTTTCTTTACAGTTAAACCACAAATGTTTTACTTGTGATCCCGAATGACAGCATAACTGCCTGTCTCTTAGGAGGAAAGCTTCAGATCTGTGAAGTTTTAATACTCCATATCAATTTCTTGTAATTGCAACAGTTTGCACAGTGAATTTTCTAATCTAATGACAGCTACATTAAGAAAATTTGAAAAGGATCACTAGTATGGCCACCAAAGGAAACCCCAGTTACTGTGTGCTCTGCACTTGGGATGACAATATGCTCTTTCTCAAGAACCTGTACTAAAGCCTTCACGTTGCCTGAAGATGCCTGAATGTGAAAATGTGGAGGTGTGGATGGTATATCCTTGATGTCAAGGAGCAAGGCACCTGCAGCTTTGGATACATGGGTATTTGTAGGAGAATTAGGAGTAGAATAAGGAAAGAAATCACTTGAGCCTTACTTTTATGTTTAGGAATTATCAGTGGCTCAGCGACCGCCCAACATTAGTGACTTCTCCACATGTGGATTCTGTTTCTTATTCTAGTCAGCGCACTGAATAAATTTTAAATGCGAAGACTCATGATCTGAACTACCTCATTTGAGAGTGTAGGATTAGACAGCTCTATTAATATTTATGCCTCCTAATGGGCTACTTGATTTTCAGAGCAAAGCTCCCACCACCATCCTTTCTGGGTTATGGCTGTGGTTACTATGGACGCACAGGAACATATATACATACCTACAAATATATTCATGGAACTGAAACGCAAATCATATTGCTGTAATCTCATCCTGCTTTGAACTGCCTTTGTTTTCAGTAGAAAATATCTTACATCAGTTGTGTTTTGTAAATGGCTCTGATAATCTTAAAGCCTTGAGCTTAGAAAACTGAAATATTCTTTACAAATCTAAGCAGAAATTTCACCTGTTGCTCTGTGTTTCTGTTGATTGTTCCAATACTCCATTTAACTACCCTAGAACTGTTTACCTATCATGAAATCTTGGAAAAAGAAGAACTAATGCAACATGTGCAGTTCCTATAGACACTTCCTTAAATTATTTCTCTATACCCAGTTCAGCTCTGAAATTGGCCAGAAAAGGAAAGCTGAGACCTGCTAAAATCTGTATTTCCATTGATAAAAGTCATCATTCAATTATCAGATTTCTTTTTTTTTTCTAAATATGTAATTTAGAAAATAATATCAAAGTAAGAGACGTGTAGATGGTAAATGATTGAAATACTTTTTTTGTGGCAATATAAATGAAAAGTATGAAATTGCAGGGTGTGAGCCTCCACCACTGTAGACTGAACTATGTCGAAGTATGTTGCATTGGCAGTAGCTCAGAACATGTATTTGTAGACCATTACTGGGGTCAGGGTCACTTAAGAGTGAGCGCTAAACCCACAGAGCTACCTTTTTGCATAATTTGGTGTATATCAACCCTTAGAAAGGGTGTATATCTTCATTAGGCTGCTTTGAAAATTCATAATGAATTATTACCCTGTATTTTATTTGTGTCAATAGTTTACTGCACACATTTGAAGTTTCACTCCTATCCACCCTTGCTGTCTTCTGGCTGGAGAGCCCTCATCCTCATCCCCTGCAGGATCAGCAGGCAAAAAGGTAGTCCCTAATCCTGAACTCCACTGCTACACCCCAAGACACCAAGATTGGTCTATTTTTCTGTTCCTTTTTGAAGCCCTGTATTCCTGTTTTTCATTCCTCAGATGCCACTGCAGCGTTTCCTATTATACTGGTAATACATGGAAGAAGATAATGAAGCAAACATTGTCTTGTACAGACCTTTTCATCCTTTCACAATCTGAAGCTGTTAGTGTCAGTTAGCAGAGTTTTTCAAAGATGTGCAGTAGGTTTATGTCATATTTGAAATAAAATGCTTAAACTCTGATGTACTTTCTCCAGTCCTCTTTCTGGGTGAGCCAGTGCTTGACAATAGAAGACTTTGCAGACTGCATTTTAAGACTCCAGTCATCTTAAATGCCATCAGCACTGGTCACAGTCCTCTGGAAATGCCTGGTTGTTCGGGCTCTGGGCTCTTGCTGACCACAGAGTTGTCGTGCTGTCATTGCTTTGTTCGTATACCTTGATAGGGCTTATAGCTCTGGCAGGTCTTAAATTCTGGTCTAATTCCATTCCTTGTCTATTATTTTACTGCTTGCTTTTCATTTTCTACATCCTCCCCCACACAGGCTCTAAAATAGTGCTGCCACCCTGATAATGCTAAGTCGGATAAAACTGGTTTGTGCTTCTTCCCCCGACCTTTCTCGGCTTGGACCGGTTTTACTCAGTAAACATCTGTGAGATGGTTTTCCTTTCAATCTGTTAGTTTCTAATTTATCACTTAAGGCCAGAATGGACAAATCTTATAAAAAATAACTACCTAAGTATACTTATACATTTTCAGGAGGAACATTGGCATAATTAATATTACTTTTGAATAGCTACTCTTTTCTGCTTGGTTCCCCACCCCCCACCCCCACTGTACTGTAGTATTATTCCTTAGCTTGTCTCTGTTTTAATGCTCTTCATCACTTTGTTTCCTTATAACACACAGGGATACAAACATTTTTAGTATTCTTTGCATATTATTGAAACTTGAGACATGATACTTACATGTGTCAAACCATTCTTAAGGATCATCTCACTTACAATGTTAATAATCTCCTTATAACTTGAATATTCCTCCAATATAATTTCTTTTTTCCCCTCAAATTCTTTTAACTTATAAGTCTTTAGCCCTCTTCATTTTTACTTACTTTATGATGTCAAATTTACATGTCTCCTCTTTGATATGTATGGTATTATTAATTATACTCTGCATTCAGAAACCAACTGCTTTAATGAGCTTACCATAAATGAGATTTGTTTTTGGGATATCAAACAATTTCCTTCTGTTTTAATATTCATATCTCTTATTTTACTTTCTCATGTCTGTAATAATGAGATTTATCCTAAAAAAAGCAGCACTGAACAATATAAGCCTAAGGGAAGTGGGAAAAAGCTGACTTTCACCTATATTCTACCACATGGCAGGGACCAGAGTGGTCTCTGTCCAGAACTGAGCTATCTCAGGTCTGCTCTTACAAGACATGTGAAAATGGCATATTCCAGGTGCTGTAGCTGATTTTCCCTGGCAGAGTTTTGCCAAAATATTTTGAAATATTGCAGCAGCAGCAGCACTAAATCATGTTGCTGATTCCTCTGCAGTGGGAATTCTTTTAATATCCCTTGGTGCTATCAGAGCAGGAATCAATCTGCCGTGGCAGAGTTTTCCACAGGCTTTTTATTGAGATTGGCTTTTGACTTTCCTATTCACACCAATAGTACAGTAAACATACAGTAAGTTTAGTTGTAGGAATGTGTTTGAAGAGAAGGAAAATTACCTGGCTGAAGTACTTCTGTTTTTTCAGTAGATGAGGCTCTGGAAGAAGTTCCTTTATTGAATTACCACTGTCTTGTAGATGTCTATCCACCAAGGGGGGCAGAGGAAGAATAAATGTTCTGCTGGGTTTCTGTGTTAATAAGGGTACAGCCGGTAGGTTTGACCAAAGAGACACATTTTGGAAGGGAACAAGAGCCAGTAGGACTGGTGAGGTTCAGCAGCACCAGTGCTGGGTTGCTGTGCACTGAAGGAAGGCTCACAACTCTTCTACACGTGAGTCTTTTCCCAAGTACTTCATGGTGCTCCAAGATTTGTCCCTTTATGTTACCAAAGAACGAGAATACAGAATGTATGTTCTCATGGGCACTATTCATATCTGCCTGCTCTCAGTGGTCATTTACAATTCAGTATCTTGGGAGATGCTGAGCTCTCAGAGCATTATTACATTTGGGCTACATCAAGGTCAGTGGTTTTGGATCAGGCCCTGCAGAGGCAAAGTATTGAGGTCTATCAATATGAATTAATATTTAAGTAATTTTTAATCCTTATTTTATGTGATGAAAATCAAATATATAGTGTATGTAGAATGAGAGTTTAATAAGGCAGAAACTACAGGAGAGTGGCAGCCATTTATTATTTGTATTTGTTGTCTAGAAAGCTTCCATTTGTTAAATTTTACCCTTTCTGTAAAGGCCTTCTTTAATTATTAGCTGAAAATCAGGTATTTATGTAATTACCATAATTATATCTACACATCTAGTGTACTTGGAATTATTTCATTAAAAATTGTAATTATTATACAATTATAGGGGATAATGACATCCTTGTAACATGTTGCAGAAGCGCTAATTAAATGGTGGCATAAATGAATTGGAAGTGATTTTGAAGTTTTGAATATTGTTTTATCAGAAATATCAGAAGTGATTCATCCACATTATGAACTGGCAGTAAAACCCCTCCAAAGTTATTTTGAGAAAAGATTTCACAGAGCTCATGGAAAAGGATTTGTCTCTATTGCCTTTCTGTCTTTACTTTCTGTTCTCAATATTCTTACACCTAAAAGCTGTCTGCAGATTTTTAATGGAAAGGTGCATTGTGTAGGAAGAAGATTGCACAGCTTGCTGAATCTTTCTAGAAGGCTCAGCCCAGAGAAAATAGGATCCATAGGCAAGCACAGTCTGTACTTAGACATTCTTTTTCTATACAGTGGGAGAAACTTATCCAACAGTTGGTTGTAGATGATAAAAAAGCTCCACTTCATATAAGGAGGTTTTCATTTATGGTTAGTTTCAATGATTTGCTTATATATTGGAGTGTCTGAATTGTGCAACTCCAGATGTTGGGGAAAGAGGAAAAATAAATCCAATTCCGTGTGATGCTCCAGGCCTAGGAGGTGGACTAAGCAGCGTGGATACAGCGAAACCCTATGGAGCATCTCCCTTTGTCTGCTCTGGAGTGGGTGGGGAATGACTGGCAAGGATAACATAACATATGCCGTAATCTACCAAAACCTCAAGATCACAGATTTCTCACCCTGTTACATGTCAACCTTCTGTAGTGTACATATGATCTCTCTTCTCTTCTTTCAGTTAATATTAAAAGTCATTGAAAATGGCAGTAAGGCATTATTGGGGTCACCCTTTCTAGGGTTAAGGGGGTTGCGTTGATGATGGTCAGAAGAGCTCAGGCACAGCAGGCATCAGAAGGCTTGATCAGAAGGCTTACAACTAAGAGAGTTCATTTTTAGTTACACTAACACCTTTTATATCCTCTTATATCTAACATGGCATGACATTACTGGTTAACCAATTCACCTCACATACATAGAAGCATCCCATTGGTCACAAGACACCACACACTCTACAGGTAGTTCACGGCTTCCTAAGGGTGCACTCCAGACAGCCTCCCTTTAAGGATGCACACACTATCACCCCTACAAGGCATGTATAATTTTTAGTCTTATCTCATCGTTCTGTGCTTTCACATGTAATACAGGGTGTTCTTGACTGGTGAGCGCACAGCAGTGTATCTGTGGCATGACTGGGGACCGTGCAGCCACCCTTCCCATGACATCCTGCTCAGTTCTGCTGCTGAGGACAGCACCGGGCTCTGAGCATGCTGGAGTTGTGCACACACCATCTGGGAGGGCTTCCATCCCCACCGCACCCGGCTGCTCACCTCCCACCTACCAGCTGGGGCTCCTCTTCCAGTCCTTGCTCCCAGTTTTGTTTGGGGAATGACTCATGCACATTCTCCCCGGTTACTTCAGATGTGATCAGGCAGGTTAGACAAACTTTCTGTTAAATTCACTCAATTCACCTTGTCTGTTTTTTGCTCAAGCCTAATGAGGGAAGGTTTGCAGGGTCTGCTCTAATGTAGATTTATAAAGTCCCACAAAAAGAAGCAAAAGCTCCAAGTGTCTTGGGTTGAGCTGGCAAAATGCCAACTGCCCAATACAAAGTCAGATTCCCTCCCTCTGGCTGAGAAAAGGGAGAAGGAAAAAACTAGAAACTCATTTAAACTTAAACTAACTGTATATATTTATAGAGAAAATAGAAAATTAAGAGTAAACTACAATATAACACACACTTACACAACTTAGATATAACAACAATTTTCTATCTCACACCAAAAAATGGATTCCATCACTCTAGATCTATAAGCACCCCAAAAGACACCCAGCAAGAAACAGAAAGTATCACAACAAAATGTTTCTACTTCCCTGAACTCAAACAAAATGCAAGTAGTGGCAGCAGCATCAGGGCCCACTTTTCCAGCAGCCTTGTAAAGTGAGTGGCTCTAAAACAGGGGATCCTGGAGATAGCAACAGTGTCCTACCATACCCTAAGCTGAATAAAGACTATCCACCCATGACCTGGAGAAGAGCTCTCTGTGATACCATCCTGTGTCAAGGTTCCATGCTGAGGCAGCCAGCCCAGGATGTGGTTTGCTTATACAGTTGTGGTGCTTTCCTGCAGACTTGCTGCCCTTTAACCAGAAGTTTTGTACTACTGTTGTTTTCAACCTCTCTCCAGTGCCCTTGCAGGGATTTTTTTAGGTTCTGCCAACATTACTCTTTGCTTTTAATTTAATTTTCGTGAATATATTAGTTTAAATGTAGTGAACAGACAAACAGAACATGCCATCCACCAGCTGCATCTAGCTGACCCAATGCGAACTCAGGCTCTGAGAATCCTCATTCCCAAAGCAATAGTCTTAATGAGATGGATCCAGTGGTAAGGCAATATAAAACATGGATTTATCTACGTATGTGTGTACATGCACACAGTCATAATCAGTTTTGAAAGCTCAACTGAAAGCTAGTACAATTTGTCTTGATTGAAAAATTGATATTGACTCATATGTTTTCATATTTCTTTTAAAGTGCAAAAAAAAAATCCTTGGACATTTTTGATTTAAATCTGAATTTAGTTGCTGTAGCCCAGGTCTAAGATACTTATATGGGACAAGCAGAAGATTTAGAACATTGACCTACCCCAAGACCGCTTTCATTAATGAAAGTACCCTGTGGTCTATGTAGTACTTCAGGCCCATGAAATATTGTTGTGTATGGCTGTTGGAGAGGTGAGTTTATTTCATTAAATTTCACAAGGAATTTTCAGGCTCTAAACCTCGATTTTAGAATCTTAGTCCTTTCCCTGTTTGTCTGTGATGCTAAATGCAGTTGAAGTAGCTCTCTATATCAATCAATTAACAGCTGTCCTATGTGGAACAGGAGGGAGAATCAAGTTTGTTTTCTACACTTTTCAGTCATTATCTGAGTCATTGGTTAATGACAAATGGATTACTTTTGCTCAAAACAATAACTTTTGAAACAACATATAATAGCTCTCCTTAACAGCTCAAGTATCTGAAGTCTTTTAGATGAAGTCTCTGTAGATGAGCTTCTTCTTAAAGGAAGATATAAAAAATGCATCAATTGTCTTTTCTCTAAATCACCATGGAACCCTTGATAAACTGCAATTCTTGCAATGTTGCATTTGCAGTTCAAATATGAAAGGAATTACCTGGCCAGAAGAACTTTAAGATACAGGACCATGCAAAATGGCTGCCTGAGTTTTGTTGAGACACAGATGATTGCTGAAGAGGTCATGGTAAAAGTGTCCCCCCACTTCTGAATTTGGGTCTGTTAGCAGAAATCCCTCCCATTCCCTTCTGTGTGTATTATATTCTGTGTCTTTCACACGTCAAAGAGAGCACTGCCCCTTAAACTGTGAGACAGTCATGTGCTTTTGACAGGCTGATTTTGTTCCTCCTCCTGACACCTCTGAAAGGTGGCTGCTGAAATGGGGTTAGGCACGAGAGGGACGCTCGCTTGCAGAGGTGAGCTGGGAGACAGATGATGAGCCGAGAGGAGCAAGGGAAGGGATCTGACAGCAAAGAAGGCTCTTGACACACAGGCTGGAGCAGGTGTGCACTGCCAGGCACTGTGCAAGCCAAGCACAGAAACAAGATTAAAGGCTTTCTCTCTTTAGGCGAAGAAGAAGGCAGCACACAGTTCCACCCTGCAGTTTTTAGTGGTAGAAACTATTTTTCTCTCCAGAGTTTGCTAACATATACTAGTTGCTTTTTTTTTTGCCACAGCTTTGACATCTTCAACTACTAGCTAGTTTAGCTGAGTATCCACAACAGACAAGCAGCAGTCCAGTGAGAGAAGAAATAAAAAGTTCCTCAGAAATGCTCCATTTCTCTTCTATGCTTGATATTTGCACTGTGCAAGTGGCCTGGCTGTCACCCCTCTCTGCCCAGCACCTGTGTTAGAGGATATGTCACAAAATAGGCTTAGCTTAAGGTAGAGCAAAAGCTAGCACTTAATATTGCTTGATTAAAAATAGATAAACTCAGCGGTAAGTCAGATTTTGGCCTGTTGTTTGAATTATGAATATTCTTCTAACTGCTGTCACTTCCTTAAAGAAATACAGAGGTTTCCCTGAATTTTAAGTGACTTTGGATTGAAATTCTCTGTGAGTGATTATCTGGCTCAGTGAATACTGTTGTTATCATTAGCAATTTTTGGTGTTAACCTTTTCACTGCTAAAATCTCTGAGTGCAGCATTACATCGTCCTGGTTCTCATGAACTAGAAAGGTTAAGAAGCCGTTGAGATGTATTCAGGAAATGTCATAATTTTCAGGCTGATGAAGTGCTAGCCTGGAAGAGAACAAAGAACCAATAATAATAATTACATTTACTTTATGCTTATGATGAAGAGAGTTTGAAGGAGAGCGGGCCACAGACAGTAGCAGATTTTTGGTTCTGCCCCCATCAGTTAAGTCAAATTCCTGCTTTACTTCTCTAACCCCAGAAATGGGTGGTTTAAATGGAGCTTGGTTGCAGCGGGATGATTTGACACAAAGCCGAATACATTTCAAGGGATTCTGGACCTCACTAGTGTTTTGCCTTTCCCTCCCTCCTCCCCTGGCTAAGCAGCATCTGGCCCTCTCCCTCTGCTGAACTTGTGTGACTCTATTTCAAGTATAGATTTAGTTATTAAATCTGGAGATAAAGTATGGATCTATTCCACTAATCAGATACTACAGTGATTAGAGCCATAGAAGTACTTGGAGAGATCAATTAGATTAGATTATCAAATCATTATAAGCAAACTCTTAAAGACAAAGCAATAGAAAGTAATTTTGTGTCACTATTTCTTCAGACAATATTTATATTCCTTTGTTGTTTGTTTGCCTCTGTTTTCTTTACGTGTGTCAGGATCATGGTGGCACCAAGCCTCACACTCAGAACTGGGCTGGAGGACAGAATGAACCAGTTCTACAGTAAAGCTTTCACTGGGATGCTGATCATTGGCTAAAACACATAATTGCCTGTATTCTAGGTGAAAAACATACCCACAAGTGCAAACTTTATCTTACAGAGCAATTGGGCAGTTTCTTGAAGAGCTTATTTCAGATCTCTGGGGTTAGGCAGGAAGTCTTCTGCTCTCTCTCCAGCCTTTTATTATCTCTCTGGTCTCATTCTATATTTATTATTTTGACTGTGTCATCTTATTTTGCCTACTTTTTTTGCATAAACCCAGTGTTATGAACCAATGCTGGCTAATTCAGATAAAGGTTTGTGATTCATTCTTTAGTAGCTCATTTTCAGGGCTTCTGTGAAAATGGTTTCCTAGTGTGTAATAGCCACTTGTGTCACTTCTAAGCCTTGAAGTTGTGCTTTCTACAGTCTGCAGTGTCACTTCCTTAACATGTATATATATGTAAGCTTTCCTTTATTAATCTATATTTTAGTAAGTACTCCAGCTAATGCTAATATACTGCTTTCATGAGAGATTTGGCAGAATAGTATACATCAAAGGCAACAATTAGTGTATTTTCATTTGACTTGTTCAGCCTATTAGGTTGTTAAATTTTGCATAGAAAATCATTAGCATGTTTAATTTGGGAAGGAAGCTGTTGGAAGGGGAGTTGTGGATGTAAATCAATCAGTGAGGAGGCTTTCATAAAACAGCAGCTACAGCTCTGAAATGTCATGAAATATTTTCCCATACTATTAAATGTAAATGCAAAGAGATGAAAAAACTGAAGGATTATCACAGGCTTAGGAGTTAACAAAGAAGCTTCTGAGGGTTCTGTCTAATATTAAAATCTGGACTGAGATTGTATCACATTCTTTTCTTGCTGGATACTGGCTTAGAAGTACAGGTTTGCAGTTGCAGAATACCTGCTCTTTTCTCAGTGAAGGACATCTGAATCAGGCTTGACATGTCATAGTTCACGTTTTGTTTCTTTTCCTTCCCTATAACTAGTTCAAGAACTGTTGCATCACAGTGATGCTGCAGCTGTTGCAAATGCTGTTTACTACTTCAGCATTAGCTGGTTGAAAAAGTGTCAGAAAAAAATGTGAAGTGCCTTTTCGGGAATTTGGCAACTCAGAAACAGTTGTCAGGTGTTAAGGAAATTCAAAAAGGTTTGGATTCTGACCAGTTAAAGTCAAAGAGCAAAGGTCAGAAATCAACATTGGAGCAGAACAAATATTAACTGAATATTCCCTCAGACAGCAGCTAATCATGGCTTTTGTGTGGCCTGCTGTGCCAATATCTATTCAGAAGCTGGTCATTATGTCTCTGTTCTAAAAGAGAACTAATTTTGAAGTCTTCACTGCACTAAAATCAAGCAATTTACTGCCCTTTTTGCTATTTTTATGATGCTTTGCCTCATAAACATTCAATGCTAGACAGTGGCTTTTGGTTTTGTCCCTGCACTTTTCAGATTGAAATTTCTTTAAGTGAAGTTACTATTCTTTGATGCCAAAGTACTTGATTGCCTTCATAACACAGGAAATTTAGCAGCAAAACTGACATAAGTGTTAGGATTTCATTATTGATTATTTTGAAGGCACAAAATTCCGTAGAGTCCTTTGCATTGCACTCCAGTGGAAAGCATGTGAGCCCATGGGCACTCAGTGAGCAAATTCGTGCCCACAAAAAAGTCACCCATGAAATTCAAATCAAGTTTTACAAGATCAGGCCCAAATTACCATCTCTGAAAGCTTAGAGACAGATGCAAGGAATTTGAATGTTTGGTAGATTTTTAAAATTTTGCCTGAGATAACTTGAAAATCTTCTCCGTTTCCTTTTTCTCCATTCTTATTTTCTTGAAATAATTTCACATCTTTTGTCATAATCACTCCTATAATAAAAAATCTCTTTTATCCTTTTTTCTGGATCATTTTTTTCTGTTTGCTGCTCTCATAGTCTTACTGCGTCTGATTTGCCTTTATTTCATGTTTCCACCTACTTTATATTTTTTAATTTTAGAAATGTTTGCTGCCTCCTTAAGGCTGTAGAATCATGTGCTACTATTTGCCATTATTCCCTTTCCACTGAAGATGGAAAAATTAGGATAAAATAGTGGACTTCTGCAAAGTCCAGAGGGAAAGAGACAGAGTATCATCGTGGAGCTGAAATTAAAACATCCTATTCTTTTTATTGCAGTTTATTTTTTGGGGACTGGACTGTTTATGATGCTCCTGGGCTGCTTTTATGGTTCATGTAGCTGAAGCAATGCTTCTTTTCTTTAATTCCTGCACAACTTAATCCTGATCTTTCCTAAGTGCAAGTATTTGTCAGTCTGTTACCCCCCATAGGGGTGCGACTCACGTCTAATCTTAGCCCATGAAATATTTGCTGCCTCCCACTTGTCTTGCTGCCTTACAGCCTCCAAATAGGGAAAAAGAAAGGGTTGCTGCAGCTTTCATTAATTATTTAGGTGCTGTTATCAAACATTCCTAGAGTGCTGTAAATTTACAGGCTTTAGTACAAACTCGGAGAAAGCAAGTTCCCTGCTCTAGAGAATTTACAGTGAGGAAGAGACAAGAGAGGTGAAGATATAAAGCCAGTGGATGTAGTAAAGTAGTGCAGAACATGGGCATTTTGATAAGAAGGGATTGCCACAGTGCATGGTGCGAGGGAGAAGGAGAGCAGGAGTGTCTGGCTGTGTGCACAGAGTGCTCGAAGAGGAGACAGAGGCAGCAGTAAAAGCCAGTAACAAATAACAGACAGGGATTACAAGGAAAGCAAAAGGATTGACCTGATTTGTGTGTTTACCACTCAGCATCTTAGTGGTGCTCTTTCAGCTCCTGAATATAATTGTTGAATTCAATGGGAGGCAGAGAACAGAACATGTTTCAAATGGAGACTGACATGGGCAAACAGATCTCTCTCTCCACCATGGCCAGTTCATGTGTGAGCCAGTTAGTGACTCTTTCCAAAAGTCATATGAACAATGGGAAATGGCCCCTTCTGAGGGATTAGTGACACATTCAGCCCCTAGCACAAGGCTGTCTTTGGACCACTGCATTTATGTTCCTCCTAGAGGCAAAGAGCTTCATCAGCTGCCCACTGAAACTGTTTTTCAAACTCAGTCCCCAACCTCACGTAGGATCAGTACAATTTCCTCCTTGTTTTTCTAATACGGTTTTATTTTTAGATGCATGAAAGGATGAGCACAATGAGTACAAGTGCATCTAAACAACACAGGGTAACTGGAGGTGAATAGGCAAGGCTTAGCTCACAGAAACCTACAGATGCTAATGTTATTTCCCAGTGACTGTGTCATGATCTTACAAATTGTGTGGTAGTGTGCCATTGCTCCATGTGCTACAACTGCTGCTATGGAGACCCCTTGAAATAATGGAATATTAAATAGCATAATATGATGGAATGATCAGCCATCACATAAAAATAAATGTGTTAAAGTGCAAATTTTTGCCTACAAAAAACAATGTGCTGGGTGCCATGCAGTCACACCTTGTTCTGATCAGTGCAAAGGGCTGACTGTGTATTCGGGCATTGCTCCTTTTCTGATGAAATGCTGTTCATTGCACTGAAGAGCTGCAGAGCGTATTCAGAGACTCAATCCATGTGTGTTTAAGGCCCTCAATTAAGTATGTTCCTAAGGAAAGCAGGTGTGGAACCTGGGGCTTATCTAGGGATAGCTGAAGGCAGGTGTTGATTTCAAGACTTGCCTGATGGGAACAATGCCATTTACTATTACAGAAACAGGATTTGTCCCATAGTTTGCTGAAACTGGAAGGATGACTTCCAGAGACCAGAGGGCAGTTTAAAGTGGTTGTAAAATGTCTGTAAGTCTAGTTATGATGTTACTATAAAACAGGCATAATTGTAGTCACTGCATGAATTTGGAGCGAGACAAATATATGTATGTTCACGTACTTTCACCCTGAGCTAGAAAGCCTTTTCTGTTGGCCTTTTCTACTTGCAGTTGCATTTATTGGCCTATTTACTGCAACTTTTTTTCACTTAACTTTAAGAGGGAATACTTTAAGGTACAGGAATGAGACATCTACACCTAAGCCTGTGGATGAAAAATCAGCCAAAAGCTCTACATGGCAATGAATACATAATAAGCAACTTGTACTTGCCTGTTAGAACAAAATGGCATTAAAGAACAGAACACTGACTGTAATGTAAGTTGCACTTACTTCCCTACCAGGGCAGCAATCCTCTTGAGGCTGTCATCTATTGCAACTTGATCAATTGCTAATTGCTTTTATGAAAGCACCAGCTTCAATTATATTTTTAGTGTGTCACCTGTACAGCTTTATATTTGCATCTATTTAGGAAGGCATTCATGCAACACTGAAAAAACTAGGAAGCAATCCTACAAAACTAAGGTTCACGTTTGAACTGTAGCGTTAAACGCGCTGAAGGCACAGAATTAACTGTATTATACCTATCACAATTTCTGTTTGGACAAATGGGAAAAATGCAGTGTTTTGCTAACTGTGAACACTGCCCACACCTCCTTTTGATCTGGGTTTGCACCTGGCTCTGCTGAAATGCTGCTCCACAGAGCAGGTGCTGATTATTTGTGAGTTGCTTTTGGTGCAAGACTTCACAGATGCAACAGCACTCCCGGAATGCTGACTGACTGTTCCAGCAGAGGAGAAGCGCTCAGCGCTTTTGTGGGAAGAGCTGATGTCCCTGGTAACTGACTGCTGAAAGTAGAGAGGGTCTTAATGCCACATCTGGGGATCATAGAATGGTTTGGGTTGGAAAGGGCTTTTAGATGGGCAGGGACACCTTCCACTAGACCAGGTTGCTCACAGCCCCATCCAGCCTGGGAATGTTTCCAGGGATGGAGCATCCACAGCTTCTCTGAGCAATCTGTGCCAGGGCCTCACCACCTTCATTGTAAGAAAACTTCTTCCTTATATCCAGCCTAAATTTGCCCTCTTCACCTTGAGCTTTCAAAGCTGGGTCAAGACCGTCTGGCTTGATCCAATGCCTCCTTCAAAGATGAGATAATTAAAACAACTTTTATGTCATTCTTGGAGTCATCATGTCTTTTGTTCTGGCAGCAGATGAGACAAAATTATTGCACTTACTTTAAGTTTTCTATGTTATCTTAATGGCCCAGAAATTTTTTAAAAGAGGTTTAGATTGCGTGGCACACAGTGACAACTACAGTAATGCCAGTGTTTCTAGGAGCATGGCTTTGCAATATCCATACTCGGTTTATGGTCTGTGATAGGAAGGGTTGAACTGCTTTATTGTTTTGCTCTCTTTTGGTGAATCAGTGTAATTCCTCAAGTAACAAAACAGAGAACTGAATTAGCAAAAAGCTGCTCCCTAAGTGACCTTATCTTGCTGCCAGTCTGATGTAATCCAGTTTCTGACGTGATCTTACCCCCCTTTCTTACAAATAGTGAAAGAATGCTCACTCTCATTGACTAAAATCTTAATTTTCTCTTTAAAAAAATAATCTTTCAGGCATTTTCCATATTAGGAATATGTTCTATTGCCTTCCACAAACAAAATTGCTTGAAATTTTTAAATAGGATATGTTGCTGATATGAGTCTTGGATACATTTTTGAATACATCTGTGTCTTCATTAGTGGGAAAATTCTGCTCCAAGTGCAGTGTAGCAGCTGAAAACTCCAGTACCAGTTCAGGAGGCAGATGTAGGTTTTCTTTCTCTCCTCTTCTTTTTTTTTTTTCGTAAGCAAGGAGAAAGAAATTGTGTTATATATTTTTAATGAAAAGGTATTCAGATTAAATAATTATAAGACAGCCTTGTAGTAACCTCCTGATTACTTTGTGCTTGAGAGTTGCCCTTGTAGTAGCTGAAATCATTGGCAAAATGGTGATACAGAAAATACATGTGATTTTTTAAAGGAACATTTCATAGATGAAATTAAGATGAATTTTTAGGTTTTGTAAATCAAAGCAGTATAAAAATAAAAGCTAAGAGTACATTTTTATGGATTTTAACTCCTATTAATATTTATTAGGCTCCAATTCTTTGGGTTTCTCTGTGTCAGATACTCTGTCATGCAATAACACAGAGTTGTCTGAGACGAAAATTAACTCGAACCCAACTGAAATCAAAGTGAACCGATTTCTTCATTTTCATTCCTCAGACTGACAGAGCAGCATAAAGTAGAAAAGTCAGAAAAACATAATAATTAGATTTGAAAAGTCCTTGCTGCTTTATACATCATGGATAGTTTTGGGAATAAAGATGTACAAAGTTCTTAAAAAAAAAAGAAAGAGGAAAAGCTCTATTTAATCTTGTATTACTATGAAAATTTAATAGCAATGCAACATTGAGGATTAAAATCCAGCCTTCTGAAGTGCTTCTGCCATGTTGTGTCAGTCTTTTTGTCCACATCCCCTGTACTGTTCTGGACTGTGCTTTATGGAAGACCAGATTTTTAAGGGAAAACAAAAGAATGCTCAACTCTGCATAGCAATTGCAGGGAAAGGGAGGCAGAACTTGCGGTGTTTTACCAGCACTGGGGAAAGCAGGTATTTTATATCAACACAAATGAATTGAACTCTATGTTGACTTACTTAGATTTATAGATTGCTATGCATGTATCTTTTAGTGGGTTTATTATGTTAATTTGAGGTATATTGAGTGAAGTGTCTAATATAAATATTAATAAGTAATTTTACACATAATTTGAAAAAAGACAAAAAACAATGGATTTTCTTCATGTATGTAAAACTGTTGAGAGATTTGTAAATTTAATCTTCTTACATTTATTTTTGCTTTTCTTGAGAAGAGGGGAATAGTTGATTTAGCTAATTCGAGAGCTTTTAGGGGTCAGAAAAAGAAACCTCCCATATCTGCACTGGAATCTTGCCTTTAAGTAAGAGAATAGGGCTTCACTTGTGTAAAATATTTTGTTGTTCTTAGTATTCTCCCCTTCAGAAATTGAATTTGACTCTCTGCCTCTGAGTTGATAAAATTTCTCACTTTCCCAGCAGCTGTAGGCCCCATTTCTAATGTGAAAAACAAGAGTAGCTTGTGTATTTTGAAAGTGTTTTGAAAACAAAAGTAAACTTTTTTCATATGTAACAGCAAGGAAAAAGGGCACAGCCTGTTTGTTTCTTTTCTTCCCCTCTACAGTTCATATTTAAAATGACTCTGCCTCTTCGTATTTCTTTTTAGACTGAAAATTTCAGTCATAAATCAGAATGAATGTTAAGGTAGAAACAGTGCAAACAAACAAACAAAAAAGTTGTCATTTAAAGTGGGAAACCAACAGAACCTTAAACGTAAGGAGCAGCAAACTGTGGTGTAAAGTTTCAAAGGCTGGAGTGGGAAGCAGCTTCCTTCTTGGAACAATAACCATAAATATTTGTGTTTCCAAAACCATTAAAAATTTGTGATACACAACAGCCATGGAACATACTGTGTCGATGCTGTGGAGCCATATTTTCTTTAAAAAAAAACCAAACAACAACCAACAGCTTGAATCCCAAGGTGGTTTATTTTGTAGTTTTCACTCATGGCAGATTCAGAATATCAAATCCCACTGCAGCTGGGCCATGGGAGCCACTTGGTACCACATGGTGTCCATGGCTGTTATCCTTCCTGTGATGGCACACAGCTTCTCCCCAGATTTATTACAGATACTGACCTGAGGGATTCCTATAGATAGCCTTGATTTACCCATTTGCTTGTTTTTCTTACTTCTTAATTCCAGTTCGAGCAGTTAAAATCGTCTAAGGTGGCATCAGCTTCAGGCGGAATTTTGTGGGCACAGCTCAGTGATGAGCTCAGAGCTGTTTGCCAAGAGAAGGTAGAACTGCACTGTTTTGTCTTGCACAGAAAGTTTGGCAGCTGTTTGCTGGAGGACCCAGGTTCCCCCTTGCTCTGAAGCAGGCATGGGGTAGATGGGAGCATGTAATTATACGACTGCAGACTGTTTCATAAGGCATTTGCATAAGGAGCTAAATTAGATGAGTTCTAACTTAATTCTGGTGTTTCCTAACCTCCTGGTCTTTGAGTCAGCAACCTTAATGTTATTTTAATGTAGTTTCTTGAGATTAATACAGACAAAGAGTCCCCATAGGTCCTGTAAATCTGATAAGCACACGGAAAATCTAACAGGAGATATTTCTGAGCAAGAACAGGAAAATGCTTGTTCACATGGAAATGGTGGCTTTCAGAAAAACTCCTGTAAACTCCTGCAAAAAGAGAGTGAAATCTTCATCCCTTTGAAATCAAAAGGATTTACTTGAGGGTTTCTGTGATTAACACAGAGAAGATATCTGCTGTAGTAGAGGCAGAAAGATTTTTTTAAGAAGCCTTTAAAGTAGCATAGTAAACTATTGAATTCTGTAGATTTCTGTAGTAATATTTGGTAAGATCCTGTCATGTTCCTCACTGCAGAAAATTTAATTTTTAAGTATGCTTATTTACATTATTTATACTCCAAAGGTAAAATTAAGACTGTTTCTTTCAAGAAACCCCCCCATCATTTTCCAGTGGTAGTTGCCTGAATAGCTCTGAGTGTTCACTTAAATTCTGGGCGGTGTACTGGGGGAAGGGTAGTTACATTTCCTTACACATTATATTAACATTGGATTAAGAAAGCCACAATAAGAATTATCTACTTGATCTTCCACAATTAAGCATTAGTCTGGTTTAAAGCTTTAGAGTACCAGACATTACAGCAGTGCAAGTTCTAATTAGCACTGTAGCTAATGCATATGTTGGTGCTCACATGAAATAAACATACCAAAGGGTATAATACCTGTATTATTCTAATGTGTGTGGGATTTTATTGTGATAGGAATTATAAAGCAGGATGACGAGAGTTATGTGGGTGTTATTCATATTAATTAAAGCAAAATATAATAATAAATTGAATTTTTCCTCCATTATGAGACTAGAAACTTGTAAATTACTTGCTGTTCTCACCTTGCCCCATATTTGAGATTACAGAAAAAAATACTTTGAGCTCTCCTAATTTGCCTCCTCTTTCCCATTTTTTTTTGGTTTTACCTTTTCAAGGCATTCACAGCAATTAAAAGGGTTAGAAATATATGTGCTGAATTTTTCATGTAGCTTTGGCTCCAGAAAGATTGAAGAATGACATGAAATATAAGGGAGGGTTGTGATTTACAAGCAAATACTTGTGAGCGTTAGTGGGACAGTGATAATCTGTCACTGCAAGGGTACAGTCTGCACTTCTCCACGACTTGTGATGGCCCTGGGGTTTCTTCCAGATTTTTGGGATGGCATAGAAGGCAAGGTGCATACACTGTTCTCCCAGGGATTTTTAAATGGATCATTGCATTTTCAGGAGTCTCTGGCCTGGAGCAGGGACACCCCTGTTAGAGGGAGGTGTGACTGCATGAGTCCCTGTGTGGGCAGGTTTATGGCAGTGAGTGCTTCTCTCTCAACTTATCCACAGAAATAGTTGCTCGTATTGCAGGTGCTATTAGACAGGCATTTCCTTTTGGCTGTAAAATCTCCATCCCTTTTTCTCACTCCCTTTCTTCCCTTCCCCTCAGCAAGAAGCACATCCTACGGCAGCAGAACCAGCAGCGCGATTTCAAGTACAAAACTACAAGAGAGAAAGGAGGTTAAAAACCCTTAAAACATATGGCATGCTTGGGTTTAATAGGAAGTAGGTGGCAATCTCCACAGGGATGCAGCATGGTTTTTTGAAGCATTTGTTTCCCAAATACCTTTTTATGATTTTTCCAGCACAGACAGGCAGTAAGTGAGTGTAACTAGAATATAGGCTGCAGTGTAATAGGCGCCTTCTGCAAATGTGACAGTGATGAGTTTGATGGAAGAGGAGGTGGCAACCAAAACAGAGACAAAAAATGGTGTAAGGACTATGTAGAAATTAAATGGAGGTGCCATTTAGGGTATTGCTGTAGATCCTGCTGATACTGTTTACCTCCCTGCTGAGGTAGAAATCTTTCTCCACTAAAAGCCTTCATAAGAGCACTGAGTATATGCCTGTGCAGCAGTGTATTACAGGACACACATCTAAGAGGAAAGCTGTTAAAGCCACCTCTTAGTTTTATTGAATTATTACTGCCCTGAGAAAAAACACACTTTAAGAAAAACCCAGCTGCTAAACTCAGTGCTTTTGGTGTGAGTGTGTTTACTTCAGTGTGGCATTTGAACTCTGTTTATCCCAAAATCAAACAGCAAAAGCTTGAGCACTGAATGCAAGAAACAGGTTTACAGATCTGGGTTAGTTCTCCTGCATGAACTGGCTTTGAGGGCACTTTCTGCAGTGTAGAGAGAGCAGCTCTGGATGATCCTGCATGGGGGTGGCAGGGGGGCTCTGTGGTGGTTCCCTCCATGCATGGCTGCAGTGGGTTTCAGGGAGGACACTGAAATCTCCAGGGCTGGCAGAGCACCACAGGAGCACTGGGCTCAGGTTTACAGGTTAGAGATGGCTGAGTAGCTTGTTTACATCCTCTCTGTCCCTCCTCCTCTCCCTCCCTCCCCATTCCCTCTCCCTCTGAAGCATCTCTTATTGGTGCCGAGGCAGGATCCTAGAGCCTTGAGCATCCCGGGGCAGTTCTTAGAGCACTGTGGCAATTGGTTTTTCTTTTATTACATAAAAATTAAGGCTCACATTTCCCTACACTCTGTCCATATCTTGCTTCTGTTTTGCAGGATACAAAGGTAGAAAATGCAATGCGTTCCTGTAAAAATTAGGTAGAAATTTTCACCATTGTCTGGAAGCCGTCACAATATTGTGACTGCAGTGGCAGGTGAATAATGAGCCACTATGCTGGGCTTCCAGCTAAATGGGGCTTTGTCCTGGCTACGCAGCAAAGGCGTCCAGAAGAATGCAGAGCAGTTTTCCAGTATACAATGAATCACTCAGTGAGGCCAAATGACACTCTCCGAACACTCGCCCCAGATATTACAGCTGTTGAAGGAAGCTGCTTATGAAACAAGGGTAGGCTCAGTCACTCCGTGACCTTACAGTTCCTGTGCTGTAGGAAATATTTGGGGTAACTCTCCACAGGAATAGAGTTGCTTTTAAACCCATAAAGCTCCGCAAATGGAAATACTGGAGTGTTAGAAGGATATTTTGTTGGGACCTGACCTGGCAGGATGTGCTCTGAAAGCAGTGTGTGGTAGCCATTGGGGTCAGCTGCATCGACTGCACAAGCTTCAGGAGAGAAAGGGGTATTTAATTCAGAAACTTGGCAAAACTGAGGAAAGGTATACCAGGAAAGGGGAGATTTGTGTCTTCCCAGTTGTAACATACTTAGTGAAATGGAATTTTCCTTGCATGCTCAGTTTCTGCCACAGAGGGAGCTGTGTCAGTATTTAGCAATTGGGAATTTAGGACGTTTTGCAAAGCAAACCAGAAAGTTTAAATGGTACAGACCTAAAAATAATCTCCTGGCTGGGTTTACAGTGTGGAAGGGCTCTAGGTGTTGATGCTGTGACAGCTGTAGTATAGTGAAATACTGTAATGTAGCTGTTATCCCTGCTTTCCCTGCTCCTATGGCCAATCACTTAAGTTGTATTTTATATTGCCCTGTATAAGCTCTTGGAATGGTCCATGAGCAGTGAGTCACTCTTATACATTAGAGCAATGGGAATATGTTATTTAGAGGTTATGCTTGCCTTCAATTTTTTTCCATTTTTTCCCTTGAAAATTTCATGTGTTTCAAAAGTAGGTACAGGCATAGGTAAGACTGTTCCAGCTAGATTTGGAAAAAAAGGTTTAATTTGACCACTTATCTACTGCTGCATCCATTTGATAGTTCATGGATAATCAGTTTTTTAGTGTTTATAGTCTGCATTATTAAACTTCACTTTCATTCTGTTTCTGTTAGGAGAGATCAAGGGAACTATGCTTGTTCACAGCCTTTTGCATGAGGAAATGTTTATCCATGAAGCAATGAGAGTATATAATTTCTATGCAGACACTTTGGGAGAAACCCCCCAAAATTAATGATATGAGCATATAGTCATTTGTTAGGTCAGTGCTAATCACATATGATCAGTTTCTGATAATTAGAAATTATTGGGTGTGTCAGTAGGTGAGTGAGGTCTTGTACTTTCTTTCTGCCCTCGGGATTTAAACACAGTGCACCCAGCAATCATTTCCCTTGCCCATGCTTTGGTTGTCATCTGTCACAGTTTCATTTCCCTTTTATTTCTTTTACTTAAGATACAAATTTTCTGCAGTCCTGAAGCCAGATTGTGATAATCACACACACATTCACACACAAAACAAAGACCAGGCTGTGAAAAATCTACCTGCATACACAAAATGCTGTGTCTCTCTTACTCTGATGGGTAAATCTATGCCATTTACTGTCCTGTTATGGTGTGAGCTGCTCAATATGCAGTTGCACGTGAGTGTTCAGTAGGGAAATGGAACAGATGCTCGAGATACCTGTTGTCACCCCCTGGAGACTTGGGCTGTGCTGCCTACCCCCAGGTCCTCTCCAGAGGGACACAGATCTCCCCCAGGTCCTGTATGCTCTGCCAGTCTCTACAGATGTCCTGGATATCCAGCAGTGTCCAATAAGGTGCACGATGTTCCTATTTCAGCCCCTGATCCCTCACAGGATCCCCGTTTCTTGAGCTCTGGGGCCTGGCACTGAACCTTTCAATTGTCCTGCTCTCAAAGCAGTGACACAGAGTAAGCAGTGCTGTGAAACTGGGAGAAATTTTTCCTCTGTGTCTCAGTCCCCTCCTGTGCAGCAATCAGGAGCCTTTGGAGGCCTTTCAGGTTGACTCAGCAGCTCTTTTAGCATTACAGTCAATGGAACTATTCCATTGAGTAGCTCATTCAGTGAGGTGAGAAAGAAGCTCCTAATGTGGCCATAATAAAAGGCCAAATTTTGTCTTTAAATGCACAAAATTTCCATTGACTCCAGTGTAAAAGGAAACAGGGTTATCAGGCCTAATGCTGTCTGTCTAAATGTAATTCCACCTGACATGTCTGACCTTTATTTTTAGAACAATTCCGCTTTTAAAAGAAAGTGCAGAAATATAGGAGCATTTATCTATTTATATAGGGGAAAAGTGAAATCACTTCTTCTGTCTGGGTGCCGGAGCATGACAATGTGCCTGCCAAACTCTATGTGTAGCTTGGCCTTCAAGCCAGGCAGCAAAGCCTTAAATGAACAAAAGACACAACAAAAGCCTTGTTTGAAGTGCAGGAGGAGAACGAGGGGGACTGGAATTATGTTTAAAGATATCAGAGTCTTTATTTGTTTTTTTAAATCATATTTTAAAAGATTCAGATAGGACAGAGTTAAATCTTGGCCCAAAATGAGTAAGGTCATCCGTAATTATTTTATGTTACAGAAGGTACAGTGTGTACTGTTTCATATATTGGGGATGTCCAGGAATTGGTCCTGGAAAGAATCCAGGTTTCGTTTTGCAGAGACTGAAGCAACAGTTTACCACTGTTGCTCTCTGATTTTTTTCCCCGCATTTAGGGGAAACGATCTGCAGAGAATATTCCCCTAACAAGGGTTGCAATGTAGGAACAAAACACGAGATGGCAGCCGGGAGCATTCCTGGGAGTGACAACCTGAGCCCGTGGTGAAAATGGGGTTGGAACTGGGTTAAACAAATGAAACAACAATCTCCTCCTCCTGCTAGTGGCAAGTGTGTTTAGACCCAAACTCTCTCGTATTTTACTTGTTTCTTAAAATCTTGGAAGTCTTCTGGAAGAGTCTTGGATACTTTTCAAGATAATTGTACTCAGTGTTATAAATACCTGTGTATGTCTGATCTCATAACTATATAAAAATCAATAAGCTTCTATTAAAAATGCCAAAGTACCAAGTGAAAGCATGTGGGCACAGACCCAGTAACTTGCTTGGCACTGTGTGGATTAGTTCTTTTGGAAACTGTGAGGACTAGGCTGGGACACTTCTATTCAATAACACATAGATCATCAGATCATCTCTGTCTATTAGGAATTTCCTGCCCAGCTGTGGGGACATGATTAATACATCAGTCGTGTCAGAAATGTAATTCTATAATAATATCTTTGTATTTTCCCAATCTAATATCTCTCCCTCCTGCTTGTGTAGCTGCCTCATAGCCACTGTGTGGGCTGAGCCTGCCATCCCTCTGCAGTGCAGTGAAACAAGTTAAACTCTATAAAAGACAAGTGCAGCTTATAAAACGTGGTGTATTGTTTATAAAATTGATTTTTAATTAAAATCCCTGTAAAAAGCAAACCATAAAACAGCGTTGTCACAGTATAATGTATAAATGCATTATTTCCACAATCATAATGCAATTTTTATAAGTCTTGCACTTTTATAATGATTATAATGATTTATCTCATTTAACATATTGGTATATTTTACTGGAATAACCAGACTCATTTCTTTGACAGACAGGAAGAGAGAGGAGGAAACTTTTCAATGAATATAGGATCTTGAATTACAGATACAAACTATAAAATCTGAATGCTTTGGTACACATTTAAGAAGAAATGAAACCCACAATAATACATTTGATGCCAGTTCAGGTCCTGTTCTTGCCCAGATCCTGAGTGCTGACAGAAAATAGGATCTAGGTCCCACACCCCAGCTTGATCCATTTATCAAAATAAAATGCCTATAATTCAAAAGACATTATTGATAAGAGACAATATACTTGTCATGCACTGGTATATATGAGCGAACACTTTAGGCAAAGTTCAAAACAACAGGCCATGTATCAGCTAAAAATGTCCTGTTTGACCTGCATGTTTTCATTACAACTAGTATTCCAAGACCTATACGCCATAAATTCCATGGTATGAGGACTGTTTTTCCTACCTGTCATCGTTGGTTTCTGGCAGTTCATGAGGAGTTTTCCTGTATTCAAAAAGGTATATAACTCCTAGGTAAAGGAGTGAGCCATGTGGAGCTGGACTAGAATGATGCTTCCTAAAAATTTGAAGGGTTGGATTCTTCTAGGATCACTTTGAAGTGCATTTGAATACATCTGAAATAGTATTTCACCTATTGTATTGCTGAGCACTACATACACATGGGCCAGACCTGTGGCTCAAATAAGGATACCCAGTCAATAAGTGGCCATCTGAGGTGAATGTAAATGTGTGTGCCACCCCTGTTTTCCAGGGCTTTTGATCCACTTTATGGCTTTTGGATGGTCATTTTCAATCTCCATTTCTCCTACCTCTTTGCAAGTTCAAACACTTTGTAAAATCTGCTGAGGAAATGTGATGTTTGTGCTGTGATAAGTCTATCTTAGCATGACATTATAATTATACTGCCAACATTTTAGCTAACCCTACGTGCTGAATGCTGCCCCACTGTGAGTGATACTAGTTTTCACTGTTGTCTTATTAAATCACCCTGTAGCTTGTACCAGAGCTACCACATGACCCAGTTTACCTTCAAGGTAATAAAGAGCTTCTTAGATTCTCCTTAGATTAGTATCAGATCCGTAGAATAACCTGTCGTTATTCTGATAATGGGAAAGCAATCACTTGACCCAGGAGAACTTCAGGAAGAAAGAATAATACAGGCACTGCATAGGAGCTCTGAGTCAATCAGATTACAGTCTGTTTTCTATAACTAATTTAGTAGTTGCCAATAGTATTGGACTGAGCTTCTCACATTCCCTGTGAACCTATACAGAAAAAAGGGCTGAGGTCTGACAGCTGACTCATGCAACCTTCTCTTTACTCATCACTGCATTCACCTCAAAGGACTTTTTCCATTATCCTTTCTTTATCTTTTCATTTAAACACCTCCAGCAGTGCTTTTTTCTTATGGTGGTGTTTGTGATAGAGACATTTATCAAATACAAAGCGGCTCCAGGCCATATTCCTGTTTTGCATGAAGCATTGAGTGGCTCCAGTGGCATCTACTTTAAATCACAGCAAATGTCATTGCAAATTCTTGATCCATCCATTTGCCTAATGACTGTATAGCTTAAGAGAACTTGGATAGAAAATAGTTTGCTTTCACTAAAAATAATGCTGAAGTAATTAGATGTTGTAAGTTACCTGGATGTTGTGAATGCCATTAGGCTCCTTTGGCACATAAAAGCAGAGCAATGGGAAAGCTACTTTAGAAAATCACACATAAAGTGTATTCAGAAGTTATTTTTGAAAGGTATTGCAAAAAAGCATAATTTTTATATGTTGAAGTAATAAGTAGGTTAGCAAATCCTTTGCAAACTTGTCAAAAATGTCATATCCAGGTGCTGGATTGGAAAATTAGTAACTGCTGAAGTGTGTGAGTGTTTAAAGGTGTCACCGTGTGTGGCAGGCTGGCGGATTTTACCTTCTGGCTTTAAGGAGAGATGTTAATCATTATGGCTGATATTTAAAATGTCAGAAGACCTTAGTATGAAGATAGAGGATTTAGTCTGAGACTCTGCTGTATCATGTTTCCTCACAGAGAAGGAAGATCGGCACCTGTTCCTTTTTGCTTTCTCTCATTTTTTTAATTTAAATTCAGTGGCACTGTAATAGCTGAAACAGCATTTCCAAAGCACAGGAACTTGCAGTGTGGAGCTCTGTGGTGGAAAAATTGGTTGCTTAGCTGCTCCTTGCTTTTTGGTGCCATTCCCTTCTCTTATATTCCTGCTGTAGCTCCTGCACTGTCTCAGCAGTCCTGAGACCATTGCACCCTATGGCATTGGCAGGGAAACATGGCTGGGATAAGGGAACCTTAATGTGTCACTTCCATCCTCCCCTGCCTTCCTTTTCTTTGGCTTTGGATGAGGCTTTGAAAAACATAAGGGACATTTTCTTTCACATGTCTCATGGTGAGGTTTTCAACTACCAATTCTTAATGCTTTCTAAGAGAATATAAGTAAGCAAAGCTGCAGAATTGCTTTACTCCCAGAGCCAGTGCTTTTAAAGTACTTAGTGAGAGTGGTCTTAGTGGCTGAAGGAGTGTAAAAGAGGATAGAGAAGGAAACTCATTCATGACTATTTTTTGGGTTTGTTTTTCTTATTTCCTTTTAGCAAAAGGCTGCAACATGTGCTCAGGTAGCTGGAGCTTTCCATTATATGAACTTAAGCATAGAATTTTCTCTCTCCATGGTTTATTCTGCTCATCTTGGTAAAATGAGGCAAGTAATATATGAATTTCTCTGCTTTGTTGTTCACTTGGGCAACTGGCTGTGCTGGGACACCTGAAGGGTGGTATTTGTTAAACATATCACTGAGACAAAGTGGTCCATAACTATTAAATAACAAACTGTAATATCCCATTCAGGATAGGCATTTTGACTAAACATTGTTGTTTATGTTGGTTTAACAATTTTTTTTTGAGAGCTGTGCTTTTTTTTCTATCAAATTTGATCAATGGTATGAACCTATCTGTGACCGGATAAAGTCGCACAAAGTCACATAAATTTTTCATTTTTAAAGTCGATGGAGTTCAGAGAAAGTGTTTTGTATACTGAGTAGCATTTTATATGAGAGGAAATAGATGGAAAGACAAGATTTTTGCTTTTGGCAAGGTAACACAGAGACTTTGTGGTTGGTGTTCCAGCTTTAAAAAGAGAAAGGAAGAAGATTGATGTCTTGATGAATATTAATTGACACCTTTCCACAATTTTTCTATAAAGCAAGCTATTTCCTAAAACAAGTAATGAGCTTCAGGACTGTTATCTTGGTAACATTGTAAAGAACTTTTGATTCCCAATCTTTCATCAGTATTTCTAGCAGGAAGGATGGTTTCATAAGCAGAAAAAATACTCTTGGGATGGAGAGCAAGCTACACATTTGGCACCTGAGTTCACAAGTTAAATTCACTCTGATTTACTATCTAGGAGTTTCTGATGGCCTTTGAAATAAGTGGAAGGTCATCTTTTGTCCTGTGTTCATTAGTTTATGCTCTTACTCTACATGTATGGACCTCAGCAGCTGAAATTGTTGTTAATGACTTCATTAGCAGCTGCAGTGAAGAGACAATGAACAATCCCAGGATAGAGTCCCTGAATATCGGCGTTAAGCTGGGACACATCAAGGCAGCAGTGTTTCTTTCTGAACTTAGGCAGTAAGGCAAAAGCTTTGGTAACCCAAAGCAGTAACCAGTTATTTTTATCAGGCATATTGTGCTTGCTTCACCCAGAGGAAGCAGGTCCCTTTCCGTGAGGGGATTTTCAGGTGTGGTCTCACTTGTTCTGCACAACATCTGCTGTCACCCACCAGCTGAGGGACCACCGCTGGGAAAAACAGTGCAGTCTCTAAAAACAACTAAACATGTGATAAAGTACTTGACATGTGTTAGTCAATAAACTAATAGGAAAAAAAGTTGAATAATTAGTAACACATGAAAGACAAAAAAACTTTTTCCTTCCCTCAGTGATGACAGTGGATGCTCTTGCTGTGAGTTGTATTTTTCAAAGAAAAGAAGATTAAGGAAAGGCAATTCCTACTTGAACATCATCCGGTTCAGAACATCATCTATAATTTCTTGGTGTCTAAGGCAGTTTTGATGAGTATAAACCTGACAGTCAATGGTCAGAACATATTTAATACATCTTTCATGTGCTGAAGTTAGTAGATCTAAGGTTTCCCTGGGGTAATATGATGTAAAAGATGTTCATGGCACTAATTTACTCACAGACCATTAGCTCTCTGTGGATGCAAGACTGTAAAGACCTGTGTGCAAGAAACATGTTCTTGAGATGCCCATATTATACCACAATCCTTCATTTTCTTAATGCAATTTCCTGCAGCTGTCCTGTTGGTCATATGAGGTGCAATGAAGAGTAAACCTTGGCAAGTCATAACTCTGAGTAATGTCTTCTTATTTTGCACTAAATATTTTGAGTGTTTCATTCCTTAAGCAAAGAGGGGAGATGAAATTTTAAATATAAAAATGATTTGTTGTCGTCAGTTTTGACAAAAAGTATTCTCCAGCATTTCGGTGTTTTAAAGGAATTGGCACAGAAAAATGAAGAGCGAACTGTCGTTACAAAGCTTTTTTGTAGTCTTTCTGCTTCTGTTTTCCAATATTAATAAGGCACCTATAAAAATGAATAATGAAGCAATATATAAACAATGTTTAGAAGACAGCATTTTCTCATTAGGTTGAACACCCTACTCTTTTATAGATAGATTTTTTTTTTATGTTCTGAAGGTAAATTTTGGATGGAATGCCAAGAATTTGTAGAATGATGCACAATGATGAAGAATTAATGTCACATAGCAAATTGTGCTGCCATTTGAATAGTATATCATGCAGTTCAGTGCCAGTAGATTTAACAAATGTGTCAGCCATCATTATTAGAGCATCCAAAAGGTCATCTTTCTATCCCAGCAGGGTTGTCCAATAGCTTAGAGTGTGTACATAACAAAAGATGATGTATGGGATTTCCAGTGATTTTTTTTATCAAGAATCCATTAAAATAAGTTGTTGTTAATGCAACACTAGATATAGACAAAGTGAGGTACACTTGACAGTTACTAATTACAGCAGGCAGCCAAAAGAGCTCAGTAGAGATATGAGGACAGAAATGGCTAAATTAGTAAACCCTGTTGACACACTCACTCAATATTTTTGATATGCAAGCATAGTGAATTCCCAGGTCTGGGGAACCTGACAGGCATGAGTTACTGACACTTTATGAAAATGAAGCAAAGAATATGATTTTTTTTTTTTTTAACAATTAGAGTAGTTCAAAACTAATTATCCCAGCAAAATGGAATGAGCAAGCTGTCCCAGCAGGGGAAGCTTGCACTTGTCAGTGGTGCTGCCTGAGTTCAAAAGGAAGCCTTAATAAGATGCTTTTTAACCTAGGGATGCCACCAAGAAAATATGCCTGTTCTTTAAAGCAAATGGATCCTGACTTCTGTCCCACTCCCTCGCTCCTTGTGGTGCCCAGTGGGATTTCTACATCACCTTGCTTTAGAGCAAGAATTAAAAAAATGTAAATCTGGGATAATTCTGCCCTGTTCTATCTTGCTCACAGAGCTCTGAGCTCCCTCAGCATATGCCCTTCTTTGGGACAGTGTCCAAGAACAGCCCGTGGAAGAGGCAGGGAGCTGTATTTTGTAGGATTTTTTTCCCTTCTCTTTTGATCTCTTATGAAAAGTGCCAAATGATCTTGTCATGTTCTGGGTGATTCAGTGTGTGCTTCATTTGGAACTGTGTATGCCCACAGGAGGTTAACTGGTGCCTTGTAAGATGCATCCTGATAAAAACCTAACCCAGCTGTGCCACTGTTTGGAGGCTGAATTCTGTGTAAGAATGCAAGGGGGTCATATCTCCTGTTCTGCCAGAATATTTTTGAATATTTTCTAAAATAACTCTTAGATTTTATGAGACTGAACTTGTTATCCTTTACCAGACCATGTTATTTCTCTACATTTTCTTAGCAAGCATTTTTTACAACCTTGGACTCCTAATTGGGAAAATTGGGACTTCTTTAATGCCAGGGCTGTATTTCAGTTAATGGAAGAACCTGACACAGCACTGAGGTCAGCACTTTCTAGCGTGTTTATCATGCTGTTTTCAGCCTTGGGTTGTGCTCAAATATTTCCCTTCTTTCTCGTGGTCGGACTTGCCAAATCAAATCTGGTTTTTTCCCTTTGAATCTTTTTTGGAATCTGACCCTGCCTCCCTTTCCTCTTCTGGGCTCTTAATGTCTCTCACAGTGACATAACCCCCTGTTTATTCATTAGATTGACCTCAGCCTCATCTTATCTGCTGTAAGTTTATTTCTGGTTCCTCTGACGCCAATTGCACCCAGGTCTCTCCAGAAGAGAGGAGACCCAAAGCACACCCTTTTCCTTACCCGAATGTCTGATTTCTTTCTATCTGATATCTATCTGCTGTGTTAACTTCAAAGCTTGTAATTCTTTTAGGACAGTCTCTCATTCCTCTATGCTGCATGAATGCAAAGTATCATGGGTCTAATGCCATTTTCTGTCCCTTAAATAACAGCTAGAGTTTCTTATAAGGTTTATCCCAAACAGGCTGCCTGTGTCTGAAGTCAGGTTTTCATCAAGGTTTCATATCCCCAAATTATTGACTGAATGGTCTCTTGCTGAGCTGAGCATGAATTAACGGTGCAGATGTATTTAATTCAGCATTGCAAAGGCTCTTCCAAACTATTTCTTCAGTGTCAAGGTAACTCCTGAAAAACTGTGCATCACATTTCCTTGATGAAATTCCAGTGGTGATAAAGAAATGTTACCATCAAGAAGGGAAGACAGACCAGTGGTGTTAATAAAAATATAAATAGTTTTCAGCCCAGCACTGTGTGAGAAGCAAAGCTGAGGATTGAATCACAAATTCATGCTGTAAAAGATCAGAGGGAAACATCATAATCCAATTTGATTTTCTGTCCACAGACCTTCACCCAATCAATCCTGTGGTATAAAGCTTCAGTTACTAACCTAGATAAACTCAAGTTAATAGGCTGTGTTGCTGTTGAAGACCAAGGGCTGATTTTTTGTTCTGTCCTAGGAAATGATTCTGTAATTTCTGAGGAAATGGAAAATATTTCACTAGTTGATTGTTAAGTTGTTCAACAAATTGAACATGCTATGAGCTTGAAATGTGAGATACCTCAGAAGAAGTGGGGAAGGTGGAATGCAGATGACAGTAGTACAGTCTGACTAGGAATTTATCTTTTTCACTTAAGCTGAGAGCAAGCTAAAACCTTTGCATGCACTTTGATTTCTGCATTAAATATGAGACTGAGAAGCTTACACTGTGTGTTTCTGCATTTCTCCCAAATGGGATATACATAAAATGGTTTTGGGTTTCTAGTTTGATGTAAAGAACTCTTGCTGTATATTCCATTTTTCTTTGCAGTACAAAATAATCTCTCCATCTCTTGAAGTTTGCATTTTTGTGGAGTTCAAAGATAGTTTTTCCATACGAATGTTTCCCTTTGCATTGAGCGAGCTATGATTGTGGTGTTCTTTGACATTTTCCCCTTACCGTAGACTGTTCTGTATCTCTTAAAGGCAGTGAGCCATTCTGGGACTGATGTGACAAGACATGACAGGAAATTCCACTGAATAAAACAAATTATACACTAGAGATGTGCTGAACTGACTGAAAACAATTTGGACACCAGGGGCTATGAAAGGTGCTGAGAAGGCTGAGAGTAATGACATTTTCTTTTGGATTTTACTGAAAGTATTTTGATGCGCAACTTGGTGAGTTCTTTAGGTTGTGCCGCTTCAGATTCCTTGCTCCAAAGGGTGCACACATGTATGTGAATGAGCTGAGTTAGTGAGTTTCTTTTAGCTGATAGTGACTCATGATGATTTTGACTCATACTGGAAAACTTATTTATTCATGTCTTCAATTTATGCTTTACTGAATAACATTTATGCAGAAGAGAAATGGGTGATGTATGTGCCCAGGTTTTAATTCACAGGGCAATCAAGCAATCATATACTTGGGTTTCAAAGCAAATTATCCAATGCATGTGAGATCATCAATGGAAGGATTTTGTTAAAAGTGATTTTACTTTAAGTAGTGATAAAGAATTTCCTGTATATCAAATGCAACAATGAAAGACATAGTTAATGTGGAAAAATATTTAAATACACCCTTAGGAAAGAGGAAGAAATCTAGTAAATTGTTTGTTATTCATGTCTTCCAACTTTGACAATGAAGCAAATTGACCTGATTCTTCTTTTGCTTCTGTCAGTTTTAAATCATTGTTCGTCAGCTTCTTTTGTGAGGTGCTTTGTAAGTGAGACACAGGTGATGAGTTATTACCAATAAAACAGGGTTGCCATTTGGGCTGTACAGTAACAAAGCATAAATTTTGCTTAATGTGCCTTTAAGAACGTGAGCTGAGTGGATTCGCTGCTGGCAATGAGTAATGATTCATAGCATCCCAACGAGGATCCGTTTGTCTGTCTCATCTTGTCATGTAAATGTTTGAAAAGGCATAGAGCAGCTAATGCAGCAATCTGGCAGCAGTCTGCACTGAGCTCTGCGAGTCAAAGGCTCCTGCAGCAGAGGGGGGCGTTCCCGGGGGGAGTGTGCCTTCCCTGATCCCCTCTGGATGACAGACGTGGAAGCAGCGCTGCCTTGGTGAAGCCAAGAGATCCTGCACCCACTGGCAATCAGGCAGCACTATTGGACAGTGGGGGATGAGAACATTTTACACTTTATTTGAGCCATTTTCCTATAGTGTGCTGAAATGAATCCTTAGAATAATAATACCTTTTTTTTTCATGTCACTTGAGCTTTGTGCTGACACCTGTTCAGAAGGAAATGTCAGGAAAGCATTTAGACAACAGCAGATCTAGCTTTGTAGTATTGAAGCCGAGTTTAATTAATTAATATCCTTGAGACTTCTGCCTTGTATTGGTAGAAATCAGCAATGCCCATTTGTCTACCTGTAGAATTCTTCCCCTGGAAAATTGGAATATTGTAATTATTTGTGCCTTGATTTGCCTGTGTGTGTTGGCAGGAAACTATCCCTGGTAAGGCTGAGTTTACAATGGAATTTGACCTGCCAGTCTCAGTGGGAGCATTGAGTTTGATGACAGGTGTCCTGTTTTGGAGGCTCTGTCTTCATCTTATCCATGACATCAGTGCTTTTATAGGGATTACAGTATTTCTTAGACTGCCATGTGAAATTCAGTAAACCCAACAGATTGAAATACACTATTGGCTGCATACGGTGCTGTAATATTTAGGTTTTAATTGCATTTCTGAAAAAAGTACAAACTTAAATACTTATCTCAATGGGAATATGAAGTAGATTGTAACCTTGAATGAACTCCAAAGCAGCTGAATAGAAGATGATTTTGGAAAATACAGGTAATACTGTTTATGCATATGGACATGTCAACATGTGCAAATTATGCTGATATCACATAGTAGCTCTAATTATTATATTTATAGACAGATTTTCAAAGGTGCATCTGTGGAGCTTAAGGAGTGGGGCCAAAAGACCTGTAGAGGGGACCGTACTGCCTCTTGCTGTGGTCAGTACCAGGTGCTTCATGGAGCAACACTGCTCCTTATGGTGGGATTGTACTATCACTGATGGTTTACAAAATGCATTGTTCACCCATGAAAAACTTTATACCTTAATCTGTGATAAGAAGGAGCTGCTGTAATCTTTCCAGCCATTGAAATTAGTCTTTCTTTTTTCTAATCAAAATAATCAAAATCTATTTCTTTTGTCTCTGCGATGATTTTGTACTGAGTGTACAGAGATATATCCATTCCCCAAACGCAGTGATTCATTTTGGTTAAATTGTTCATGTTTTTGGTTTTACTTGCAGTTGGAGAGTGTCAAATTTTGTGAAGTCGGTAAAAATACTTCTGCCCCTGTATGTGCCGTTTTAACAGTGCTGGGCATATTTTCCCTCCCACGTGGCATTCTGCGAAACGATATGCTAGTTGTGAGCAAAATTGTCAGCTTTTGCAAATTAGGAACCAGCTCCAGCCATCCACAAATGACAGAGAGATTTCTGAACATCCTTACCAGGGGAGACACAAAGAGAAAGGTTTTTTTGGGCTATGTATACATGGGCGTATCTGTGTGTGTAGTACAGGCACACACCGAGCTGAGAACATTGTTCCAAGTGGGTGTTTGCACTTCTCAAGAGATTTAAAATACCACACACAGAGAACTGTACAGGGATATACTTTTGATGCCAGGAAACAAATCTATATTAGCAACTGCATAAAAATCTGTGGAATATACATGACTGGTTTGATAGAAAAGTCTTAAGACACAGTACAGATGAGAAGCATTTCATTATTGTAAATTAGAAATTAAAAATATTTTTTTTCATAGGCTAAAACTTTTTTTTCTCTCCTACAGTTCCCATTAGCTTTGTAATTCAGTTATGGAGTTTTTATGTTTTGTTTCAAGAAAAATAACTTGTTTTGCATCTCTTCCAAGACTAAAAGGAAGAAATATCATTGCAAGCCAAATGACAGAATGGGTGATATTTATCCATAGCAGGTTAAAGTAAATAACATTTTTGTGTCCAGTTCTAAACAGTCTGTACAAAGGAAATATTTAATTTTTTTTTGTTGCCATTAGAATGTTATTTATTAAAATGCATCATTATTTCTCTCTGTTTTCTGTTCCTCTTGTATATCAAGTATAATTTTACTTGTTCCTGGTATTGCTAAGAGGCAGCCCATGGCAGGTACTCGCTTCATCTTCCTGAAGCACTCGATTCTCTTCCTGGAAGTTCATTTGGTAACATATTCTGCTGAATTTTAATTTAGGGTAGCATATTTAAGGGTTAATAAATAGCAAACAGCCATAAGGCATTGTCCTCTAGCTCTTGAGAATTACTTATTTAAAATTTAAACAAAAGAAATAACCCTAAATGCCAATATTAAGTCACAATGTAGTTTAACACACAATAATAAATGTTAAATTTTAATAGTGCGTCTATCAAGATAGTGCCATATTTTGTAATCTAAATACTTTTAAGTACTCCAAGATCTTTCACCATAATTAGTAGAGAATACTGAGCCCAGCCAGAAATATGAGATTCATCATTAAAATCAGAAGCTTCTTTATGTCTGTGAGTTTAATCATGTGTGCAGAAGACTAATTGTTAATGGCATAGGCTTTATTGCTCTTAGCTCTATTTGAAATGAAATGGCCTGCTTTGGGAGAAATAAATAGGTTTCATTGTTCTACCTGTATCAAGTCTTGCTGATAATCTTATGGTTTTATCAATTCAGTTAGTGGTAGTGATGATGTTTCATTTTAAATCACAAAGTAGTGCTATTTTTCCTCATTTTCCCTTTATATTCTCTTTTCCTTTCTTGTGACACTAATACATGTCAAATCACTATCTTTCAATGGGAGGATGTCAGTAATTAGCAAATGAAAACCACCTAGATTTGCAATATGCAGATTTGAGAATATATCTCCTTTGGTTGGCACATGCTTTAATGTTTTGTAGGACACCTCACCTATGCCTGTGCAATCAGAAAATGTAAAGCCTCAAGGCAATGAGAGCCTATTACATAATCATATACAATTTTCGGTGATTTACAAACTCATTGTTTGACCTTGCTTTTTTGGTTGGGTGAGTTATGATTATGCTTAAGGATTAATTAGCCTTCTGGTACTTGTTCACGTAGAAGAAAGAATTGCTTATCTGTAGCAAGGGTCATCTGCTGTGTCTTGGATTCTCTGGAGAAACCACTCTCATGTTTTCCAGTTTTAGGAAGTCTCAGAATTAATGTAAGCTGAGGTTTTATACAAAACCAAGGGACTGCATGTCAGGGACATTTAACAGATCTGTTGCTTGTAGCTCCAGAGGTGGGATCTTGGCTCTTTTGGAATAAGTACTGAGTCTCTTGTTGACTAATACATTTCAGAATGATTTTAGAATGAGATTCTTGTCCTGAATGCACAGCAGGGAAAAATAACAATCTAACTGAGAAGTCTCTATGAGATGCATTTCTGTGTCTACAGGGTAGAAGATTATATATCTTTTTTTCAGGTCTGCATTTCACATTTCCAAGCTCATTCCCTCAGATTTCCAAAAGTGTCTGTTGGTGCTGCAGTGTGTGCACCCTCCACTGTCAGTGCCCTCTTGCTAGGAGGGTTCTAAACCCCCATGAAAATACTTATTATTTTTTCCTTTCTTCTACGAGGCAAAATCTTTGAGAATTTTTAATTGTTCTTCCTTTATTAGTAGGTCCTGGCACTGGTCTAACCATACTCAAAATTTTTTTACTGATTCTTGAGTAGATTTTATTTTAGATGTATTCTCATCCTAAGGCGAGAACACTACAAATACTTATGGGAGTTATTTAAGAAACAACACCAAAGGGGGTTGTTCAGTCACTAGACTTGTGGGAAGATTTTCCCTATTTCAATGCCTGTACTGTAAGAAACACTGACATCTCTTTACAAGTACTTTGATTAAGTTACAAGTTCCATGGGAAGGTGGGGAACATTAAAACATCACAACTAGAGCTATTTCTTGGAAAATATTGGGTTCAATCTTCTGAAATGGAGACTCCAGGAAATGCAGGGCTCTCAATGCATATGAGTGGACTTTAAAATCCCTTGCCCAGCATGAAGAAATTCATATTTATTTTTGCAGTAAAGTCCCCGTGTTCCTGAAGTGCTGCTTTCTCCATGACACAGATCCATCTCAAACTCAAAGCTCTTTGAAGAAACTTGATGTTTTGTCTGCATCTCCTTAGCAGCTCTATTCAGCTAAAGTGCAGTTGATGTGATGCCTGCACAGTATATAATGGTCAAATTGGGACTTCTGAAATGTATACAATATTTCAGTAGATAGAGCACTCATCCAGGCTTGCAAGACTGGAACTGTGGGCTCTTTGTAGCCTCAGGGAGACCAAATTCATACCTTTCATTTCTCATTACAGTGCCCTAGGTATGCAGCACAGAGGGCATTGTCCACTCCAGTTACATCTCTGTCATTCTGCTAGAAAACCCCTGCAGGTCCTTGGGCTGAACAGACACAGTATGTCTGTAGTTCAGTCACCAAGGCAGTCCTCTGGGTCAGCTGAGATCTTGGCCCAGTTACTAATCCAAGTACGGTTTAAGCTGCCTTTGGGTAAAACACTCCGTGTAAAAATTATGAGCAGTCGCCAGAAGAGGGATCAGCCCCCAAACCCCTCCTCTTGCTTGTCCTAAATAGGTGTTCTAACCCCAGACTGCAGATCGTGCTGCCCTTCTTTGGTTCCAGTTAACTCTGACATAGAGGTGTTTCCCACACAGCTGGGGAGTGTAGGCAGTGCTTCTGGCCAAGGGCAGGGGGCTGGAGCATCACAGAAATGGGGAAAAGATGCGAGTTTGGACCCTTTCATGCCAAGAACACTGTGGAACATGCACTTCTTTATCTCAATAGTGTATAAAAGAGAAGTGACTCATGCTGCTTCCTTCCATTTATGCTGGTTTTTTTACAGGGATGACCCTCGCTCACTTTTTTGAACAGAATGGGCTTGGTGTATAAATGTAGTAACAGAGGATTATTTTGGGACTGGCTGTAGCAATATAAGTAACCACTACACTATTTTTGTGTTGTTACCTTTTCTCTGTAAGCGATTACTGCCTCCAAAGCAGACATCCTTACTCCCTGTCGATCCAGGGTCAGCCAGGTTAGCCTGAACCAGCATTAAAAGTGATTTAAACTAATCTGTTTGACTTGTTATTGAACTGGTCTTGTAACATTCACCCAGCCTGACAAAGGGGCTCTGCTTTGTGAAAGGCAGAGAAGCAGAGACTGTGGAGCAGGAAGGTCTCACATGGTTTCAGCTGGGTCCCCACAGCCTGTCTGCTGGTTCTCTAAATCACAGAGGCTGTTGGTGCTCTGAATTCCTGTCTGACACCTGCAGCCCAGAGCAAGGCACCTGAGCCTGCAGGGAGCTGGGATTTATGGCACTCCCATTGCTTCAGCATTCCCTGTCAGCTACCTGAGTGTGTTAGATCCTGGGAATCACTCCCAGAATGCCTAATGTCCCCTACCTGTGCTACCCGAAAATGCTTTTTAAAATGTCATGAGTTGCAGTTTGGAAGTCAGGTGCTTAAAATTTAGGTTGTTACATGACCAGTGTGGAAGTGCCCAGATATATTGAGGTCCTTGTGGCTTCCCCCTCATTTACTGCATTTACCATACATTATTTAGTGAAAACAATGAGGAACAGAAAAGGACCAAAAAAATAGGGTTGTTCTATCCCACCAATATGATAGACCAGTTAAATTAATGGCTAAATCTAATTAGGAAGTGAAAAATTACAGCTTGTCTGCTGCCAATACTAAAGCAAATGGACTGTGAGATAGAACTATGGTTACACTCCAAAATTATCTCCCCATTGTTGAATCTTAAGGTGGCTGTGCTGCCTGCACTTGGAAATAAAATAATCCTAGCAATTATGGCTTGCAATTCGTGAGTGGTTTGAAATGTAGTGGCTTTTACTGCAATAAATGGATTATTGCATCTTGACAAAGTATAGTTTTAATTAACAGTGACAGATAAAGTTCTTGCATTTAGAAGCTGTTTATATCAGAAATTACCTGATAAAAAGAGTTTTTAAAACATTTTAAGTACTTGGTTATGCATTATCATCTTGATCTGCTACCATATGTATTCATCATTGCATGGCTGTTGCTTGGAATCACAGCAAGTTTTTCTGAGACATCAGACTGTCATAATAGCTGATAGATCAGTGGCTTGATTTGCATATTTATTATAGAGAAACTGCTTATTTTCATCAACATAACTTAGATTTTATGCATCCTTTGTCTAAAGTTAATATGAAAATATTAATTTTCCAGTGACAGCTCAGTCGTCTTCCTGGTTAATCACTTAATTTCCCATCTACCTAGGAGTGACATTTAGTGAAATGAATGAGAAATGGTAACTTCAGGATGTCGGTGTCCTCATGGACTAGGAGCATACAGGCAGCCCAAGAGAGGTCTGTGTAGCTGTACAAAATAAATCAATCACAAAAGCAAAAGCTAATTGCTTTCCATTTTTTTCCCTTTACATAAGAACATAACTTTAAAAATATCTTTTCTTTAGTTTATTAATTTTCGGAAGTCTAAACCCACATATTTTTAGAAAAAATAATCCTCAAAAGGAAAAAAAAAGACGTGCCATCTGTCAGAACTGGAAATGTTGTTTTACTCTGCACATTCTGTTTTCAACATCATATTCAGCATCATCTGGATCACAGTGCCTTAATCCGTCAATGACAGGAATTTGCACAGAAGCACTTTTGATGGATGCCAGTGAAAATAGTCACAGAAGTATTTTAATGAATAAAAAAGTGTTGGTATTTCTCTGTTTTGTTAATTCCCTGCTTTTGATTAATTTTATCCCTTTCTGCAATTCAAGGTAGTAAAGATGTCCAAAGGAATACAAATAGGTTGAGAGGGAGGAAATTCTTCAAAGGGAGTGGCTTACAGCCTTTCATGTTGTGTGGTAGGGCTGAGTGGACAAGGCAGGGAGAAAAATAGAGGAATTAAAAGGAATAGACTAAGAAATTGGAGAGTATAAAAGCACAGAGAGAGGAATGGACAAGGTAGGAAGCAGGGCACATGCAAAAAGGGCAGTAGTCCTGGTGATGTTAGTAGTTTAGCCTTAGCAGAAGTGTTTGCAGATGCTTAACCCCTTGGTAACAAACTCAGACCTCTTAGGAGTTAGAGAAGTCAGCTTGAATTTTCATTGCTGTTTGTGTCTTGGCATATTCCTTCCATCAAAGCTATTTCATATTGTGTTTTCTGGTGGTATGCATCAGGATTTTCTTTAACAGAATGTTGTTATTTGCCCAGTGCATCAACACTGGAGGCTCAGCCCATCACCTAAGGGCGTCTCCACCAAGATCTCCTCCTTTCTTCTGAGTGAGCTCCGTGGAGCTCTGCTGCTACTGACGATTTTACTGATGGGAACTGAACACCTAGTTTGTTTGGTGAAGGGATTTTAAGAATGAAAATGAGATTTTTTTTGTTTTCATATGCCATCAGTTTAGCACATACATCAGATGTGTGCTGATAGGGACAGTGAACATGATTTTAGCCTCCAGCCTGTTACTAACTTTAGTTTGGTAGAGGTTCAATCTAGTTCACTTATTTAGCTCGCCTCTGTTGCATGACTAAAGATCTAAGAGAAAAATGCTTAGAGTCCCAGCATCTGTTAATTTAAGCTATTTAAAGTACAAATGAATCAGAGGAAAGATTTTTAAACCAGTTTCTTAGAGGGTTTGCTCCACTCACTTCCTGTGTCTACGTTAAAAATTATTGAAATTATTTCAAAATTCCAAGTTACAAAGCAGCCACTAGAAAATGATTTTGAGTGAACAATTCTCATGTCTCCTATAATACAGCAGTGTGCTCCACTGGTGGGAACCTTCAGTGGTGAGCCTGGAAATGTCTGGAGCCTGGAAATGCCTGTAAGGTATCATTCTTCCTCCTAGACTAAAACCCCGATGGATGCTTAAAATTGTTGTATGTCATGGATGCTACACAGGCAGTTCAACTCTCCCTGAAGAAGCACTGCGTCTGGAGTTTGGAGGCACTACAGGAAATTTAACTGAGGCAGTTTGAGTGGTGTTATAGGACATAAAATCAGAAATGTTCCTTAGTCTTATTACATACTTAAAAATATTATCTTAGAGTGCTCCCTAATAGTTTCTTATAATTTTGCCTTGGTTTTAAAAAAACAACGTCTTTGAGTACAAATAGATGAAAATTCCCTTGGTAACTGAGGTAATTACAGAGATTTTCAATTACAAAACTGCACGTTCACTGACTTTTCATTTATATATTTCACTTAAAATGAAGTTGTATTACAAGATGAAGTAGATGCATCTTCTGTTTTGGCTTCTCTTCATGTTCTCAAGAATTAGTTTTTCCTTTGGGTGCTTTTCTATTGGCTCTCTGCTTTTTTTTTTTTTAATTATTCCAAGCTGTGAGAACCAACTTGCCATGACTGTATTTTCCTTCTCTCAGCCTTAACCACTGTCTTTCACCACATACATGATATGGATTTTTTTTTCATTTTGAATATGGATATGTATTTTTGTTTGTGTATGTATTCATAAACACGTACTCAGAATTATACATATACATTATGGTTTCATGTCTTTACAGAACTATAACCTTGCACATTTTTCAGGAGGACAAACAAATGACAACCCCCTCCACAGCAGGTTAATGTAAGCTGAAGAAGCTGAAGGAATTGCAACAGATACACTTTTGAAGTTATTGTTACTGAGCTGCATTTATTTGGTGAATATTTTGTAATAACGAGAGTTCCATATTAAGCCAAATGAACTGATTATGAAAATTGGAGGAGAAAATAAATGTTAAATTTACAGTGTTGACAAACTGATGTTGCTGATAAAAAAGCTGAAAATGTTGAGGGCTAAATTCAGGGATTGTGTGAAAAGCACCTTGTTATAGCCCAATCTTTTCAAAATTTACTAATGCACTTTCAAGCATGTTTTTCAATTAGCTAAATATCACAGCTGCATCTTGCACCTCAGGAAGTCAGTGTTAGCTCAGCTTCCATGCTGAGAGGCCAGAGGGCTTTGCTGCAGAAGGGAAAGGAAACCAACATGAAGCTTTAAGGCGAGGCGCTTGATTGCCTTTTTTGTGTGCTACCATTCCTCTCTCTTTCTGGGCATGCAAATAACACCAATTTACATTAAAAATGTATGCAGATAATTTTTACTTCTGTTTATGTCACCATTAAATGTGACTCTCTGTGATTTACCATTGCAGTTTTAATAATCTTGCATTAATGTGGCTGATTGTAATTATTTGTCTTTTTAATTGAAATAAAGTAGGAAAGAGATGTTTCCTGAATTTGTTACTTGTAGAAATGTTTTTACACTGGTTTTGAAGTAACCACCTCACTGTGGTGAGTGGGACTGGAAGACAGAACAGCCCATGTAACTGCACAGTTATGCTGTTGGAGGTCCAGGCAAGGGCATGGCCCTGGGAAAAAAAAATCACAGATTTCTACCTGTATTGTAGACGAAGAAATAATCTGTGGAAATACTTAACTACAGGATATAGTCTTTTTTTGAGCAGAATTATTTAGTTAGCCTTGCTTTACTTCTGCTGTAGTGGTACACTATAACTATTTTTATTTTCCTGTATTTACAGTGCAGTTATGATTATCTTTAAAAGCTGTGGGGTGTGAAGTAGGAATATATATATTTTTACATTTAAGGGTTCAGAATTGCTTTTCCTGAGGAAACTGTCAGCAGTGCCAGAGAATATCAAAGTCAGTGTGAAGCTGTTTTGCTAAAAACTTACTTTTCATTCAATTTCTCTGCTTCTGCATTTGAAATCTGGATAAAGGTTGAAAGTTTAGAGGTGACTGATATAATTATGAATGCAGTGACTGTTTAGTTAATTGGCAGCACTTTGAATAAAGGTACCATTTATAAATTATTCATTGATATATACTCCATGATTAATAGGTGGAGCTTGCTTTTTCAGCTCATTGAAAAGCATATTTAAATTGTTTTAGTAAATTCGTAACAGATGCTGCTCTAACAAATTGTTATAAAACACATTATATGTGTAGATATAACTGAAGCAATAGATATTATTTCACTGTTATTCAGTGTCACTGCTTTCTTATATAATTTCTCACATCAGTGTGACACTGAATAAAGTAGTTTTTCTCCTAATGAATAGTATGAGGCATAAAACTCTATCCCATTTGTGAAATGCCAACTCCATTAAAATCAGTGGTGAAATGTCCACTGTCACCACTGTGTTCAAAAGTAAAATTCAAATTTCAGCATTGTAAATTGATATGCCTTGATTCCACTCTAAAAAAAAGGTTTATTGGTAGAACAATAACACTGTGGTTAATGTACATTTAAGTTATTTCTGCATTGCTACTCGCAAGCCACTCTCACAAAGGAAGAACTTGCTTGTTTAAGTGTTCAGTGGAAGTTCAAGTCTTGCTTGTGCTCATTTAAGACCTCCTCCTGCCTGTGAAACAATTTTCTATGAAGATGCGTCCTTTGGCATCCTTTGTGAATCTCTGACAGGCCCCGACAGGCCCTTGAGCTCCCTCTCTTATTGTTCCCCCCTCAGTGGAGGTGGTGGTGGACAATGTTGCCAGTCTCCATCCTTTGTCTCACCACTGGTCAAATTCTTTGTTGTTCTTTCATGAGGGGGTCTAATGGGGCAGGTATTTGCATTGGACTGTGCTTTGTGTCCCACTGAGAAAATATTCACACCCATATGACCCATGGATGACGGCAGAAGTGAAGTCTTCGTTTGGAGAGTATCATTACTATGGTCAAAATCTGTCTGAGAATCCAGCAGTCAGTGCTATTTTGGATTATTTTCACGTGAATCTTCAGTTGTCAAGGGTACTGAATTAACCTATGACTCAGAGAACATGAAAATATTGCAGTTCAAATAGTTGTACAAAGTCCATAGATTAATGTATTTGAACTTTTCAAGGGTCCCACAGGTTACTGACATACACAAAGGAATTCAGGAAAACAGATGGTCAATATTTACAGGAGGGACTAAAACAAGGTGATCAGGAAAACAAAAAATGAAATAGAAAATTCAAGTTGCCTGTGGAAAAATGAATATGGAGCAGGTAGGGAGAAAATGACAATGTGCCACTGAACCAAAGGGGTGGCCTCCTGCTGTGCTTTGGGGTGGCTGCTGTTTTGAGGATGTCAGTGCACTGATGTGTGGCCTCACTGCTGGACACCACCACATTTACTGTGAGGAAACTCAGGTCATCAGCTTCGTGACAAAGAAGGATATTTAGCAGAGAAAACTCTTGCAGAACAGCCTTTGCAAGAAACTCCACACACTGAATTATATTTTCCCCAAATTTTGCATTGTAGTTTTCAAAAGCATTAAATACTTGCTACACCCATCATTAGGAGCCCCCTTGCTGAGGATCACCCCGTTCCAGAGGACTCTGGCTCATGTGGAGCAACAAGAGTAACATCTGCAAACATGTTCCACCACCTTTGTAAGAAATAGTTCTCACAACACAACTGTAACAATTCGTGGATTCTCTCTCACTCTCTCTCCATCTATCTCAGACTGTAACATAGTTCATCCAGTGCACCAAATGTCCCCAGGGAAACTGTGGGAGAAAAGAATCCCTGTGCATGGAAATGAATTCACACAGACAACTGATGAAGAAATATGAAAATCAAATTTTTCCCCAAGACAATAACTCCATTTTCAGCCTCTCTTACAAATCCTTAGGGAATGTCTACAAAATACCTTCAAGAGGCTGTATTAGGAGAATGATTCACATCTATTGGACACTGAAACCAGAGACTCAACAGAGGTTTTATTGCACATTATAATTTTGATTGCCATTAGGTTATTGTATTCCAGAGGCAACAATTCCCTGTCTCTCTCCCTAGTCCTGTTGGACTAAATTCCTGATTATCTTCCTTTAGTCCCTTCTGTGAATACTGAACATGGCCCTTTTTCTGAATTCTTTAAACAACTTAGGGGAATGTGAGCAATTTGTCTTAACCATATTTTGCTTGGAGGTTACTGCTCCTATACCAAAATGGAAGGAAAGCTTTTATACAAGTCTCATTATTTCTCTGACAACCTCTAATAAAACTTTCCTTGCAGAACTCATTTCACTTCTATCTTTACAAGGTCTCAACTAAAGCAACAATAATGTTGCATCCTGGGGCAGAGAGCAGGGAGCCCTTTTCACTTCTTGTGGCACTGCACTGTGCCAACACATGGGCAGATATGTACATATATAAGTGCACAGTTGCCTACATTTGTTCAGTGGCCAAATGGGAGTGCAGGTGTTTTTCAGTCCAGAAGGAACATCTGAAAATCTCTAGTTTTGCTTTCATAAGTACATCGGTGTGGTGTATGGTCAAATATTAGTGATTTTCAGCTGCATTAATGAAAACATTTTTTTGTTAAAATATGGGGAAAGAGTGCCCAGAAATGGCTGACACTGTGTGGGTTTGGGTAGTGAAGGTATTGCTCTTCTCCAAATGCTGCAGCTGCTCACTGAAAACCTTGGGGCATCTGTGCTGTGACTCAGCATCTGCAGTTTAGGGGTTTTAATTTCCAAAACTGTAACTCTTGCAAATAAGGGTTGGTTTCACAACAGTCTGGTGACTTTACCAAGTCAACAGATAAATGCAAATGGTTAAAATGTAAGGGAAATATTTTTCAATAATTTATAGTGTTAAATAATGAGCTTTTATATGAAATTTCTCCTGAACATTTTTTAGAAGTAATAGGTAGAAAATCCCTTTGATATATTTAAAGATCTGAACACAGCAATTTTTAAATATATTTTAAAAACCATAACTACTTGTTTCTTAAAAGCAAAACCTGGTACAAAAATATAAGAGCCCATAGAAGTAAATAGTACTTAAAGTAAATCAAGTGTATATCAGTTTAGAGATAAAAGTTAGCCTCCAAAACATTTCATTTTTTTTTTCTTAAACAGTCTTAGGATCATTTGAGGGAACATGGTGCATATGGGTGGGAAGCTTCTTAAATTATTGAAGGATCTCTCTGGAGTAATTTCATGGCTTTAGTTAAAAAAAAATAAGTGTCTTAATGGAGAACTGTTGCTGAAATAATAGCTCTGTAAGTTTTATTTTCAGTGATTTCCAGTGCTGTGCTTACAGGTAAAAACAACCTTTTTTCCACCCACCTAAACTGTAAAGTTAATGAAGAATTTGAAGCAAACTCTTCTCTCACATTATCAATGAGAACAAGCTCCTTAGAGTTTGAATAGTGCCATGACCTCCACCTGAGCATCATTGTCACTCTCAGTCCTGGCTTCAAGTTGTGCCAGGGGAGGTTTCAGTTGTGTATTAGGGAAAAAAAATAGGTTGTAAAGCATTGGAACAGGCCGCCCAGGGAAGTGGTAGAGTCACCATCCCTGGAAGTGTTCAGAAAACCTGTGGGTGTAGGACCTGACAACATGGTTTAGTGATGACTGTGGTGGTGTTGGATTGATGGTTGGACTTGATCTTAAAGGTCTTTTCAGCTGTAGCAATTCCATGATCCAGTGGTTCAGCTGGTGGCCATTAGGCCCAGCTGATGCCACTAATGCAGGTGTCTGACTGGGGGATAGTGCTCCAATAGGTTGGTTTGAGGAGGTAGCCTAGTTTGGCCCTACCTGTTCCCGGCACTGAGCGGAGCTGGGAGCCCACTGTCACATAGTGTGGCTCTGTTGGCGCTGCTGCTCCACGGACCGTCTGCAGGAGGGTGGGAATGTGCTGCTTTGGGGCACGTTGGATTGGGTGAGTGCTGCTCAGAGCTGTTTAATGACAGTAGGGATAGCACTGAAGGAAAGCAGGAGAAGGAGAAATTTATGCCTGTTTTCATATGTTTGTAGGGATGCCTGTGCTCTAGTACTCTAAAGTAACAGTCCTGAGCTCTTCATCACTTCTGAGACCATCTGGGAAAACTGGGACTCCACCTCCACTGTTTAATCCTTTTCATACACTGTGTTTGCTGAAAATACTCAGCACTATCTAATCAGGGGACAAAGGACTTGGTATGTTAGTGGGGCAGGATAAGAATTTTACTGGCAATGGGTGTAAAGATTTCCTGAGAACTTTTTAATAAATGCTCGAGAACAATTCAGTTTGTGTTATTTGTTAATAGTAATTTTTCATTAGGATTTTTTTACTTATTCTGTCCTTTTCCTGCCTGCAACTCTCAGATGAGTAATCACTATGTATCTTTAGAAGGATATCATAGCAACCGAGACATGGGGAAGACAACAAATGAGAAAGTCTACAGTCCAGCAGTTTGCTTTAGCAGACCTTAATCAATGGAACTGCAGCTTCGATTGCAGGGCCTGAATTCATTTTTTGTATTTGATTTTCCCTTCAGCTAGTATTACAATTTACTTTATATTAAATGACTTCTGATGAGATGACTTTAACCTCTTCTCAGTCCCATCCATTCACTATGCTATTGTAAACTGTAGATTAAACAAAACCTACCCTGACAGAAGTAAATTTAAACAATGTAGTTTCATTTTGTAATGCCAGAGTAACTCTTAGTTACCAAGTATCTTTCTTCATTAGCTGAACTTGATGTAATCTACTCTGAAGTGTTTATTTTATCCTTGTATGAACCTATAAAAGGTTTCTAGAAAAGTGAAAAATATGACTAGCACAAATAAAGTCATGAAAATCGTTTCCAGGACTGAGGCACACAATTTTATAATATCCAATATTCTTTTCCCTGCCTTCCTTCTCAAAGGAATTGTATCTTTTTTTCCTCATATGTTCCTTGGAGCCACAGGCTTGCAGAAAGAGTCAACTGGCCTTGTATTATTTGTGTTCACTGATCAAACTTCAGAGTAACCTGCCCCTTTGAGATGATTCTTCTAATTCTTTCACTAGATCAGCTGCCAACAAGCTATTTTTTATCTCAGTAAAAGGTGATGATAAAAACGTTCTCTACATGGAATGAAGAGAAATGAATAATCTCACAAATGAAATATAGTCTTTCCAAGAGACAGGATTATCACTTGTGTGAAGTAGTAATTCTGGGGCTCATGACTGATTGAGATAAACAATTTTGTAGGAAGTAGTGTTTGGGATCCAGAATCGCACCTGGGCAGTGAGATAGTAGGTGTAGAACACTTATGCCAAGAAACACAAGTAGTGATGAGTTTGTTGGAGCTCTGCTGTGACTTGTTCTCCTTAAACGCACCCATCGACAGAGATGCATTTATTACTTTCATCGTCTCTTGGCATTTAGTTCATATTCTACTCTTATTCTCCATGTTTCTTCCTTGCGCATGAATTTACTCACCTCAGATTTTTCTTACTTTTTTCATTCTTGCCTTGAATTAGCACAGCTGCCATCTGACTTTTTTGTGTGTGTGTGTGTGTGTATGTAATGCATCTTTTTTTCTCCATTCTCATGTTCTGTAGTGTGTGAAATGCACTGAACTGTGGAGTTGCCAAGGAGCATCAAACAGTGAGGAAGAGATAAAAGTACTGAACTACAAGAATGTACTTTAAGCTCTGTGTGCTGCCACAGACAGGACAGGGTCCCTGTTGTACAGCTCTGCTTAGGTTGTATAAATTTTTAGACTAATTATGACATAGGTTGCTCATTCATTTTTACTTTCTTGGACATACAATCTAATTCCACTTGGGACAAATGTTCTTTCTGAACACTCTTTTCATCTGTAAGCCTCAGAAAAGAAAAGCAGTGAACTTGAACAATTTAACATACTAGCTTTCCAAGCAAATCCAGCAACAATCCTTCTAATACTTTATACATTTTAAAACTTGACTTAATAAAATGCAAGTAATATTAATGTGTCAGTAGATAAGTTTGTATCTTCACCAAGGAGTTGTGGTTTTTTTCCCAAGTACTGTTTACATAAATATTTTTAAATTATGATTTTAGTGTTTTCACATATTTTTCCCACCACTACTATACTTGCTTTCTAACCAGTTTAGAAAAAGAAACCTACTACAGCCAAAGCGCTTCCATTATTCTAAAAATATGTGTAACTTGAATTTATTGAAAAATTGAGAGGGAGCTTGCAAAAAGACTCCTCTTTTTATTGATGAGAAGAAAAATTTTAGAACTACACTTATTGCATAAAAACAATTTTATTGGCCTTATAGTGTCTACTAGATGCAAGAAAGGTTTACAGAAACAATGATGCAAGGAAAGTTTAAAGGAATAGCATCTAATATACAGTAGCACAAGACAAGAAATAAAATTAATTGCAGACTCCCTCCACTTTTGTTTTTTCCAGAAGAAAACAGAATTTTTTTCAGTTTACAAGTGAAGCTTGAAACATTAAGAAACAAAACAAAGCCAGCACTTTTTTTCCACCCATATTTTATTTTTAAAAATATAGATAGCAATATATGTATGGCAATAGTTCCATATGAAAGAATATTGACATTTTTAAAAATAGATATTTTATATGTAAGTTTTAGGAATATGCACTTGCAAAGAACAACTGTATAAAAGTTAGAAGGCGTCATGTGAGTTATGGATGGGAGAAGGAAAAATTAGTGGGGTTTAAGATTATAGAGGAAATCCAGTAGTGAAATTTGAAGTGTTGCCTGGGTACTTTGAATACTCATGCCAGCCATGAGGAACAGTCTGTGCCCTGTACAGGTGTGGTCTGGAATGAGCTTATCAGTGATGATTTAGTTACTGTGGGTTGTTAAATGATTGGGAGGTGACAAAAGCATACCCAGCTACGAGCAGAGAAGGACCATCGGAATGAGGAGGACTGTCCTCAGTTGGTGATGGTAGAAAGTATTCCTAAACTGAGAAACTATGCCAAACAGAGCACAGAGTGGAATCCTGAAGCATTTGAAGTGCCTTTCAGGTTCATTTTTTAACAGGTAATCATGACTGTAGGCTAGTGTTTCCCTAGCCAAGATGGTGTCTGTCTCCCTTGCGATCAGTTTTAGTCAGCTGCTGTTCCTGCAAACTCATCTCTACCAGCCTGGTCCCAGGAGACCCATATAATTCATTCTCTGGCTGTGCTGTTGTCTCACTATATGACTTGTCTCTTTGAGCCACCTCGAACAAGTCAATTCATTTAAAAATCACTTTTCCCACTTGGGGAAAGTGGTGCCTAATTCATAAGCACAATGCTCAAAGTCGTTGCAAAACAAAGTTAAATGAAGAGGACCGTAAGTACTCACTATGCTGCATTTACTTGGCAGAAATGCATCTCACTTAGAAGAGAGCCCATAGTTACAGGAGTTGAATTGGGACAACTCAGCTTTCCAGTTCTCCTGGAATAGCACATCAGGCAGCACTCTTCTTTATTTTGCAAATACTCAATTGAAGTTGACCACCCAGCCATTTCTTCACTCTTTCCTTCCTTCTGTGGGATTTTGTCCTCCTTCCCCTCTGTGTCCAGCCCTCCCCTGACTTGTGTCCCTCAAGGGTCACTTCTGTTCAACAACATTCAAGGTGTGGCTTAACAATTTTCTGGCTGATACTGAGTTGATCATTGTGCACATGGTCAGCTGTGCTGTGCAATTTGGGATGTGAAATCACAGATGTGGTTCCATTTCTTTGCTGACCATGCCCTTTGCCATCTCAGAAGTGCCTTCTGATTATATGCATTTTTAAGAGTGAACTCAAGGATGGGTTGAAAAACTCAGTGTTCTTTCTAGTTTAAGCATATTCCAACACAACAATTTCCAGGAATATAGAAGTTCATCAGTTTACATGCCACCACTCTCTCTGATTCTTCTCTCTCTGCATATTTGTAGCATCATCATGAATATAGTCAGTGCAACAGGCGTTTTCATTTAGAGAAGAAAATGTTTTCTATTCCGCATGTGTTTTAATAGCTCCTGAGTGCTTTATGGAAGTCTGCAGGGAGAGGATTTGCATTAACAGATACAGTAACTCTATCGGTCCTTTAGATGTGAACTCTAGAAAGAACAAGAAAAATCTTTTCAGTTGGTTTAAGTGTCTCAAGAAGCAAAGACTTGAACTTGACTGTCATGTTCTGAAATACAAAAATGCAAATCTGCAAACAGCTTCTCACAAGTTTTTCTTTGGAAGTTGATACCCTGGGTCTGTATTTATTCTTTAAACTGCACTAGCTAACAACAGAAGCTGTGTAGGTGTTGAGGAAAAGAAAACCAGATTACATTACAAAGCAATATGCACACTGTTTGAATGCATCAATAATTCCCTTTTTCTTCTCTTTTTACATCAGTCCTCAGAAAGATGCAAATATATTCTACAATTTAGACTTGAACTCTTTATGGCAGATGTACATTAATATAAAACCCTTTTCTTCATGCATACTGAAGAATGAGCCAGATTTTGTACAGAAATAATTGAGCTAATTAAAACTGAGTAAAAGTTTTAATTTCCTTTAAAGGCAGCAACATGTTTTCTACCTGTATCAGCTGTATGCCTTAACTTGTTTTGCGATATTGGAAAGAAACTGGAAGGGATGGCTTCATAATGTGAAAGTAGCTAAGATTTTCCCAGCCCTTTAATTTTTCTTTTTTTTTGTGTGTGTGTTAAAATGTCCTGTTCAATCAAAATTGTCTTGTCCTAACCCTGTCCCCATGTCTCTTTCTACATACAACTTCAGTCTTTAATGCACACGTGTGAGCAAATTTCAGCGACAGCCTTGGCATACATGGTGATGTAATTTGTAGTGTTTAGTAATAAATAATTTGGTTTTAATAAGGAACAATTGCTTGTCAATACATTTCAGATTTTTATGCATATTGCAGATATTTGGCTTGTTTTGTGTTCTTCCTTAAGATCGAGGCATTTTCTTGGAAAATGCACATTTCACCTTCCCCAGTTGCATTTTACATGAAAACAGATTCAATCCTCAATATCACATTTCTTTTTATTTCTTTTTGTCTTGCTGCTCTTAGTATCTAGTAGTAGATTAATACCAGACTCAACCATCTATTGATTTCAAGGAGTACTGTATCAGTCATTTATATGTGCTGGTACTTTTTTTTTTTTTAACAAAGTCATTCTCCTTGCCCATCTTTTCCACTTATACAGTGTCTTTACTGGCATCAATATCACTCAACTAACTCTTCATAGCTTACATCAGTCTTACTTTACTAAGACCATATACTTTGTATTTTTTCTCAATATTTACATCTAGTAATGATCACCTGAGTCTGGGTCTATGTGGGAGTTTTCCACCTCTTATTAGTGACTTTTCAACTGTGCCATGGATTGTGCAAAACAGAACCATAGAATTTTTTTTTTATTGGTAACTGCTGCAATAGGGATGTAAATTCAGTTTATTCAGTTTTAAGGGTTTGCTCACCTTGCTTGGGCTTACCTGTGAAACTCAATGGACATTTGCCATTTTCTTCTGTGGAACTCTGACTTCCTTTGCTCTTCCCCTCGCCAACCTCTTTCTTTTCAAATAAATTAGTGTGATTCACTCCAGCATGGTCCCTGGAAACCCTCCCCCTCTCCTTCTCCTTCCTTACATTTTGCTGCTCTCTTCTACTCCAAAAGCTGTAGTGATCTTTCCTGATGTGTTTTATCAGAATACCCATGGCTTTTCTCTATCTTGTCAGTAAATTTAGCAAGACCAGAGTATTCTTAGATCAATATAGTCCTTTATATTTTATATCTCTGGAAAGGGCAGGGTGTTTAAGAAATGCTTCTCTTAAAGACAAGAGCACCCACAGCTAAGTATCTTTGAAAGTCACTTGAATCTCTGTGGAATACTGCTTGAGTTTGTGCCAGGTCCTCTGAAGAGGAAAAGGCCTTAGCTCACATGCAGAGATAAGGTACTGCACTTTCAGTAAAGTTTCAAAGTCTCTCAGTTCAGATTTACAATTTTCTTCTTTAGACTCCTGTCTGCATCACTGCTCAGTGAATATTCTTCTAGTAAGATCAAGATGTGTTGTTCACTTTGGAGAGACAGAAGAAGACACACCAAACCAAAATATATTCTGTCACTAAACAACCAAATAGAAGTTCTGCTTCAAGATGCCACTGTAGCTCAGCATTTCTGTTTGGATGAGAGGGAGTTTTGTATCCTGAACCTCTCTTTGAAAGGCTTCAGCAAAAATGCTTTACATTGTGGTAGATATACCATGGATGAAAAGGCAAAAAATTGCATCAGTGAAGAATGAAGACATTCAGCACCTTGTCGGGAAAGTGCTGCAAAACCAAGCACAGCTCCTTTAGGGGCCGAGAGTTGGGACTTTGAAAGTAACTGTACATTCCAAGTCATTGTTACTCTGTGGCTTTCTTTAAAAAACTTTTATGAACTTAATTTCCATTTTAATACTGATGCTATAGATGTGAAAACATATCTGTCACTAAATTCCTTCTCTGTGGAACTGTTAGGATATCTAGGAGCATTTTTACAAAGAAATCTTATAAGGGAATCTTCACATTTTTTATTCAACTATGTAATACACCAAACCTCAGGACATATTAAGTATATGTCTGTGGGAGAATGCAGTGTTCCTTGCATAATTTCACCAGCGTTATTACTCAGCAGCTGCCTTAAAGGAATTACAATTTCAAAGCTCTTTTGCTTGTTTTGCGTTCTGTGATGTGGTGCTTTACTACATCCTTTGCTAGTTAAATAAAAAACCTTAAGAGTCTTGAACCAGCACTACTGTTGAAGCACAAACTTGACTAGGAGAGATGAAAGCAGAGTCACACCTGGGCCTTCTATTCAAGAAGTTACTGAAAAGAAAAATGCATGGTGATGTCAAAAGTTATTTTTTCCTGATAATGTTCCGGTATTATTCAGTGCAGGTTTGTGGAAATGTATTTCAATAAATGAAATATGATGGATAAGAACTTCACCATGGTGGATTTCTGCTAATCATTTCTATTTTTCAGTTGATCCTTAGTAAAGTAACCTTATGGCAGCACTCAAGGCAGTAGAAATCCTTCCTGAGAATCTGAAAAGCTGTAACTGGTTACCTGACTCTTTTCTCTTCTGTGTGCAACAGAGTATTCAGGGAACAAAAAAGACTGGACTTTGCTTTCTTACTGTCATTTTTGATCCACTTCCAGTAGACGTGGCAGAAGTGTATGGAGTTGTGTGTGCTTGAGCTTATGTGCACAGTGCTCTGTGTGGATTTGATGCATTTATCTGTATTTGAGAGACAGAGGCTGGGGTATTATGCTGTGAGATGAATAATCTCCTTAAATATTAAAGCACCAGTAAGCGGCATTGAAAGCAATGAATGTGTTTCTTTGATGGCCATTTCCTCTGTGGCCTGAATAATATCACCAAGGACTGGCAGCCTGGCATTTCAGGCTCAGAGGAAATTTCTTTTGGTTTTGTAGGGCGAGTTTGTCAGGTATGATGTGACAACACTTTTGTAGGCAAGTGAATGATTATTTTGTGCTGACAATTTGGCTGGCTATGAAAGAAGATGGTATTGACTCTAGAATAGGTCAGTGGTTTAGGTCTCTGTGGGAGCTGCTGTCTGAGTTTTAATTTTGAAGTTTAATTTACAGCCAAGACATGTTCATTTTAAGACAGCTTTTACACTAAGGCTTGCAAATGGAAAAGAAAAAATTTAAGATAGGGTTGACATGATGGAGAAAATACTGTACCAGCAAAATATTCCATTTGTAGAAACTTCATGGGGAAATGCAGAGGCAGATTAGAAGAAAAAGATTAAATGTGGTGGTGTTGGTGAGTGAAGGAGATGGACCAAGGTTTTCTCTGCAATCAATATAGCTCTATGCAGAATAATTGAGCTTCATTGAGATCAGCTGAAAATCTGGCCATAGGCTTGTTTTCCACTCTGTATTGTAAACTAGGCACTAAGGTAATTGGTGTTACACCTGCACAAGTGATAACTGAACCACCATCTACAGCAGAGACTGAAGTTGAAGGGAAGCTGTGAGAGGCCCAGAGCACAGTAAGAAGCTTGTGTTTTTCTCCTTTAAGAACTATGGGCATTAAATATATTAATAAAACGTCAACTAAGTAGACAGAGTCTTTCCAGTCTGTTCGATAAATATGCACAACTTTAAAACTTCCCTATATTTGGTATGCTAGATTTTTATATGATTTCTAGATATTGGTAAAAGCATTAAGTACTAAATAGTAGTGTTGCTACTAGGGATATTAACAGGCACAAGAGTTTTGTGCAGCTGAATGGCATTCATTGTTCCTGATTACTCCACTTTGCTACTCTTTTGCATGACTCAGTTTGCAATTGTGTGCCTTTGAGGGTGTCTGGATGATTTGAACAGTGAGGAAGGTGCTATTGTAAGGAATATGTGGGTGTATTCATCCACAGGAACATTTAAAAATATATATATATATACACCATCTGGTGCAATGAGGTGTATTTCAAAGGCAAAATATTTGCTCTTTGGAAGTGGCTCAGAGTTAAGAACATTTTTTTTCCTTTGGAAAAGATAGCTTGGCAGTTTCTAGAAAGAAATTTGGAGAAGGAACCTAACCAGGATATGGGTATTTTATAGTTCATTTTCTGAACCTTCATATTTTTAAAAAACTCTTTTAAAGTACCTATTCAACAACAGGAGAGTACTTGAGGAATAGGATCATTAAAATTTCATACAAACATAATACCATTTAGCTACGCCTTCTTGATATTTGTTTATACAACCAGGATCTATACTAGCTCTCATAGAAAATGTTGAACTGATTATCCCTTTATATGGCCTTTTCAAAGGCTTCCAGCGCAGAAGACTCCAATCAGGATTCCCCTGTGTAAAGGCTTTTTGTATTCACAGCTCTCCAAAACACTGTATATTAAGCTATACGACCGTCTGTTTTCCTGAGTTACTGCTAAAAGTACTACGGAGTTGTATAGGGCCAAGAACAGATGTTCCAAGACCCCTAGTAGCAGCACCTCTAGTGAGCAATGAATATCTAACAATAACTTTCAGAGTTGTCAGCCTAGCATCGTAATGTGCGCATTTAGCACATTTAAATGTGCCACTTTAATTCTGTGTAATGCTATTTTTTTATTAGAACATTGTGTTCTTCAACATTAAATGTCTCACAGAGAGGTTTTTGTTGTCAACTAAAGCTGGTAGCATTTTTTTCTTTTTTTGAGAAGACTTAAAAACATGTTTATAAACCCAAGGTGAATGGCATAATTTTTTTTCCTTCCAATTTCTTTGCTCACTCAGGAGCTGCTTGCTGTTTTGCTCATGATCAAAATCAACCTGATGAGTTGCAGGTACAGAATTCATTTGGTTTGCACGTCACAATTTTTGCCCAAGGAGTTTCATTTCTTAGTCTTCTGCAATATCTCCAGCATACTAAGATGTATTAGAAAGCAGATAATTCTTGTAGAAAACTGAATGAAAACTTTTGCACACTTTTAAAATCTACCATTATTAGATGATGGGTTTTCTTTAATTACTGTAGGGATAAAATCCCATTTAAATTAACTGTGTGGCATATCCATATATCTTCTGTTTTTCTGGATATAAACAGGAGTGCTTAGTGAATAATAATTTTTATGCATCGTTACTGATATTTTAAAATCCTAACATAGTAATGGATGTATGCCTCACTGATAGATTCAATTTCCTTATTATGCTTCACTATTTCCCACAGATTTCTTTTTTTATTAGTGCTTTCCAGCTATCTTTTAAATTTAAGCTTCTATGCAATGCAATTCAATGAGGATTTTTTTTTTCTACACTTTTAGAGGCAGACCTTTTGCAGTGCAGCTTTTCCTTTTATTCAGGATGACTTTTTAAGTACAAATCTTCTCTTGTGATAATGGAATTATAGTTTGAGGTTTTTCCCTCAGCAAGAATTAAGAAGTCCAGTTTATGTTTATGGATATGTCTTGTTGGACAAGAGTTGTGTCTGAACATAGCAAATGTAACCAGGCTGTGATCATTTATACCTTCTTTAGAGATATCTGAGTAATGGCAGTGCAAGATAACTAGCATATGTCCTCCACACTGATGTCACCTTGGATAATGCGTTTTTTCTTCTCTTTATCATACGTGTTAAATCCTGCTCTTTGATCTAACGCACTCTGTAACACACATTAATGATTGCTGCTGTCAGATAGGACTTTAATCCATTCCAGGATGTCTGATGTGTGAATAATTTGGAGCAGTAACACTTTCTCTCCCCAGCCCTGCCTGGGCATATTTAGAGTCTTCAAATACTCTAGTCATGAATCTTCCCACCAGATTTTGATAATTCTGGTTTTTGGCTAACTTCTCCTCAAATGAAAGCTTTTAAGTGTTTAGTTTTGTATGAACTTCTGGCATTAGGCTAAAGACAACTGATGACTGCTTTGTGCATCCCTCGATTAAGTTGATACATTGTGCAGTGACACAGCTCTCACTATCAGCACTTCATTTAACCTCTCAAGGTCCTTGTGTTTTAGGGAAAAACTAATTCTCACCCAATTTGTGCAAGTAGTTAGTCATCTGGGGGATTATGTGTCCTCCTGCTGGGAAGTGGATTATCAGCACATAAAGCATTTCCAGTTGCTTTCAAGGTGATGTGAAATGTCCCTAAACCTGAAGTGACCCCTCGCACGGTACCCAGGGTGGTCAGAGACCTTCTCTCTCTGCAGGACCCAAAACAGAGCCCGCCGATCTCACTTGTGGAGCACGAGGGGCTGCAGAAGAGGCTTGGCTGCCTCAGCCCCTCTCTCTCCTCCTGGCAGTGCTCCTGCATCTCTTCCTACAGTGGTGTTTGATTGCTTTATGAGAGACTAGAGTTATGTGATGCAAATACCTATTCCAGTTTTTTCTTACTTAAATTGATGCTGATAGAGCTTGTTCCAGTGAAGTGTTTTATAACCACAGAGCTCTGTGTCTTTTCTGCAGGCCAAAGAATACCAGTGGGATAATGGATATGTTAAAACTTTGCAAAACTTCTATTCTGTATCTAGAACAAAAATGTGTTTAGTCCAGCTGGGCACAGGATTTAGTCCAAGATCCACTACCCATTAGGCTGCAATGGCTCCTCCACTCTGTCATAAATCTGTTGATTGTATTTCTTCAGAAAGGAATTACTGCTTTAGTCAGACATGAATCCCTCATCAGATTTTATTATCTTTATTTACTTTGCTACTTGGATTACAAAGAGCAGTTAAATAGCATGAATTAGCAGTTTGTCAAATTTAACTTTTCATGAGCTAATAATTTTCGAAGCGAGCTGACTTCTGCTCTGCTTTTCACATTCCCCAGCAAAAAGTTTAATTCTGGCTTGTAAACAACAGTGAGGGAGGGAAAACCAATAAAGCCTGGCCCTTTGTGCTGTGCTTTTGTCAGGGGTGAGTTTTTCCAGCCAGGTTACAAACCCCTGGAAACAGAGGTTGGTTCCAGGAGGGTGGTGGGGCTCTGGACAGACTCTCATCTCTGCCCACCTCACGTTTGGGCACAGACACTGCTCATGCCTGTGCTTGGAGGCTGCACAAAGTGCCTCAGAGAGTGGGCTTTTAATACTAAAAGTAGTAATCTGAGGCACCTGTGTAAAAAAGCCCATGTTGTCTCTAGTGCCCTGCTGGGAGTGCTACCCCAGGTGTGCCAGTCACTGTCGTGCAGGAGAGTCTGAGCTGAGGGGACAGGGTGGCCTGTGTGACCTTACACATTTCTATATTCATGTCTTTCCTCGTATAAAAGGGAAATAAACAGTCGCTGAAAGTTGAGTGTATCGCGGCCGTGAGTTGGTCTGTGTCTACTTCAGCAAATTTAAATTCTGGGATAACAGCTGAGAATTTGTTTGGAAATAATTAAGAATGGAGAAATGTGTCTACATTGCTTTACTGAAGTTTAGAGTTTGCTGGCAGAGTATTCAGGTCAATGCCATTCCGGGACCAGCAGATCCTGTGGGCACTGTTTGCCCCCCACCGCTGGTTGTGGTTTTGTTTCCAAACAAAGAGCTACTTCTGAGATGGCTTTCAGCCCCCAGGAGAACAAATTAACTGTTCAAACAAATGTGTTTTCCCTTCGGTTACTAAATGGCAGCCTGTCTAGTGACAAGGAAGATCTTTTCGCCACTGGTAGTGGTAAAGATTTTTAAATGCTGAATGTTAAATTCTTATTAGTTTTAGCTGAGCTCAAGCTACCTGTACCCCTGGGAACCCTTGGAAGGAAACATTTTACCTGAGCATTATGGCTACAGAGACGTGCTGAGCTCCCAACAGACTCTTGGCTGTGTTTGACCCCCTCCTTGCCTTACCTCCCACCGATTGAGGTTTGTGCTGTGAGCAAGTTCCTTGGCCCTGCTTGACAGCTTTGTTGGAGACTATTCCTGTTTCTGCCCCGGCAGCTCCCTGTGGTGTGGGCTCGGCATCTCCTCTGTGCTGGGGGTCAGCTGGATATAATGCACAGCACCAACAGTGCTGCCTGACAGTAATGTAAAGCACTGTTGAGTCAAACTCCATTGTTGCACTTGGCCTTTGTCAGCCGTCTTTGAGGACCAAGTGTTGGATTTAGCTATATAATAAAGACAGGGAGTTAATGATTATTTGACATAAAAAAGGGATACTGCTACTTATTTATTTCTGTGAATGTGAGTGAAGAGACCTCCCTTTTCTGATAGCAGTATTTTCAGCGAGTTCTGAAGCAAATTTACTCTGAAGTAAGTTGAAAAAGTGGCTTCAAAGAATATTGTGCTTTCCTGCTTGTGTAAAAACAGATCTTGATTCCTTCAACTTACACACTCTGTGAAAGTATGATTATGGAAGGTGCAGGCTGGCTCTGGAAGCAGAACTGAGCTGGTACAAGAGGCTTTGAAACAGATCTCCTCTCTTGGAATATTATCAGGCCCTTTCAACCACAGGTTGTGTTGGTGACCTCCCGCAATCAGCAGCTGGTACTGCACAATTGCGTTTATGTTCGGGTTTCTCTCTTCCTGCTTCGGCATTGCCTGTCAAAAAGCCCAGCTCCCATGCTGGGAAAATGACTGGATGGATTTGTCCTAAAGCAGGCACCAGAGCTTTTGTTCATGGGCTGGCTGTCAACAAAATGCTGAGATAAGCTGGTTGACAGCAGAGTTTCTGTCCCCGAGATCAATTGCAGTACGGACACGGTGGCAGAATGAGAGCTTTGCACTCTCATCTGCCCCATAAATTGCTGTCTTTACATTTTCTGGTTGTCTATTTTACAGTCTTATAAAATTTGCTGTAATCACCATCAATTGTTCTTATTACTTTTGGAATGTGCTGTATAACATGAAATGTTAGAGCTTTTTAACAGTGAGCATTTCTGAGGGGAGATTGTAATGTGTTACAAGGGTTTGCTCTTGCAAATCCACAGAAAGGGGATGTGACAAACTCCCTAAATGAGGATAAAGTGCACAAAATTAAGATGTGGATTGTGTGTAGAAAAGTGTGTAACACGGTAGTGCTGTTACTGCTGTTGTCATCTATGAAGTTGCTCAGCTACAAGTGTGCTGTTTCCAATAGCTGGAGGGTTTAGTGCAGCTGAGGCACAAATGGAAATGAATAGATATGTGTTTAATATCTGTAGATATTAACATCATGTTGTCTGTTTCTTTTATGAGATAGTGATCTCAATAGCTAGCAATCTCAATTTTTATGAAATATCCACTTCCTTCCATGTATTGCTTTCACACATCGCAGGCTGTGTAGTTGGTCTAGTTACTATAAGCATGCTCATATTATTAATTTGTTGTATTTTTCCTTCTTTGACAAAACAGCGTGAGAAAGGATAGGGAAGTAAGAACATTTAGTGCCTATCAGTGATATGGAAAGAATGTACTACACCTCCCTACCTGGGTGATGATATCTCAGCAGCAAATAGGGAACAACTGCCAGCTACAAGTGAAGAGGCAGAAATTAGAGCAACTGCTGAAAAATCACTGAAATTAAGGACCTGCTCGTTTAGTGTGATTGGAGCATGTAAATATTAACTCTAATGATGACAACACATAAATTGGAGAGCTCAATAAAATCGGAGCACATGAAACTGAAGTGCCACAATCTGCTTTATTGATCATTTTTAAAGTAATCTGCATTTAATTTGTCCCACTATTTACATATGCTTCCTGTAGTTTGCTTATAGAATTTCCATAAGGAAGCCACCAGTCTTCCAAAATTCACAGTTGCAGGTACATATGAGCAAAACGATTCTATGTGTAAGATATCCTAAAGTTGGGACATAATTAGGATAATGAAATTCTTTCACTTAACTTGTTCTGGTTTGGCAAAGAAGATGGAATATCCAAGAAAAGAGGCAGAAAGTTGCAAGGTAACACTAAAGATTTCTGACATAATCAAATTTCATTTATTTATCAATAAGGATAATAAATAGAGGCAAATATTGACATATGGAAACAGATCAGTTTTACTACAAATTTTTCAACTAGTCAAAATGTAGTTCATATAAATAGTTCCTCAAACTTTATAGGGTTTAAGCTGAAGTGAACTTTGGAATGTAAATCAAACTGATTTAGGTGTTTTGTTACATCACCAAATAGGACTTTGGAGTATGTCAATGGCTTTTAAATTTTTCAGAACGGAGCTTTTCATACATGCAATGTTGTAATGCTACCTTTTGGTTCCTGGTGTTCTCCCAAGCGCACAGGCAATAATTGAGGTGACATTTTCGCTGTGAGGATTCAGCAAACAAAAAGCAAAAATACCACAAAAGTGAATCGACAATGAGAACACTTCTTAGATCATTGAAGCAGCGTCTTTCAAGTCATTGTGCCCTTTGTTGGGACAGAAGTCTTTGTGTTTTTATAAGGCTTATAGATCACAAACATTGGTATTGAAGAAAATTATGAATCTTAAAATTTGAAAGAGTTAATTTTTCAAGTTATTTCCCTCGTTAGCATGTCATTCCTTTAATGAATGACGAGTAGATATAAGCGTGAGATTGTATGGTATGATTAGAGACCCTTGGTAATCTTTGTAATATGAATCCTTTTATCACATTTTTAAGATTTAAAAATATCTACAAACAGGAGTATCAGTAGCAGGACTGCTTTTTAGGATTCCAAAGGGATAGAAAAGCTGTCTGTCAGGTCAGTGGCAATATTCTGCCAGGAGGCTGGAGAGGTCCAGGTGCTGCCTGGATGGCTGAGCTTCCGGCAGTGGCAGTGAAAAAGAGCAGTTTATTCTGACAGATGATGAGGTTTGCTTATATTAGCTCATGATTTAATAAAAGACAGGCAAAATCACGGGGACCTTCTGTCCTTTTGTCAAAGCCCTCGTACAAAAGGGACTTTTTATGTGGAAGGAGAGGTTTCTTGAGAATTCATAATTAAATGTCAGACTTGAAGTGCGTAGAGCTACACAAAATAACAGTGAAAAGGTTTTGTGCAAAAGGAGCTAAGAAAGGATTTTTATAGATCACACAAGCAGCTACTTTCTGTTGACAAAATATGTGCACGACCCTGTCACTTTGCAAATAATCAGTCACACTATTAAATGATGTGGTAATGCTTTGCAAAAAGCTATCTCAATAAGGATCCCTTTTTTAATTAATTCAGATTTCTCATATGTAGAGATGTAATTTTTGCTCAAGACCTAAGGTGCTAAAAATCTTTCAGCATCATGGCAAGCAATGAGAATTGCTTGGCTTCTCCCATTCCAATATTGCAGCCTTTGAAAACTGCTCAGAGGTTTGCTGTGAGGAGGAGATCTGTTCTGCTGTACCGAGCCCCATTGTTATTGTAAAATAAAGCAGTTTTCTCCTAAATACCTGATGGAAGTGTGGGGCAAAATAAGACAAATCACAGACTTGCTTGATCTTTAAGGATCTGGGCTGAGCTTTGTGCAATTCAGAATGAGGTTGATTGGATTTTATGCTCTCAGATACTGGGTGAAGAAAATAAAGTAACACAGGAGACTGGGGGTTATCCCTGTTTTCTTTCAGGCTATGCTTGAACAAAAGCAGTGGTTGCTAAACCACGTGTGCCTCTACTACTGAAAAAAACACAAAACTAAAACCAAAAGCAAAGAACGTGTCAAAACCTTCAGAGAGTACAAACAAGTCTGAAGTCTTGTGCAATCAGACTTGTAATTCCTGTCCTTGTTGCTGACTGCAGATGTTGAGCAAACCTGGAGTTTGCTGCTGTAGCACTGTGTCACCAGTGAGCACACTGATGCATACCTTAAAAATTATCAAATTGAATAATTGGAGGGGAAGGATGGAGGAAATTATTTATTCTGAAAAATGACAAGGCTAAAGGAGGAGAGAAAGGAGCTAAAGGAGGAATCAAACAGGAAGGCACATAGAGAAGGAGAGAACTGCAAGAAAGACAAGCATAAAGCAATAAAACAGGATGGGAAAGGAAGATTATAGTGGGGCTAGAAAACATGAGAGGATGCAGAAAGGTACTGAGGAGACAGTAGGAAGAGTAAGGGCAATAGGAGAGGAAGTCTATAACATATAAAGCCAGGAATTTAATTTTTACAGAGTGAACTAAAAAAAAAGAAATGTTAAAGAGGAATTAGGAAGTGCTCATGTATAAAATCCATCAAGAGTCCAGTGTGCTATTGGATAAGCTTTTAATCACATCTGCTTATATTTGTCTTTAAGAGTGAATGTGTAAAAGCTGATGACTTCTGTGCCCACCATTTCTTGTTCAAGGGGATCTGTTCTGCCTTGGCCTGTGTGGTGGCTTTGTATCACCAGAGGACTCTGGCAGTCATTGTTGGGCCTGGTGTCAGCACCTGAAGGTTTTCAATACACAGTTAACATTTGCATCTGTAACTAGGAATAACGACAATGAAAGTCTATGAAATTACAGATCATCCATTTCTGTGCTAATACAGGATAGCTTTCTGTAACAAATCTGGTTAGAAAATAACATGAAATAGTAACTTAGCCATATATCCTTCAGTAATTTGAAAACTAAAACCACTACAGTGGGCTCTAGGTAGCTCTTTACTCAGTGGAATGTACATAGCTGCATTTTCTCTTTAGTTTTGGCATTAGAGCTTTTGCTGCTGATCTCAGTTGAGTGGCCTGAGACTTGCAATTTCCTTTAAAATGTATCATAAAACCTGTTCTGTGATACAGACTATTTAGCTTGGGAAAGCTGGCCTGGTTATGGTGGGGTGCAAGGACTCTAAATCATCTTTTCCTTAAAACGCAAGAAAAGTATTCAGGATGTGAGCCATTAAAATACTTAGGCTACAATTAGAGAGGTCCTTACCAAGCTGCACATTTGTTCTTGTCGTGAAGCTGTGCCCAGGCACGGTGCAGAACTGATGACAGAACCGAGGGTCTGGGCTGTGCCCTTTGGCACAACAGGTAGCCCAAGTTAATTAGCGAGGCTGAATGTAATGTCTGGTTTTGGTGCACTTTTGAGCGCATATCTTAGGACAGCTTTGGGAAGTGAAATGTTAACAAATAATAAGGTCTACTTTAGTACTAGAATGTTGACAATTGCTTTTGTGGGTCTAAAATTTATTTTTCTCATTTAAGTTTTATGTTAATTTTAATATTTAAACCATATCAGCTAGCAGGAAAAGCTTGAATGAAGAGAATAGAAAGTCTTGTCTAACAGTCAAAGACAAATACTTTAGTTTTTCTCTTGTTAAGCCTTTTCTGGTAAACCATATATTTTATCATGCTGTCATACTTAAATTAGTTGTTCTAATGTCAAATTCAGCATAGTTTTTGGTATGTGACCTTCAGGTAAATCAAATTTATTTAATATGTTACTGTATTCACTTTCTTCATTAGCTAAATCAATGTATATTCAAGAATAGGAAGAAATATATCATTTGTGGGGTGATATTTTCCTTCTATGAATTGTCTAAGATTAATGTATTTTATTTTATCAGATGACTATCCAGTGTGTTACCAGAGCGTCTACAACAGTAAAAGAAATCAGGCAATTTTTTTTCCCCACATCTGGCTAAACAACACCTTCATGTTACAGATCCTTTCATAAGTAAAAATGCAATGGCCATAGCCTGCACCAAATTGGGAAGTTTTATCAGATCTTCCTTCCATCTCTGTTCTGTCAGTCTTTCTAAAAAACTGATCTAAAGGTCACTGAAGTCAATGAAAAGAGTCCTGTTGACTTCAGTGGGTTTGGTTCACTCCCTAAATGCCAGTGAATAAATGTGGGCTTTGCAAGATGCCTAGAGAATTTAAAAAAAAAAGCCCTGGGAAAGATGGAAATACGCTACAAAATCTTTCTCAGCAGCACAGTCCCTCGAGTTCAATTCCCATTTATATCACAGGACATCCAACTCTGCTTTCTCAGTTAACCCTGTATAGTTTTTCTCATTTCAGCTGGAAAAATGATTGACAGAAACAATCAAGAAGTGTTTGTCACCTGCCTTCATTTTGGTTTAGCTGTGAACTAAAAGCAACAGGGGATTTACACTCATGACCTTCAATTATTGCATACTGTAATGTAAACCCCCAGCTAACAGTCACGAGCCAGAGTTCCAATGGAAGGAGACAGTTGTGGCGTGTTCCCTTAATCTTGATATTTTCTTTTTTTTTTTTTTTAAAGACCATAAACTGTATTTACTAGTACTGACTTTTATGCCTGACTTTTACTTTTTAAAATTTTTTCTATTTTTTTTTTGAGAAGCATTTGCAAGACTCTAGATTGTATATAGTTTTCAAAAAGTGGAGGTTACCAGCAAATCTCCAAATCCCTTCAATTTTTTCCTTTCAAATGAAGCTTCAAAGGCACTCTCTGTGAGCTCTGAACTTTTGGGGAAAATTACCTCCACTACTACTTTCTTACAGAATAAATACCCCAGCATAAAAATAAAACACTTGTAGGTATGACAGTCATAGTCACAGAGTCATTTAGGCTGGAAAAGTACCTTTGAGTCCAACCATTAACCCAGCACTGCTGAGGTCACCACTGAACCGTGTCCTCAAGTGCCACATCTACATCTAAATACCTGCAGGAATGGTGACTCCACAGCATCCCTAGGCAGCCTGTTACAGTGTTTGACAATCTTTTTGGTGAAGAAATTTTTCTAATGCTATGCTTTTCAGAGCTCTCAGGGTTAATTACATACTTCCTCTAAAGCAAATTAAGCTTGCATAAATATTTACCAGATCTTTCAGAGACTTTACTAATTCCTTTTTACATCTCATTGCTTGGTGGGCTTAGAGACTTATTAAAATAAGCCTGCAACAAGATGTTTGCAGGCTGTTGGGTTCCTGTTACAGCATTTATGGTATCCAAGCAAACTTTTGTTTGCAGATATGTTGTTTGTAAGTTGAGGCTGGGCACGTTGCAGTGCTGAGATAATTCACTGAGATAAGGCTGGAGAGACAAAGCTCAATTCTCAATCCTGCTTTTCTTCTCTGAGTGTGAAACCACTGACAGGTCAGAATTCATGGGGGGGTTGGAAGGACATCACAGCTTCATCCAGCACTTTAATGAACTCTCCAAACTGCAGCTCCTCACCAACCACCCTGTAATGGATGAATTTGTTGCCTTTTGCCATTTGCCATTATCTTGAGGGCCCATCAACCTTAACTGTGTTGTTTCTAGTCACGAATACCCAACCCTGTGTTTAGCAATTCCCTCTGTGGTGATTCAGGCTGTTAGGAGACTTTGTGTGACACAGCTCTGTGATTTGGGGCTCCCCGAGGTTGCTGGGCCAGGCCAATTTGGAGTCATGAGCTTTGCTGTAGTCTCAGCAATAATAATGGTAAAAAATGATATAGCTTTTGAATCACTTCTCTCTTGCATCCACCAAACACTTAATGAAAGCCCTTATTTTATGTGTTCCATGCTCTGTTGTCATATAAGGATAACTCTACTGTCCTCCTCCTAAAAATATTTCCTCCTAAAAGAGCACTTAGCAATATGAGTACTGTCCCTCACATCTGGCCAGTGTTTTCTCATTGCTTATCTGACAAAGCAGAATCTGGCTTTGCTTTTAGAGGGGCTGTTTATTTTGATTTTAATTCATACTTCTGATCTTTTGTGTAACTAGAGAGACCTAATGATTTAGAGGTTTTTTGAACCTTAAGATGGTCAGGTTGTTGACAAGTTTCTGTCTTAGTTTTCACTGCCATTGCAAATGAAATCTGGTACTAGTATTATACTTCATTAGATACTTTATTTTTGCTTTGTAGTCTGTACAGGGCAAAGGTACTCCAAGTAATACAGATGCTTTTCATTGAGGACAGCTTCTAAATTCAGCATTTGTATATGGCTCATAAAATTACAAAGACACAAATGCGATTTAATTTTATACATTAACTGCTTTTCATAATGTGATACCTATGGAAGAGAATTGTGTCTATATTTATGGAATATTGAAGCAATCCAGTCTAGCTGATTCTGTTATTCTCTGGTGGGCAAACCCCAAAAGTTTTAAGGGAAAATGCCAAATGACTTAAAAGGTAAGAAGATGACAAAAGAGTTAAAAGGAGCAGACGGTAGCTTTGCTATGGCATGAGGTATTTATGATCAGAATGATATTTTGTTGTCATATTAATTCAAATTGTGAGGGGGACGTTTTGCCTTAGATTCAAATACAACTTGGTATGGTTTAGATTTATATGGAAAATACTGGAAGCATCAGTTCACTTACTGATTATTTTCAAATGGCTTTAGACTGTGTATATGCAGCACTTTAGTTCACTGAACTCCTGTCAGCACAAACATAATATATAAGACAATTGCTTCACTAGCATTCAATTATTACAATTATAACCTTATTACATTGAATCAGCTTTTTGCTCACTGAAGTTAATAAATAGCATTCAAGGTTTGTTTATTTTTTTTCCTATGGCAGTGAAAGTGTTGCCTTATTTAAGAAGGAAAAAAAGGAAGAAGCAGAGAGCATATAAAATATGCAGGGAAAAGGCCATTGAGAGATTTTAGTGATGTGGTAAAATAAAATGAGGGCTCATTTACTTCTGCATAGCTTTTCAAAGCTTGACTCTGTATTTAGGATTTGTGACTGCTATCAATTCACCATAACTTCTGCTGCTATAGTCTTAAGGGAAAAAAAGAAGAAATGCATGAATGGTAGAATATGTTAGGAAATGAAAGCTTCTGGTTTTAGTTCACTGCTTTTTTCTTTAGTCTTCTTTTTCTCATAAGTTCATGAAGTGATATATATACCAAAATACCAGGTTACTTTGTCAATGATAGTCCATGATTTCCTCCTTCTGCTGATGTAGTAGGAAAAGAGGATAGGATTTTATGCAAGTGTCCTTTGCTCAGGTCAGAGTAACATCTAACTCCATGCTAAGTTAAAGCTGGAAAGAACAATCTCAGGTTTAATACTGTGAACAGTCTTACCAAATTAAATTTTTTGTTATTTAGCACCTTCCTTCTTTTCTCAACGAGCCTTCTAGGCCTGTTAACAGATACTATCTTTATAAACTTCAGTTTTCTAATATCTGATCATTATGGTGATAAGTTTTTATTTTAGGTGGGATCCAAAAGTGTAGATACCTGTCTGAAATACTGATGAAATTCCAACCCTCTCATAAGCAGACCTCACCTGTGGTTCCAGGGATCAGGTAGCAGCTCACATCGACCTTGGTGACGGTGGCTAACAGTTCCAAACAGTTTTTGCGCCCTGACTTATCTTGGTTTTGGTTCTAATGATGCATTGCACAGTCTGGGGTAAAAAGAGCTCCAAAGTTCACCCAAATGTAATGTGAAATTATTTACTCTTGAGCAATGCTGGGGGAGTAAAGCTGAAAGGAAAAATCATGATATTTTAATGCAAAAATAGTAATAAGTTAGATCAAAATTTATTACCAAATAAAACCATGTCAGGTATTTCACATCAAAAAAAAGGAAGAATGAGATTATTTATTACCATTTATTTTCTTCCCTAATTATTTTCAGGTCTTGAGCTGTCTGAACCAAAAAAATTATCTTTTTGTCACAAATACTACAATCGGTTACATCACAGATAGTTTAAATCTGACCTTTTAGAAGCTGAATGAATACTTATTAAAAAAAAAAAGACAAAATAGCCCGGTGAATCCAGATGGTATGTCATGATCACATTACCTGATCATTTTGTAGGAAGAGATGAATTTCTGGCAGGAACACATCCCACATGTCTCTGTGCAGACTTTGGCTGAGGCACAGCCTCGGGTTAGATGTTCTGTGAGTCAGGTGGCAGAGGTAAAACAAGTGGCTGGCACAGGGAGCCACAGACAGAGGGAAGAAGTGGCTTGGACGTGTATGTATGACACATACGGACTCACATGTACACATGTAGTGTTACTTTTTAACAAGTTTGGCTCATTTCTCTTACAAATAAGACAGTTGAAAGTAATCTGAGTATGTTCATGACATTAAACATTTCCACATGGTTTTAGAGAAATAGGATAGAATAGTAAGCAAGGGTAGTAATGAGCTTATATATTTATCCTATATGAATAAAAGGATGAGTGTTGCAGTTGATTTGTCATTTTGCCTGTTTTGAGTGAAGGAGCTTGTACCATCAGGTACCTTTATTCTGGCTGCACTTATGATCTGGGATGAAAAATATCCTGGTGGATATTTTTCCAGGAGCGCTACTACACAGCTGTGGCCATGTCACATAATTTAGTGATCCCACTGCACAGGGCTGATGGGGAGGCTGGAAAGTTTTTTGCCTTACTCTGGTGAATCACTGTAATGGTACTGTAGGGAGAAAGCGGAAGTGAGTAGATATAACTTCACCTTTGTCGAGTTTCCACCTGCTTTTAGGATAGCAACATTCCCAATATAATACAACCTTGGAATTGTGTGTTGCAATTCTAATGCCTGGAATACTTTGCAGGTTTGCCTGAAGCGTGGTTCTGTCAGCAAGCATTCTGACACAAAATAGACAACTAATTTTAGGCAGAAGCCTGGGTGTATATTAGTTTCAAGTAGGTAACAAATTTTGAAAAAAACCCAAATTATTTGTATTTTTTGTGTTTTCAATGTAGAAGAGCAAAGATGATTTTTCACTTGCTGTAAACACATGTGGGTACAAACCTGTATCCTGTTAATAGCTCAGTCCTGTGGTTTTTAGTAGTGCTATTCACATGATAGAAGAGCCACAAGAAAAGTCTTTGGCACTTTCTTGGAATAAAATTCTCATGTTGAGTTCTGCTTCAGCAAGGAGGGAAATACTTGTCTCTCTTTGCTGTAACATCCATTGTAAAAGTCTTAGTGCACATTACCATTATAAAAAGCAACAAGAATCTATACTACTGATTAATGTAATATTGCATATTAATGATCCATGTTCCTGTATTGGCAGAAGGTTGTATCCTTGAGACGTATTTAAATAAATAACACAAAGAAGAAAGAAGCCTTCAACTAACTAAATGGTTTTAACTTAAGTCCATGAAATCAATGAAAATGGAAGCTAAAGCTCTTGCTTATCTATTAATTCAGCACTATGACTTCTCCAGGTCAGTGTTACAGCACACATGGGACAAAATACCCTTGAATGATTTTGTACAAGATTACTGCAATTGCCAGACACAGGGAGATAAGGTAAAGATAGACTGATAGGCTTAACTCTGAAATGGCCTGGTTTCATGGCTTTATTTCAACCCCCTCACACTGTGTAGTTCCTTTGTGTGTTCTATCACTGGTTTATATAGCAGTGTTTATATAGCCTATGTGGCCAACTAATTTGTAAAGAGGGCAACCTTTAAGCTGACAAGCAGCTTTAGATCCTTTTTGGTCCCAGCACCAAGGGGGAAAATATGGGCCAAACTGTGAGCCACATTGTGTAAATGGGATGTGTCTTTCTCAATGATTTTGTTAATAAAAATCAGCAAGTGCTTTCGAAAATTTCTGTTTAACAGAGGTATAAATTTCACTTCTAAAAACACTTGTACTTTTTAGGCCGTTACTATCTGTTGCTTTTCGTGTATCTTCAGTGGAGAAACAGTTTTCAAGCAATAACATAAACTGCAATACTGACCTATGTTACATCCCACACAATATTTGAGATTATATAGCTTTTTAATTTCATTTTTCTGTGTTTTCCTTCTGCTAATAATGTTTCTCTGTCTTCTAATATTGTTCCTCCTTTACTTCTTCTCTTCCACCTTTAGGAACACTAAGGTACAAAATTGAATTTTACTTTATTGTTATCTTTATTAACACCGTAAACTTCTTTGGTGTGAACCTGAGCTGAAGTCCTCTGTGGAAATAGCCCTGTCTCGTATAATCATAAGTGTCATCTTTGAGGATGACAGCTTCAGACTTTCTGGGGAACATTGTTCTCGTGAGATGTTAGTGTTGTGAAGAGGGGAACTCCCATAGGTATTTTAAATCAGCTCCTTAGAGAGTTTTCAAGTGTAACAGCAAGACCTTGAATTTGACTGAAAATTCCATGGGGAATTGGTGGAGAGAAAGAAAGAGATATGATACATTATTAGGGCTTGATGTGGCTGAGGAATTAAATGGCTGCATTTTAAATTCATTGAAGCTTTTCTTTTACATTTATATATATATGTATGTATATACCTGTCATGGTTTAGCCAAAGGATCACAACCCTGAAGGCCTTGCTGATTTTTTGAGTGAAGGACCATGTCCACTCCTTATTTATTTACTTTCCTTTCAAAAGTAATAATTTTGGAACGTAGCTTCCCATGAGCTCTGGTTGGTGGCAGACATTGCCTCAGGGAGCCCTGTGGTATGGGACCCTATGGGAGCCTTTTGGTATACAAGATTTTGGCCTTTTGCTTCTTCTCTTTTGAACAGTGTTTAAGATTTTTTGGTGCTATTAGATCTTCTTGTAAAATTTTGATATAGATTACATCCCCCCCCTCCTTAATTGTAATTTCTCATTAATTTATTGTAGGGTAAACACTCAGTGATTCTGGTCTTTATGTGAAAAGTATGCTAGAGGGAAATATGACTTTGTAAATAAAGTTATATATATCTTAAATATTTTGTAAACAACCCATGATACAGAAGTCATGGTATGGCTCTATGGCTCTTGGAAAAAAGAACCAATTGGATAAAAATGAGTGTGAGAGGAAATTTAATACTAGCAGGAAAGACAAAAGTAAAAGTTGTGTTGTGAACCTGAATCTGCAGCCACAGTAATTACCAATGAAATATTTCTATTCTGGCCAACCAGCTTAGGAAATATGTGCAAAAGTGGCATTGCTTCTCTGCTATTCTAAAACATCTGCCTTGGAAACATCTCTGTGCAGTTGCAAAGTGTTGCATGGCATCACATTGCTAATAGCTAGTGATGATTTTAGTGACTGAAAAGGAAGCTTATGGGGTCTCTAATCTCCCAAGCCAGCTGGCCTTGAGAAACTCTGTTTCAACAGGGAAGCAGCATCTGTTTGATTCCCCTGCAAGTCTGGTCTGCTTTGGAAGAAGAGCCTTTCAAACAGGAGATTGTTTCAGTGATTGATCTTTAAAAAAAAATTCTGTTTTGGCAGCTCCACTGTGAAGCCACCCTTGACCATGTCCTGCTTTTTTGCCTCAGTGCTGGTGTTGCCAGCACTTGTTTGAGTCCATGGGATGTCAAATGTCACCTTCACAGATCACAGTGACCCACTAAGCTGAGATGGTCTGCTCTTTATCAGAGAAGCACAGGAAAACTTGTCTTTTGGGGACCATGGAGAAATGTTGAATAGCTGTGAGAGGATTATTTTGTACCTGAGAGGTTTAACATGTCTCAGTGAAAATCATATGGATTACTGTTTTACAGTAAGCAGCGCTGTGGTGTTAGACTGTACCTAAAAGGATCAACAGCAATGCTGTCAATACCCACACCTGAATGAAGAATTTCGCTGTGTGGATGAGAAATTGGTTACAGGGAACATCCAGGCAAGATCCTTCTTTAATGCAGCAGTGAAGAAAACTTCCTTAATCATGATGGACTGGATAGGTATAGAAACAGATTTGATTTTTACTGGTTTAGCAACAGCTTCATTACAATTGACTTCTATAAACTCAATAAAGTGACTGGGGAACAAACAAGAGGAGTAGGAATTTACAGTTACACTGGTTTTTTTTGGATTTTTTAGGAGATCAGTTCTAGTGAGCCATTAACATTTTGGCCTCTATGGAAGCTTTAGCACTCCCTCTCTGACAAAGATATAAAAATCCATTCTAACCATGCTGTGAAATCAGCAGGAGATACAGGAAAAAACAGAAGCAGATTTGATGGAGTTAAAAGAATAAACATTTATTCCTTAAAATAGATGTACTTTCCAATTATATATAAAAGCACTCAAAAGATGCGAAGCCTAGATATAACTTTCCAAAAACCTTGGAAAGGGCTTTCAAAATGAGCTTAAAGGATAAGATTAAGAAAAAAGAAAAGGAAATGACCATACAACACTGGGATCCCCACAGGGAACTTTTGTTTGAAGATGATTTACCAACTATAATGATGAATTGAAAGTTAATCGTCAGTTGCCAGGATAAAGTGTTCTGAACTGCAATGATAAAGACCTGGATTTAATGCCCAATATCTTGATTCCTTTTCTTATCTGTCTGTGCTTACCCTTTCGGGGAACTGTGCAAACAATTCTCACATGTCCTCTTGCAGTGGTAGTGTAACATTGCTTAGGATGGGACTTCAAAAGAGAGCACAGCACACAAAGATTAACCACAGAGATCTCCCAAAGGGGACAGGAAATAGCAAAATACAGAACCAGAATCATGTTTGGTGAGAGTTGAATTTATTGTGGACTAAGATATGAGAATGTAAATATAACATATATTATATAATAATATATAACACAGTATTGATGTAGTAAAATGTAACTATCAGAAAACAGAAAAGCATTCTGGCTGCTGCTGCCAGAGAAATACTGATTAAAAACAGCCAAGGAGTGTCAGGGTGGAAGGAGTAGGTACGCAGCTACAGAAACCCCCACTTTTAGTAAAATTTTCCATAAACTGAAGAGAAGCTATTTTTACTTGAAGCATTAAAAAACCCTTTAAAATGGTTTTAAAGACAGCAGCACAATCTTGTAATGGTAATGGTTAAAGTGGAAAGAGAAGGAAGGAGTAGGAAGAAAGTAGTACTTGAAATTACTGTCTTGGTTCATTACAAGACCCTGTAGCAGAGGTTTGCCTTGCCTTTACAGGATATGGGAAATAAAGGGGATATATTAATTTATTTTTTGGATGCATCCCTTTTACTGCATAGTTCTCAGAAAAGCCAGTTTTTTTGTTTGTTTTTTTTTTTCACTATAGTGGCATATAAAGAATCAAAAACATGACAGTAGCTTTTTCTCAGCAAGCCTTGTAAAATACATTTCAACCAGTTAGCAGGAAAAAAATAAAAACCCAAACCAAAAAGCTCTTTTATTTCAGGCCTTACTAAAAGAATATAGAGAGAGCCTGCCAGGACCAAAGTGTGGGAGACTGAGGTCAAGTCTGAACAAGAAAGTAGTATCCCTTTTACAGTATCATCTGCACCACATATAGCTAATATATTAAGTTAAAGTTGATTTTCTTAGCAGGACAGATCCTCCAAGGTTCCTCAAAATGAAATGATAGAACTGATATGTGAAACCAGATGTACAAGAGCAACTCACACGTGGGATACCACCTGCAGGGGAAGGCACATCAGATGACAAAATCATCCTGTGCTTTTGCTTAGCCAGAGTCTGCAGTTCCCAGCAGGACATTGTTGTGCTGTGCCACGGAATCATGAAATGGTTTGAGTTGGAAGGAACCTTTAAGGTCTTCTCATCCAAGGCCCTGCAATGAGCAGGGACATCTTCCACTAGGCCAGGTTGCTCAGAGAGGTGCAGTGCTCTGGTACTTGCCCAATGCACAGCAGCAGATGTTATCTGTGGAGTGTTGGGCAATAACTGAGTTCATTAAAGCAGAGTAAGATTACTCTGTGCTCCGTATTTGTGGCTAAAACCAAGTGGGAAAACATTATTATGATGTCTGAAGGGAGATGAAGCACTGTAAGTAGCATTTGGCTGTTTACCTTTTCAATGTGGTAACAATTTACCATTTGGAAAGCAGAAAAAGAAACTTAGAGTATTTCTATTGTAAAAAGAATTGCAGAATTTAAGACACACAGAGGAAGAAAGCAATTAACAGCAGGGAAAAAAATAAAAAGATAAACGACTTCCAGTGGATGTAAAAAAAAGCTTATTTTGCTCTGAGAATTTTTATAATAAAGAGGATTGATTATGAGGTTTTGTGAAAAAATGTTTAGGCTGTAGTTTCTTACTGAGTTCTGTCTTGTATTTCTTGCTCAGTCAGGAAGTTACTTTTCTCAAGGTCACAGAAACTGCAGAAAATGGCAAAGGTCAGTGTAAATGACTGAAAAGAAAAAAAAAGTATTCCTTGGTGTTTCTTGGAAGAAAGGGCTTAGCAAAAACAGGAATGAGAAAAAAATATACTGTGTAATAAGAGTTGCCTTAATATTTTGATGTAGGAAGGTACAGAAAAGGATGTTGAACACTTTTCCCAGAAACAAATTATGAAAACTGATCACTGATGAGTAGAGGACTTTTTTCTCCCCCCAAATAATATAGAAATAAACAGAATATCACCAGCCTTCTTAACATTTGAGAGTTTTTTGCAAGTCACAGAGATGGTGCATAGAACAAATCTCACTTTTCAGTGCTCCAAGCGTGTACAGGCCTGGTGAAGAGGAATGCACAGTGACATGAGAAATTTTTGAGCCACTTCTGCCACGCTCTGTATGTAGCCTCAAGCAAACCATTTCATCACTCACCTGTTTTCCATTCTCCCAGATGGAAATGAAAAAAACATTTGTACTTCACAGGTGAATTGTGATGTAAATTCATTTATTTATAAGATACACTCACATACACATCAGTGTTGTAAGAATAAACACAAGAAATGTTGAAGGCAGAAAGAATTGAGGGTCAAAAGGCAGGAAAAACAAGAGTGCTCAACTCTTTTCTTCGGAAGTGCCTCTGAAAATTTCTCCAATTGGTTCTAGCTCAGATCTTAGAAGACCCTGAGTTTATATAACTCTATAAATTGCAATTAGTGATAAATTTGCACAGCTGTTGAACCTTTGACTTTCCTTCCCTCTAGTCAGCCTTTAAATGCTGTGCAAAGCCCGTTTCTGACCATACTGGGAGACAATTATGCTGAAGTCACCTTGCCTTAAGCCTAGATCCAGTTTTTAGATATATTACTCTCCTGTTATTCCACTAATATCATCTGATGCCTGTATATTGGCTGTCATCTCAAGCAGTTCACTGGCGTACATGTTTATTTTCTCATTTCTGTTACAAATTGGTTCAGTTTCCTGTTTTCTGAACTCTAGAAATTAATTTTAGCATAGTTGTATCATGTCTTACATTCACAGAACCTGACTCATTTCTGGTGCCATCTGTTGCACACTTGGAATCTTTGCATTGTGCTCCCTACAATTTGATAGAAACATCCACATTAGTCCTGGTACTACTTCATAATATACTTGTTAGGCCTAGAGGCCTGCCAGGTAATGTTAAATTTCCTGCCCTCCTAGAAAATGTATAATGCTATATTATTTTTTGAAACACAATCAGAGCTTTTTTTTCTCTAACTTTGACATTATGCATAGACTTAATAACAAGGTGTTATTAACAGCATTGTTTTCAATGAATTTGTATTTCAAAATTTAGAGTAATGACTTACAAAATGCATAGCTTAATATTTTTAGGAAAAGGCTTTCAATTCCAAATGGAGTTAAATGCACTTTTTTAAAAAAAAACTTGTTTATTGCAAAATTGTGTTCCCTATGTTTACAAATTCTGTCAAGTATTGATGGGGTAATGGCTTATGGTCCTGCAAATGTGGATTTTATTCTTTTGCCTGTGCTGCTAAAGAGCAGTGGAAATGGCATCATCCACTGCCTTTATTTGTCCAAAGATACGCGTTAGCAGTGTAGGTTTTCCAGTCCAATGGGACATACGGTGGTGATGTCCCTAGGAACATGATTCCAGAACATTCCAGACTCAGTCCTACATTGACATCCATGTTGATCATCCTAATGGCATTTAAAAAAATTATAAACCAGCAACATATACTTGATGAAGAATGATTTTTCTATATGTGCTGGTTTTGGCTGGGGCAGAGTTAATTTTCTTCACAGGAGCAGGTATGGGGCTGTGCTTTGCATTTGTGCTGGGAGCAGTGTGGATAACTCAGGGATGTTTTTGTTATTGCTGAGCAGTGTTTACAGAGCCAAGGGCTTTTCTGCTCCCCGCCCCACCAGTAAGGTGTCTGGGATGCACAGGGAGTTGGGAAGGGGCACAGATGGGACAGCTGATCCCAGTGGACCCAAAGAATATTCCATATCATATATCATCGTGCTCAGCATGTAAGGCTGAAGAAGAAGGGGTGCTTGTAATGATAGTGTTTGCCTTCCCAAGTTACCATTAAGTGTGGTGGATCCCAGCTTTCCTGGGGATGGCTGAACACCTGCCTGCCAATGGGAACTGGGGAAAGAATTCCTTGTTTGGTTTTACTTGCTTTCCCAAGTTTTCCTTTACTCACTGTAGAATCATACAGTGATTTGTGTTAGAAGGGACCTTGAAGATGATCTTGTTCCAACCCCCCTGCCATGGGCAGGGTCACTTTCCACTAGATGAGGTTGCTCCAAGCCTCATCCAACCTGGCCTTCAGGGATGGCACATCTGAAACTTCTCTGGCAGTGGTGTAGAGAAGGAGAATTGCCTCCCTTGATCTGCTGGTCAAACTTTATTGACCAAACTGTGTTTTTCTCAACTCCTGAGGTTTCTCAAATTTACTGTTCTAATTCTCTTCCCCATCCCACCAGGGGAAGTGATGGAGCATCTGTGGGGGGCTGAGTTCCTGGTTGAGGTTAAGCCATGATACTATATGAAGTACCTGATATGCAGGGGGTTTTGCCTATAATAATTGGAATTGTTTTAAATCCAGTTCAGTGTTTCAGTTCCTGAATCTCAAGGAGTACTGGCAATCTTCTTTTTAATATATAGTCTCTCTAAAGAAGCAGCATGAGACAGTATTATATACATTTCTTAGCTTTATTCCAAATCCTTTAATAAAACAAGGAGCTTGTAGAGTCCTACCCAACCATTCCAGTAACTTTTAGCCTGAAGGAGCTAAGAGTTTTACACTAAACCAAATTCTGTATAAAGGACATCCAGCCTTAGTCTTACTCTTAACAAAGAGAATAGGAAAATCCCATTTTGACCGTACTCAACCTCATGTTGGAATAACTGTTGGGAACATGCAGCAAGTAGTCAATCCGTTTTCTTCTCTTAGACACTTCTAACCACTGCCTAGGGAAAGGATAAGCTACATCCAGTAGTACTCTTATTTCCATTTCTTCTTCCATCCTCCTCTTGTGACCTCCCTTAATCCCTTTCATCCTCCAAAGCCAAAGGAAAGCTACATCTAAAGTTGCTCTTATCCCTTAACTCTTCCAAAAATAAAATGCTGCAACTGCTTCTGAAAAATGCTTTTAATATATGTTGAAGTGCCTGTGATATTTCTAAAATGATCTCAGACATCTGAGTGCTGTGTGAACTACTTATTTTTAATAATAAAATGTTGACGTAGGATTGGGGTGTGGTTCAGAAAATAGCAAACCAGAAATTCATCCTTTTACAAAAAGCTGCCAAAGGCTTATGAGTCATGTAGTTTCCACTTTAGCCTTGCAAAGTAGGGCATAACTGCAACTTGCTTTTGTAATACGGCCTTGTCCTGGCTTTCTGCTTTTTCATTTTTAGGAAAGACTGTATTTAGATTTGTTTGGGGGCATTTCACATAATTAGGGAGTCATGATTTACTAAAACAGATCTAGAGTTGTAAATACAGCTCCAGGGTTTTAATACAAGAACTGATTGTCTCACTGATTGTCACATTTAACATGACACAAAATATCTGTGATTCTTCTTGACTACATCAATCATTGTTAGTAACAAGTAAGTAATCAATCTTGTATCACGTTCCTAATAGTCATCTAAATGTGGGTTTAATGTTTTGTTTGTTTGTTTGTTTTTTAAAAAGGAACAGATTTCTAAAGTTGCTAGAGTAAGTGCAGTTTCCCTTTCACAGATGCTAATTAACCTGAAGTATTAGTAGGTGTAGGAAGTTTTGATATGTTAAAGGTGATAGTGGTTTTATTCTCACATGTTTGCATGCTGAAAGATCTTATTATGCTATCAGACCACAGGAAAAAACAGAAAAAAATATTTAATATAATTTAAAATATTGTTTTGTGTTTGATAATATGTTCTAAAGTTGAATTAGCTGTTTTGAATTTTTTTTCTTGGTTGCCTAGGATTCTGCTGCTATGCAGTGGCTTACTCTCTGCTCCTGAGAAGTATTTAAGCAAAAAAAAAATATGGTTAAGGTATAATTTTACAACTTCTAATTTATTTTTGGAGAGCTCTACACGGAGCATTAGGCACCATGGTGTATAATTATTAACCTAACTGAAAAGCAGCAGCATTGGTGAAATAATTAAAAATAATCAGCTGGCAACTATCTATAGAAAATCTCCTTTCACTTCTATCCATTTTCTTAAACTACTTTTTGAGACTTTGGAATGTGTCTTCTGAAACGCCTTCAGAAGATCCTGTTCATGTAAACAGGATGAATCCAATGACACTCACAGGAGTTACTCATGTATTTAAAGTTGCTTGAATGTTTATGTCTTAAATGTTTTGCCAAATGATTATTGTAGCCTTGATTTTCCATCTGTACAACATGTACCTGCCTTAGGTACAGGAGGTGATTTTCATTTCATTATTCTGCATTCTATGAGAAACTGCTCAAAGAAATGCCTCCTTTGGGGCTGAGTTGTACTGTTTTGAAAAGTTTTTGTTTTCTTTATAAATTGAAGAAACACACACCAAAAAAATCAACAGCTTTAAAACAGCTTGATGGCTTATGATTGCAATAAAACACACTTTCTCTTAATTTTCAACACTTCAGCCTTTTATATTAGCAAATAAGAAGCAAGTATGTGATCATTATGTCTTAGCAGTCAGTGTTCTGCCTAGTGCATTTTTAGGAGCTGAAATTTTCCTCTGATTACAATCTCAACTTCTTTTTCCATTCATTAACACTATTATTCACCCAATGAGTCACCTGATTATTTTAAATTAATGCTATCAATAGATATGTTTTCAGATCTGAGTTTGAAATGTTGTGTTTCTGGCAAAGTGCTGCGCTAATTATTCCGTTGTCTTTGTTAGATGGAGGATGACTTGATGCAAAACACCTCCTTTTCCTTCCACACATTGAAATCTAGGAAATCCAAGGGTCCTTGATACTGCCAGAATTTTTCTGTACAATTTTCCTCAAAATAAAGTTCAGAGGAAAACTTGATAAGCAGGATTTTCCTACCAAGCAGTGATTTAGGTAATCTCTACTGATCGCTGTCTAATCAGGTTGGACATTTTCAGGAATTTCTTCCCAGAAAGGGTGATTATTGGAATGGACTGCCCAGCATGGTCATGGAGTCACCGGCCCTGAAGGTGTTAAGGAAAGACTAGATGTGGCACTTTGTGCCATGGTCTGGTTGACATGGGGGTGTTGAGTCATAGGTTGGACTTGTTGATCTCAGAGGTCTTTTCCAACCTAGTTGATTCTGTGATTCTGGAATGCTCAGCTGCAGTTGTGTCCATGGACTTTTTCCCTCCTTAATCTGCTCTCTCTGCTTCTTCCCCAAGACTCAGTATTCATGTTTTTTCCTGACACATAATCAGGTAAAGACATGTTTACAGGACCTAAAAGAGTGAGAGCAGCTGAGCTTGTGCTGCTGAATGCCAGAGCCATTCCCATCCTTCACAGCCAGGAAAGGGCCTGAGGTTCCTGGCTTTAATGGAACTGCTATTTCATCTGCACCAGGGGCTGTCCATTGACAGGACATGGGATTTCTATTCTACAAAATAGGTTAAACTTGGAAAATCTGTTGCATTCAATACTTGCCTTCTCTGAAAATATTGTGCTTCTCTGTTTCGTCAACCAAAATCGTAAAAGCAGTAAGGAAGATGGAGCTGTCCACGATGGCCTCCATTCTTCTTCTTCAGAGATATTCACAGGTTCAAGAATGATTTTTCTGTCATACAGCTTGTGAAACTAGTCTAGTAAAGAACTTGGATATATATTTACAGACATTCATTGTGACTCATCGAGTAAATCATACTCATTTTCCAAATTAGCACTGTATATCTATGAAATATGTACTTTACAGACAGCTGTGGTTCATTAAATATATCATTTTCTTCTTAAGAAAATTAAAATTCAAAGTCAAAATAAAGCTTTGGGGGGAATTTTTAGCGAAAGGAAATTGAAACATTTTTTAAATGGGAAATTTTATCAGGGGGATGTAAAATGACAGCTTGTTTTGGTCTGAGCAAGTGGGCATTACATGACATGTAAATGTCACCTCTGCTATCAAAATGGTACAGGTTTCTAGATATTTGGTTCTTCTTCAAAGGTCCCAGTAATGTAATTTTTGCTTTGAAGGATGATGGGAGGGGAGTATCTTCATTTTAAGCTTGAAACCCACAATAGGCTCTGCAATTTAGTGTTTGACGTAAGAGATAAGACAGATGCAACTAGATGGAAGACTCTAAAGGTTCTGCAAATTTTGCGTATGACACATTCTTATTTGAATCATTCATCTGTGCTCACAATTATGTGCACTAATTGTTCAAGACAATAGAATATCAGACTATTATATAGGTGTAATGCTACATAGTGTGTTCACTTTAATGAGAGTTTATAAAGTCATTTCTTCCTACCTGCATGAAATTTTGTTCATTCATTGTTAATTTTTCTATGGAGTATTAGCTGTGTTTCATGTGAGGAATGTTTACTTCTTACCCCCCATGTCTACCTAATTCTTGTTTCTGGAAACTGGTAGTGGGGTTCAGCTCCAGATTGACACACCCTAATGCAGCTGTTTGTGTGAATTAACTATCTAACCCCCCAGCAGTTTGAGGAGAGATGGTGTAGGTGTGCACCAGTGTTCAGGATGTGGGGTTCTGCATAGGGTTCGATATTGTTCTCTTGGCTCTGTAGGCTGTATTGTCTACATGGTCCAGGTTTATTGAAAAGTCTGTGATCAGCATGGTCCTTAATTAGCTATGTGGGGAGCTACATTTAGACTTTGTAGTTTGGTTTGGATATCTCAAGGTGGAAGTAATTAAATGCCAGTGAATTCTGACTTTCTGACCTTGTGGCATAAACGATATTGTTCATCAGTGGTTCTAATGAAAGGCACCGACCCAGAGAATGGCACTTTAGGAAAAAAAAAGGATACACTGACATTGAGAAGCATGATACATTAAATTGGACAGATGTTAACTTCTCAGTAGCTGTAAGCAAGTTATTGCACTGTTTGTCCCACACATGTTAATCAGACTACAGGAAAGCAGCTCAGGTGTGATTTGTGCTGATGCCAATCATACATCTGTTATTGGGAAGCTGCCTGTTGCAATGAAGGGCTACAGTCGGCTGAAATTCACAGCCCACTGGAAATGTGTAAAACTCGAAAGCTGTTGTTACAGCAGTGGCGTGTGACGGATTGTGATGGAGTCAGAGGGTGAGCTGAAAGGCTTGTGGGGAAGGAGAATGGCCAAGAGTCCTGTAACTTCTGTGAAAGCAGTTCTGAGCTGAGCGCATGGCCAATCTCAGCCTTCAACTAACCCACAGGGAATCATGGCTTTATATAAAAATACTTTACATTTACAAAAAATACTAATCACAAAGTTGTTTCTACTGCTTTATATAGAAATATAAATCAGCTCTACTTTTTAATACTTTCTGACAATATAAAACTATTAAATTTGATTGGTTACTTGAAGCAGTTCATTCATGTTTTGTTCATTTCTATGTAGAAATAGAAAAAAACTGTCTGTTTTGTCTGTTTGTCTATTCTACAAACCTTTTAACATAAAAAGACTTACTGAATATCATTGATCTCTAATGCTGACTGGTATGGTTTCCAGGAAACCAGATTTCACCAAGAAAAGCTAGTTAATTTTTTATTTTTTATATATCAGTAGTAGATTCTTTTTTCTTTTGCTTTCACACTATTCTGTCTGCATCTAGTCTTTCTCCAGAAGATGTACCCGAATTGTACACAGAAAATCCCTGGAGAAAGAGAATTATTTTTAACTCTCACATTAGCAAAAAATTTAGAAGTCATCTCTGCCCACATAAATTTCTAAAACTTTCTCCTACATCTAAATCACAAAGTTAATACATTCTTAGCACATGTATTTATCTGAAGGCATGAGTTAAAAGCTTTCAGAAACAATTGAAGTTAATTGGATTGTTCTCATTAGTCTACATTAAATACCCTGCATTTACAGTTCAGTTAATAATCCCTTAGCTGAAGAGCTGGAATGAATCTGTCTAACACTACCAAACTGTACTGAATCTACAATGCTAACAAACTAACATCTTACAGGAAAATTGTAAATTTAAACTTTTGCCTCCTACTATGGAAACTGTTTGTTATTGGCTGCTGGAAGTGAAAGTGAGGGTTGAGATTGCTTTTGGTAGTGGACCAAACCGTACAGACAGTCTTTGCTGCCCCATAGGAACAGGCCATTCACTGTCTGTTACAGGAGTAATTTTCACTGTCCTCAGTTTTTTTGGTAGTTTGATAGTCTAAAGTATAGTTCTGGTGCCAGTAGTTTGCTGTTCTTGCTGTAGGCATTCATTCTGCTCAGCATGATGGAGCTCAGATTACTGCGATATTTTATTCACTTACTGTGGCTGACTTGGGAAAGGGTCATAAGGACTCTTTGCTCAAATAGTCTCAGAAATATTCCTCATTGATTTTTTTTATTTACTTTCTAAACAGAAGATATCAAGGCCTACTCTTAAAAAAACAACCTTAACAATTATCACTAAAAAGTTGAAGTGGTTCTAAAGTAACTGCTGTATGTGTAGTTGTTGCAAAATGCCCTATTTAGTTTAGAGAGTGATTTAGTTACCAAAAGGACCCATGGATGAAACCTTGGACCATCACTATAATTTAATAGTGCATACTGTTTATTTTACTTATCCCTATTTGTTAGGGAAAATAAAGTGTTTTAGCCCACTAAGGTTGGCTTTTTATTAAAGGGAAACAGCTCAGTATAAAGCTCCTGGTAACTGTGACCATACTGTGATCCTAAGCAAGCTGACTTCTGAGAAGGAAAATAAATAAAAATAGAAGTAAGAGTACCTATTGTCCAATGATGAGAAGTGTTATGCTGTTATCTGCTCTGCATTTTGCTGGTTTCCTCCATAGAGCAGGGCTATTGTCAGCACACAAAGAATTAGAAATGTCATATTGTCCCAAACCTGTCAGCTCTCCCCTAAGTGCCTGTTGTGAAAATGGAAGCAAGGGCTACTCTGACATTTTGCTCTTAAATTTGCTATGCTTTTTGTAAATAATATATTGTAGTTCTAGACTTGACATTTTTTTAGATCTGTTTTATTTTGATGATCATTTTCTATTCACAATCTTCTGTGTTAAGGTGTTCAATTATTAAACAGTAAGCATGAAGGCAAAGTTCTGAGTCTGGAAGGGTTTCGAGCCTTCTGTCCATATAGGAGTTGACAGTAGCTGTGTAAATATGTGGTCTCAAGTATCATTGCCTGTCTGTGAGTTCTGCTAGATTAGGAGTGATGTGCTGATTTCCTTTCATGCTTCATTCAGTATAAGGATTTTATCTATTCATTTGGGAATCCTTAATATAACATGCAGAGCAAGTCAAATGCAGTTTCAAAACAAGTACCATGCTAACACTGAAAACATGTCAAAATGAAAATTATTTTTCTTATGACAAGCATTTGATCCTACTAATCTTCAAGTACTGGCTGTGCTGTTCTTGTTTTGTGTCTGCTCCATTGCTGGGATGTTTTGAGCTTTCCTGCCTGAAATTGTGCTCTTCTAAAAATACAGTATGTAAATATGAGAAAATAAGTGAGGCCAGGCACTCTTCTTCTGACAGCTTTTTACATAAATGCTGTCCCCTCAGTTTTACCATAACCATTTCTCAGAGCTATGCACTTGGATTCTGTCAAAAGGTGTGGTAAAATGAGAGCAGATATAATTATGTTTCTAAAAGCTGGAGACCACAGTCCCAATTAAATGGTCTTTAAAGGATGCTTTGAAAGCTTTGAACAGTGGAGCAACATTTGACTTGAAGTATCTTTTTTATTCTTTTTAAGATCCAAGTTAATGGAAAGACTGTAGTTCTGAACACCAGGTTATTAGTATCAGCATTAATTTCTTTAATGTGTTTCTATTTCAGTAATGCTCAGAGCTTCAAAACTGTAGGAGAAAACGTCAGTGTTAAAAACGAATATAGGAGAGCCTGCTTGTCTGTGTGTATGTGTACACATATATTGCTGTATCTAACTAAAAGAAAATCACCCAGCTTTACCTTTCAGGAATAAACTGGTGTGTGAATGATTGTCAAAAGATTTAAACATGACTGTAAATGAAGATAGATGTAACGTATCAGTAGTACTATTTCTGCCCTTGAGATTGCAAGAGACCAGCAAGGAACAGCCCTGTGACTTAAGTAGGTGCATCAGCATTAGATTGGGAAGTTCTGGCCAAAGTTGAAGACAAGACTTTGCATTTAATAACAGAGGGTGCAGATCTGCCTAATTTAGCCTGCTGTGAGTGACTCAGAATATTTGTCATCCACCTTGGCTTCTCGCTAAAATGTGTCAAGAAATGTGGTGATTCAGAGTTAATATGAGGGAATTGAAAAGGTGGCCAACAAGGTGCTTTGCCTCTAAACTCGCTGCCCCTCTGCCTGTTGATTGTGAAGAGAGGGTTGCATTGCAGTCAGCTCTACAATGCAAAATGTTCTCCCCTTTGCTACTTTTCTGAAGAAATTAATTTCTGTGAGATAGCAGCAGTTAACTGGTTTAGTAGCTCATTCCAAAAATTGAGAAAATAAGGCTTGCATATTATTTATAACCTCTCAGGAGTGTGGATTTCTAGATGGTAAAATACCTCACAGGTTGCAGTGGATTACATAGAGCTTTAAAGCATGTTTCTAAAAACCAGATTACATGAAGTACATTGGGAAGAGGGGTGGGAAAACTTATTTCATTTTAAACTCTATATGAAAATATTCTGCACAATTAACTTAATTTTCTCCGTTATGTTCAATTACATGGTTACATGAAGACCATTTGGCTCTGCTATTTGGGCTATGAAACCAGGCCTCGAGAGAGCTGGACTGTATACTCAGCTGTGCCATAAACAAAACCATATAGCTGCTGTACCACCAGCCCCTCCAGTCAGTGGAATTAGTCAGGAAGAAGGTTTTTTGAGCAGCAGGCAAACTGACAGTGCTTGTCCCAAGCAAAGGTAATTACTTCTGCAGGAATCCCAAAGCAACATCACCTGCCTAGACTGCTGGTCTGGGATTGTTTCTTTCCAGAAAGAGAGATCTGGGAGCAAGATTAAAAAAGTTATTGGTCCAGTTGTTGTTTTGGCCTGAGAACAGAAGGGGATGATGAAATAAAATTGAAACAAGATGGTTTTAATTTTATTTTTGTCTATAAATCAAGAGGTAGCAGAGAATGCTTTCTGATAACAGAGAATGCTTTCTGATAACTTGTTGCTGTAGATGACCCATCCCTCCTGTCTAAATCAAAATAACACAAATCCCTAACAAGAGAAAAATAGAAAAAGCCTTACCAGTCCTCCTAAACCGATGGTGATTTCTTCAGCTTTGTCTCTTTGTATGTCCTCATAGAAAGGATGCACTTACTACATTCTGACTTGCTCTGTTATTACAGCAACATCAGAGAGACGTTCTAGGGAAAGTGAAGATTAATGTTGATATGTTAATGGCAATTTCAAAGCTTCATTTTGGAACTGAAAATCTGGATCTTAAATTTGCAGATCTTTGGTTCTATTGCATGAGTTAAATTTGATCAGTCTTTTTAAGCTCGTGGTCCAAAACAAGTTCATATCTTTAAAATTAGGAAGAAATTTGATTATGAGTTCTGTAGAAAATGAATATAGCATTTTATTTGTATATACACAGACTAAAATGCTATGCATTTATAAAAGAGAAAATTTAATTTCATCAGAGAGCTTTGGTAGTATGTTCAAGATATTGAAATTCTATTTGTTGATTAGATTTATCCATAGAATAACTGAGGGAATTCAAAATTTGGGATGCTCATTCTTGTTTATCTTTCACTCCTGAGTTCTCCTCCTGGCCCAGATGCAAATAGGAGCAGTTCTGTTAATGGTAGTGGATCTATCTTAATATTATTGGATTTAGCTTGTTGACTTCAGAGAACTTACTCAGAGACTTAAAGTTAAGCATGTTCATAAGTCTTCATTAGGATCTGGAATGTAGTCATTACCTGTAGAGAGAATGAATTGATTCATGATCTCAAAGCTCAGGTGGTGGCACAGCTGTGTAATGTTGCATTCAACTCATTACAACAGTGTGTCACCCTGGAATATGAGTATCTGTAAAACAACATGAATTATTAATGGTAAAATGTTTAAAGCTGCATGAACCTATGATACAAGCATGTGAGGTGGCACTGGAGTCGTAAATGCTGATGTTAATGTCAATGCAATAGCTTACAACTTTCGTTTTCCATGTGTGTGACCTGCCCTTCCCTCCCCTCTGGAGCACTCCAGCTATGGGGTTCCTGGTCAAAGGCAGTGGGCTTTGTTTCTCTGTGCCAACCTTGGCCAGCAGGGTCTTGGTCCATTTGAAGCGTTCTTTTTCTCATTTATAGTTCTGATGGGTGGGACAGCCACTCCTTTAAACTGTGTCTTTCACTGGAAAGAAAATAAGTGAATGTATTTCGCTTCTCTTTTCCATCTTTCATGGAGAACATACTTTTTGGAGTGGCTCAGGAGCCATGATGTGTAGAATAATTACCAGATTGTTGGATCTTCCACTGAATAGCTTCTTCCTTGTATTACATATACTCTATGCATGAACTGTGTGCTCATTCGAACACTATGAGGATTAGCAGGCAGCTCCCTGGGATACTGATCCACATCCCAAGGGCTGACCTTTGAGTGTGGATGGGCCCCAGCTCACCCAGCAATCCGTACTTATCCTGCCTACTTCTCCAGTAATGCCGCATGGCTCCAGGTAAGGCACATCGTGTAACCAAAAGCCTCTAGAAATGGAATTGGATTTACAGTGACCTATTGCAACAGGAATGTGATTTAACAAGGGCCTGAAATGAAGTTTCATTTGGGCTGCTCTCCACAGGACACATGAGCATAAAGTGCCTTCACCTCTGAGAATACATAGAATTTCAGGCCGCATCTAAAGTGTGAGGCAGAGGAGTGAAACTCTCCCTACATTCCCAGATTCTAATCTCATTTAAATTCACACGTATCTAGCATGCAGTAATGAAACTCCTTCAGATTTAAGGGAAATCAAGATCCAGTCAGTGTGATTAATCTTATGAATAAAAAGGTTTGGGATTAGACATTCTTTCTGTGTGACACTTCAGCAATATGCTGTTATAAAAGGCACAGTAGGAGTTAGTCTTGAAGTGTCAGAATAGCTTCTTTAGTGACAAAGCATTTATACATGTAAATTTTCGAAGAAACTTGGCAACCCTTTTGTGGGTTCAATTTGTACCTGTCATTCACTTGCAGATGCAAATTTGAGTTACTTGCAGCTCTAATTACAGAACTTGATTGTCATCACAAATCAGGTAGTGAGATGTGAAACAACTGAGGTTTGTGCCATCATTTGTTGTTATAACATGAGTGCAAATGTTATCATTAAAAAGCAAAGTCGACCAGGGCTTTGCCCTGCTGATAAGTATGAATATTGCAAATAAATGCAATATGGAAATAAAAGGAATTTAATGGAGGGGCAGGAAAAGGGGATGAATAATAAGGAAAGGATTGAGCAAGTGGTGAAAGCAAGACAGTAATAAGGGAAATAAAAAGTAGGTTATTTTGTCTGATGCAACAAAGTATGGTAATAGAGATTTTTTTTTTCAGTTTAGTGTTTCTTAAGACTTAGCCATTAGTACCTTCCAAATCTCTTGTCTGTAAGGAGTCCTAGTTCTTTTAGTTTTGCTGAGAGCTTTCTAATTTTCAAGTGAAAGATGATCTTATAAAATTATTCATCAGATAACTATTAGACTGTAACTTTCCAGTTTGTCATTACATTTATAAGAAAAAAACCCCCATGTTTTAATTTCATCATAAAAGAATCTGATTTTTTCTTCACTGAAAATGTTGAGGTGTGAAGATTGTTAATTATAACTCTTCATTAATTTCTTTTGTGAAAACCAGGAGGTAGGTACAACATGTTACTGTGTCTCAGCTACCGTCTGCTAGACTGTGATAATTTACCATCTTTAGTTGGAGAATATGTTGCATAAAAAGAATGGTAGAAATAACAAAGAATTGGTTATTTTACATTTGGAGGGTAGGGCCTAGAAAGGTGAGGTAATTACGCTGTGTAGATTTTCACTTCTCAATTAAGAAATGGGCTAATGAAGAAGAAATAGCAATAGTTGAATGAGAGCACTTATCCAAATTTAAAGGTGAATATGTAATTGTATTTAACACATGGGCTACCAGATTCCATGGTGTTGCAACATGCTTAGTGAATTTTCCCATGGATATCATTTCAGTAGTCAGCCTTAGTCTCCTCTCTTTCCCTTTTCATTGAGCAGACACCTCAAAGAATAATTATTACTATGGTGATTTCTAAATTACTAGATCCATGGAGTCTACTTAACCTAATGTAAAAGGTTCCTTTTTCCTCTCCCTTTTCTCATTACTGAAGGGGAACATTTGGCCAGAACAATGGCTGTATACGTGAGTACAGATTTATTAAGTCCAGCAGATTGGTACTGTTGTTTTACAAAATGGTGTCAACTTACAGCATGACTTTATTTGATAATGAATAGCTTTCCCAGGCCAAAAAGCCAATGACATCCAGGGCTTCTGTGCCTCCCACACTCCTGCAGTCCAAAAGGCCACAGATAATTTCTGCCGAATCAAGCCCATAAAGAGAGAATTTATAATCAGCTTTAATGTATTTGGGAGCTAAAGTACCTTAGTCCTTCATCAAAGGGAATGATAAAAACCAGGATTAATATGGCCAGATTTAATTATTTCTGAGTGCATAATTACTCTTTAGCCTAACTGGACAGGAGGTGTGTTATTTCTTATTTTAAGTAAAGGAAAGGCATCTGCAAGCATACAGTAGTCACTAATGAGATTTGAAAATGCACCATGTTAGTTTCTTACCATTGATTGCAATACAAATAGAATAAATATTTGAATAATAATTAAATAATGTAAGAACTATTTTTAAATTGAGCACAGAGTTTGTTAGGAGTTCCTCCTGTACATAGCATTCCTTTAGCTTTTATAGCAATGCTGTTCCTTGCCTTTAGGAATGCAGTAATCACTTTCCCCCCTTTTTAAAGTGACTTAGGGGTCTACTTTCTCATTAACATTAATGAGAGTTATGGGTATGCACCAACATGAGACTAAATGAGACTAAACCTTAGAGAGCCTTTTGATAAGTAAATCATCTTTGCATCAGCATTTCAGAGGCTTTAGTATCCTCTTTTTCCCCCATTAGTTATGGTAACTGATTACTTTGTTGGTATTTCGTATTTATTACATAAACTTTAGCTAAAATTTCAGCCAGCACAGTAAGACAGCATATCTATTTGAAGGCTTATGTCTTAAACACAGAAAAATTATTTTTTTTGTAATGGATTCCCATTTTTGTAAGTAAAATGCTCAAAGAGGAGAATTAATTTGGCCTTCACAGAAGGTGAGGAGAACCTACAATAGAAAAAACAATGAAGAGAAACTGTAAGCAAAAGAATTTTGACAAACATAATTCTGTAAAATGTATATCCTTTTTTCTTCCATTGGCTCCTATTCCATCATGTCTTAGTATCAGTATTCTTAAAATTAGTTTCTGCTACCTGAATAGAATATTAAAATGATGGAAGAACCCTAAAGAATCGTATATTGAATAAACAGTCAGTGCTAAAGAAATAAATCTACTTGAGGGATGCATTTAATTTACAAAATCATAAACTATCTGTAGAATATTAATTGAAAGCTGCAGAAAATATCTGAGAATTATACACCTACTAAGCAATATCAGTTCTGATTTATTTTTACTTAAAAAGGCTATTGCTGATACATTTTGTAGGATCTTGCCATAAGATTTTATTTTGTTTATCTGCTAGTGATTTTAGCGTGTTTTCCTGTGTGAGGACTCAAAACATCAATCTTTCTTTATGATCATACAGACACAGCGATGCTGTTAGTCAGTGTAATAAGTTATCAGGAGAATCAGAAGCAAAAGCCATTTCTTACTGGTTTTAAAATGAGAGTTATTGCTGACATGGGTGGAATTCTAATCCTGAGCTTCTCTTAATACTACTTCCACCATTTCAGAAAGTGTTTGCAGCATCTGCACATGAATCAGGCAACACAGAATATAAAGAGTCATGCTCAGGGCTCTGCCTCCTCTTGGGTTACTCTGGGCTGAACCACTTGCTGCTGCCATGTGCCATTTTACACGGCTCTCTGCATGGTGTGTCTTGGGCTGATGTTTATTTCAGGGATTGCTCAGCAATTTAAAAATATAAATTAAGTTTCATAGCATCCCTATTTGTGTAGATGAAGTGTAAGTAACAGACAAAGTTTCATGTCTGGTGCATGAGGATCAATCTCTGTTTTGGTTTCTTAGTCTCAGAGAGTGTTGTGATTGCAAGACACAGAAAATCTGTCTGAAGATGTAATGAGTGTGGTCCATTATATTTGCAGACTGGAGCAAAACTGTGGCAGAAATAATATCTCATCTCTTTCTTAGCACCATCCTGGGAGGCCCGCCTGGTGGGTCTGCCACGTGTCTCCTTTGGGATGAGTCCTCCTGCCTAGGGAATGTGGCAAGCAGAGCACTTGTATTGTGAAACAGATCTATAGCTGGATCAAAAAGCATGTTTAATTTATGACAACTTAAAAATAGGTCAGCCCCTTTGCAAAAGGAATTGTCAAGCACTGGAACAGGCTGCCCAGGGAAGTGGTTGAGTCACCATCCCTGGAGGCCTTTAAAAGATGTGTAAATGTGGCACTCGGGGACATGGTTTAGGGGTGGACTCTGCAGTGCTGGGTTAGTGGTTGTACTCGTCTTAAGGGTCTTTTTCAACCTAAACAATTCAATGATTATGAGGAAGAAGGTCTAATTTTTTAAAAATATTTTTCATAGAACCTCAAAACTGTATAAATAAAGATTACACATGTTATTTTTAAAGCCAGCCTGTTATGCTTCACCATATTGTAAAATCAGGAATGGTATGAGATGAGACATTTGCATTGTGGCAATTGATGCACTGTGTAATTGCAGTTGAGATTGGGAACCATGATCTACACAAAATACCTCATAAAGGCCAGTTATTAAAAAAAAGTAGCATTCATTGTCTTGGTTTCATCCAGAAAATAAATTGCTCCTTTCTATGCAAGTTATTTGGAGGAACGTGTGCTGTTTGCCTTTCCAGATGCTACTTTGTTCCTTCTGGTGATCTTTAAAATTTAGAAGATAAGAAGCTACTCAAAATGTGTGTGTGTATATATATGTGTATATATGCTTGACTGCGTCTGGTTCTCTATTCTGAAGTGCATAGCTCTTACAATTCTCAAGTTCATTCTTCCTGTTTACCCTGTTGATTTTTCTAATTTTATTCTTTTAGAAGTAAAGTTGCAGTGAGGTGTTTGAATGTGGGTGTTTGGATAGGGGCACATTATCTAGGCACCATATATAGTAAAGATTATATTTAGGGCTTCTATCAGGAAAAACTGTTGCACACTGAGGTTTTTTACCAAAAAGGGTGATTGTTGCAGGTGTGACTGTAAAAATGCTGGTGTTTAATTTATGATGTAAAATTTTAGCATTCTGTATTTAGAGTTATTTTAAAAGGATACTTCTGACTATGCAGGAGTTTAGGTATTCAACCTTGATCCAGTTCCTATTCACAGTTAAAGTTTCATGGTACTTCGCAGGGCTTTTTTTCTGTTTCTCAAATCCATGCACCTGGTAAAAACATTTTATGATTTTTTTAAAAAAATGCATCACTCCAATACATGGTATTTTGCCTATAAATGACAAGTTTAATGCTGAATGACTAATATCCTGTAAAATAACAGAGACAGAGAGAGCTTTTTAAATACAAATGTTTTAATACTCCACAGTGCTTAGATTTAATGCATGTCTCTTGCCTACATCTACTGCAAATATCAACACATACTGTTCATCTCTTTTTGTTGTTGTTTTTGTCTATTGCTATTTTATGCATGAGGAAGTTATTGTTTTCTACTCTGTGCTTGGCTGGCTTTTTCTTTTTTGTTGTTACTTAGCCCTGTGTTCTACTGATTGCTTTCTCGCATGCAAATTACAGAATGTCATGGAAATGAGAGAGCTCTGAAAAAAAAGGAAAGATAATGCTGAGTTCCAACTGTCTTTTGTTTGTGCGTAAGTGTGTAAAATATACAACATGGAAGTATTTGTTCAGAATGGCCTTTGACTTTCCTTCTGATGCATATTTTTAATACTCATCAAAGGAATGGGAATTTTTCCCACTGGAAAATATGATGACTCTATTAATACTTGTTAATAGTACTGGTGTTGGACAAAAAAAGATTTTTGTCTCATCATCCTTTTGTAGTGATAAGGAATTATGAAACTGTATGTCTTGCCCAAGCTAAAACGTCAAATCTACATTCAATACAATTTTTGTACACAGTGCATGAAACCCTGGCCCTGTTGAAATCAATGGCAAAAGTCATTGTGCTCAGTTGGTCTAGGATTTCACTCTTGTTTCTGGTTTAAAGATGGATTGTCATGTTTCTTTACAAATATCTCAGCAGGCAGTCAAAGGTTTCAAGGGTATCTATGGTTCTATCTAAAAGAAAATACAATGAGAGTGTCAAAAAAAAAGTCAAATCTGTGCTTACCTTTATAAAGCATGAGCTTAAATGGTGGAATGTAAAATGTGAATTAGCATTTCACAGAAAATACTGTTTTAACTAACTGTCAAGACGTTTATTAACCACCTTATTGCATCAAATGCAAGAGGTAATTTGGCAGTTCTTGTCTCCACTATTCCTAATAACAGCAACAGGAAAAAACAATTAAATGAAGTGGACAAACATAGTTTATGACGGGGTATGCTTTTAGTAAACAAGCTTTGATTCTTCATTTAAAAACAATAAAACACTGGGCACTCTTTGATTCTTGTGCTAGACGTTTCTAATAGCCATACCCCCTAGGGAAGGTTTTGCTGTAATGTTTGAAAATTGTAATGAGAAATTGGTCTGTTATAAAATAAGATTTCCCTCCCTGCAAATGTTTTTCTTGAAACGTCCGTGGGAATTTAATATTCACTGTTTTTTTCCTCAGTCTTGTATATTCTTGAATTGTCTTTTTTCCTCCATTTTCTCCGTTCTTAATCCTAGGTCCCCTTACAAAGAAACAGACAGATGATTTAGGTGATAATGACGGTGCTGAAGATGAAGGTATTTTTTGCCGCCAAACTGATTTGCATGACAAGGATCCCTGAAAATCTTTTTTCTCCCCTCTTTTTTTGACTTCTTGTCTTCTTTTGAAGAGTTTTTTTTTTAATTCCCATTTTTGATGTGTTTTGTCTTCTTGCTTGTTGTTATACATATATATTTTTAATTTTTTAAAAGAAAGAATGTGTTAAGTTCTACGTTTTGATACGAAACAGTAACAATATTTAAAAAGGAGGGTTTTTTGTTTTCTTGAAATGGACTTTTGATATGTTGCATCCCACCTTTTGACTGAATTTTGTCCATACTATTTAAACTAACACTCTTTTAAAGTTTCTCTGTACACCTTTTTGCATGTTTTCTAACCCTATGTATTTCACCGAGTACAAAGATGTTTCTTTTTTTCACTGACTGATCTCAGTTTGATAAACATACAAAATGTTGTGTTTACAAAAGGAAAAATACAGAACATTCTTAAAAAGTGTCTCTTAAGCAACTGAATTTCCCCAAATCCAAACCCTTCTGCATTTAAATGCCTATGAAATGATATAAATAAATGAAAGGCTACCCCACCTCCCTACAGAAGGGAGAGGGCTGTAGAGACGGGCAGTATTGGCTGTTGGTGAGGCTCTGTGGAGCTAAACTAAAACTAAAAAAATCTGATCCCTTCTGCTTTCTACAAGCATATAAAGATGCCTATCTGTTTGAGCTGACCCTCAGAAAACTCTATTACCAAGTAAAATCAAAACTTTGAAATGTCAAGCATATTATTCTGTTCATAAATTACGTCTGTTAATCACAAAGCTATGCAGATTTGATATTTTTTCAGGGCTATGAAAATGGTAACAAGGGGCTCTTTTCCTGAGCAGTCTCATCCCTTCAAGTAGATGTGCTTCAAAATTCTGAATCTTAAACACATACTTTGTATGTTTTATGGTCAATGAGTAAAACAAATTACCATATGGGACTGGTAGAGTTGCTGCTTCCTTCTCTGTTAATATCTTGGGGGAAGGAACGGCCAGACACTGAGATGAAACTTAAGTTTTAATCGGAAAGGCTCTTAAGTAGTTTTTCATCACACAGAACATTAACCGTTTAACTTAAACAAAAACATGGAGTCTTATCACAAGAGATGAAGGAAGGCGGGTATGAACATTTAACTTACCCCAAAAATGAACAGAGACTTACAAATGAACCCACAATTTTATAAATATCTGATTTATGATCCCTTACTGAAAGTCAGGCAGTTGGCCCAAGATTTGATAAGTTGCAAGATTTGATAATTTAATAGGAAAATCTCCTTTGAAAGGTCTCATATGTAGTAGTTTAACCCAGCAGACACCTAAACACCACAGAGCCACTCACTCACTCACTGCTCCCCAGTTAGATGGGGAGAGAACCAGGGAAAGAAACAAAAAAGTAAAATTATTGAGACAAACATAGCTTAATAGAAATGAAATTAAAACAATAGTAATAATGATAAAAGAATGAGAATATACAAAACATGATGAACAAGGTAGTTGATCCCACCTGCTGACTCAGCGGATCCCGAGCAGCAACCTGTGGACAGCTTCCCTCCAGTTTGTGTGCCACAGGGTATGGAATATCCCTTGGGACTGCTGGGATCAGCTGTGTCCCCTCCTAGCTTACACCTCCCCACACCTACTTGCCAGTGGGGTGAGAAGCTGAACAGTCCTTGACTTAGTGCTCAGCAACTAAAACATCAGTGTGTGATCAACATTATTCTGATCCTAAATGCAAAACCCAGCACCGTATCAGTCTAGGGAGAAAATTAACTATATCCCAGATGAAATCAGGACTCATAATATTCAGAACTACTTAGGATAATTCAGATCATCTTAGCTTTATGAGGCCAAGACATTTTTGCATTAGTTCATGACAGAATATTGCAAGGGGCATTCTTGTGAATTCTCCAAGATCTGTGATATTGAATTAGCCATTGTAAAAGTTACTCTGTCTTGTTTTAACAATGTGTTTTAAGAAAGCCTTTGAACTTGGGTTATTCACCCGGTGGGCCTTAATAGCTCTCCTAAATTGCTGTATAATTGCCAAGACAAATGCTAACGACTTAACGTTTGTTGAGTCCTTCTCTGCTTAGACACACTTAAAAGAGGCTACTCAGTTTGCTGAAATCCAGCAGAGAGTGGTTGCTGTCACAAAGTGGTTTAGTAGGTAGGATGAGAAAGTAGGGATCTCAGTCTTGGGAGAGCAAGTGTCCATGTCAGAGAAAACCTGTCTCCCACACTGACAATTGTAGGAGAGAGAAGGACTGTAAGAACACGGCAGTCAAACTACAGGGGAAGAAACACATTTACAACACTAATAAATCTCTGTAATTTATAGGACTGGGATTAATTTTCTCTGCCGTACAAGTGACAGTTTTGTTCTCCTTTCCATGCCAATAGAAGAACGCAGGCAGTAATTAGACTTTTACTGCTTCTGAGAGGCACAGAGAGACAGGGCAAATTTAAATTTTTATGAGCAGTAGACACTAAAGGCTGCTGAGATGTCTGCTGGGTTGGTAGAAACCTTGTCTGCCGAGACCCTGAATTTTCCAATGGAGGAGTATTATCAAGTCTCCCACATTTTGTGAACCTGCTATTCTGCATTGAAACTCTAGCACTTGTTGCATGCGTAGAACTGACGAGTTTGCAAGCTTAGTCATATGTATTTAGGAATGAGTAGCAGGAAAGAGAGAGGCGAAGCAAAAGGTCACCTTAGCTGTCTAATTTTTGCTAACCTGTCCATCAAACCCTTCACCTTTTGCAGTATGATGGATTTTATGCAGTGTAAAATTCTCCAAATGAATAACTGTGGAAAAAATAAAATAAATGAATGATGAATTTGGAATGTTAGGAAGACTGGGCTATACATGGTGCAAAACAGTTGTGTCATATAACCACAGAATCCATGGTACATAAACTACATCCAGTGATTTCTAAAACACCCAGGATGGTCTCTGTATTAAGTAATCCAGAGATCTCATGCTTGTTTATTGTAGTAAAAAGTATTCTTTCTTTCTGAAGAAAGATCTTCCATAGCTGCTTCTTGGATCAAATGCCTGTAGAGCATTTTGTGTTATGTCACTCAAGCATCAGAGTTTGATTAGAATATTTCATTTTAAAACACTGATCAATAATCCTAATCTCATGAGCTGCTGCATTTCACCACCACAGTATTTTGGTCCAAACCTTGCCAGCAGAGCACTGGAATCAGTAATCAAACTTGGATCTCTGGTATGTGCTGCAACCAGTAGACCCGGCTTAATTAGATCATTTTTCATTTTTGTTTTCAAAAGACCCAAAGGCAGTAGTGCACATTACCAGCTAATGATCTGCAAATTTGCTGTTTAAAAAATGAAGGTGTTTTCAGATTCTGTGAGTGTGAAATCTGTGAAAAGTCAGAAACAACATAAATGCCTTTTTTCCCTATACTTCTTTCTGCTTAACCCTTTCATGTCTACACTTTACTGCTTAGCTGTTTTTCAGTAAGTATTGAACTACTCAAGCAGGTACCAAGTAACAGAGTGGCAAAAGCACCTGCAACCAGTGAGCACTGGGGTTTTCCCTTTTTACAGCAGTGATGGACTGGCCTATTTGCTGGCACGCACATAAGCAATATCTAGTACAGATTCAAGATTTAACTTCAAGTTGCCCATCAGTTACATAAACTGTACCTTCCCCAGTTTAGAAACAAGATTTAGTTTTAGAAAGTAAAACATTTTAATCGTAATGTCTTAGTCTTAATTTTGGTAGGGCAATAGTTTGACTTTAATTTGGCCATAGCAAAGACCAGTGACTCGTATGCACCCTTAGTTCCTATCCACTAAAATCCTAAGCATGATTTAAAATATGGCAGCACAGATCATTAATCAGCCAGTGTACTCTGGGATCAGAACTGGACTTCTAGGCAGTCAGTGTGTATGGAATATCCATGGAGGACTGCTCACAAATGAATTCTTCTCATCCACCACTCAGTTGTACACACCTTACTTGGCATATCTCTCTGTCAGTCTTAGATCCTTATTTAGTCACTATTTGAGCATCATTCTGTTTTTAACGTATTTATCCTCACAGCATCCATCTGCAATAGAGGATGCAGATGAAGGAATGAGGAATACAGATGCTAAGTTTGAGGAATGCACACGCTATGTCTGTAGTAAGGCAGGGAACTCAGTACATGCCTCAGAAGTGGGATCTGCACTGTAATTTCTGGATGATTCTGCTTTTCCCATCTCCCTTTGGATTTTTCCTGTGGAAAAGGAGACAGATTAGGAGCAGATGTTGCTGTTTGCTCACAGGCTGTAACTGTGATGATTCTAATAAGTTAGTCTGATGCTCTGTCTTTTATGGGCTATTGGATTTCATTGACTGAAAGAAGTTCTTGGTCCAGAGCATGTTTTAAATCAAAACAAACAAAAATCAACTCAAATTTTAAATTCCTAATGATGCAGAATGCATCTGCAAGTCCCTTCATATGCTTAACAGACTGTAGTGGCATTGGCACAAAGGAGCACATTTCAGAATTGAGGGTCTCCAAGAAGCCCTATCACTCCATTAGTATTAAAATGGACTGAGTTGCCAAGTTTAGCATTTCATCTGCCATCAGCTGTCATGGTAAGAGATGGGGCGAGAAGCAATCGTTCTGTCTGGCACTGGTTGCACATTTTGGATTTCAGAGATCAGTAAACAGCAGAACACATTTGCCTACCCAGCAAAGCAACCACATGCTCCAGCCTTAATTAGGAGCCTCTAATAAGTGCCAGCCAGGCTGGGGTGGCACAGATCTTACCCCTTTGGGTGAGCTTGATGACTGATGCACGTAGCCACACTCATGGTTCCTGCTCATCCTGTCTCCCATTCATGGTAGTTCTGTGATTTCCCCTCCCAAGTACAGCTTCCAATGCCATTGCACATTAAATTTTGCTGATTATATTTTCCCTTTACACTGAGATATTCAGTTCAAATTGTGTTGTACTTTTGTGGTGATGTTATTAATACTTGAAAACATGCACAATAAAATTCTGACAGACCTTTAATTTAAGCACTTCTTTAGGGCTCTATTCTACTTTTAACACTGCCCCACATTGCTTGTGCATTGAAGAGTCTGTCAGCTCTCACATTTCTAATTATCATATTTTAATAATTTAAAGTTACTACCTACTCGGCCGTCGAGGTCCTGCTCTAATGACAGTCTGCTCCAGATGCTTACCTGTAAAAGCACTGGCCTTTTTTATGTCAGAATATACATTCAAACAATCTCCACTCAGGGTCTCAAATAATTTTCAGGTGAAGGTAGTTAAGCATTTGAGAGTACACCAAATTATTTCCTGGTTTGACCAACGGGAAAAAAACCCCAAAGAGATAATTCTATTTGTCTGAAACCTGATGGGTCCAGGCTGTATTTTAAAATAGAAAACACATCTAGAACTTTGCTGCCACTCCTATTAGATGTTCAGTAGTTACTTTAATGGTTTCAGAACATCTAGTTTTATACATCATTTTAAAATCATGGCATTAATGAATGTTTACATATTAGCTCTAAGTGCACTTGCTTATTAAAATGGTAGTGCATTTGTAAGGCACCTGATGGATTTGAACTGAAAGGTCAAATGCCGTTAAAGGGCTTTAAAATGATTAAGAGTAGCACTGGTTTGTACCATGCTCTACTCAAATATTTTTGACAAGAGCTTATGGAAGAATTACACATATATCATATAACATTATATTGAGGGGAAACAGGTTTTACAGCAACCAATCTAAAAGTTTTCCAGTATTCTTGTGCTGCTTCATGTTTGAAACCCAAGATTTTGTTAACGCTGTACATCAAACTGTCACAATTTTTTATATTATCTAGAAAAACACTGCTTGTGATACCAGCACTAAACTAATTATATTTTTTGTGTGATGTTGTCTCCAGGTAGGCTTTCTCCCTTTCCCAATTTGGTTGTTCCCTGCAAATTATACATTTTAAGTCACATGACCAATTCTCATCTGCTTTGAATGACTGAAGCTGTAATTATGTTCTGTTATACATGACAATTGTGACTGGTATTCACAGTCAGAGCTGGTTCCCTGTTGTATGATGGAACAAACACAGAACAAAAGACAGCCTCATTCCTAAATTGTAACATAATTAGGGTGAGAAATAAAAGGTAGATGTAACCAACATTTTAAAGGTAGAGAAGAGAAGAGATAATAGAAAAAAGAAATTTAATGTATACGCAATGATGCAACTCTGTTGTACAGTAAGACCTACTTACATGTTTTATAAACTAGCAAAAGCCAAACAAATCACAGCCCTCAAAACTTATCTTCTGTGTGATTAAAAACAGAACTGAGATGAATTTGAGAATTTTGAACAGTGCTGTCCTGGCATATGTCTTTGAAAACATGAATGTGTCTGCTTTTTAATTAAAGCAACACTTAATAAAAAGCAACAAAAAAGTGCAGAAAGCAACTAAATTAAATCAGTCTATAAATCTACACCTGACAGAAATGCCACATTTACACCCCAATTCTTCAGGTTCAGAATGAACTGCATCCACAAATAACTATTAATCTGCATCTGTGGATAACCTATTAATCTGTGTGAGAAAGTGTAACTGGAGTTTCCTGACCTACTCCAGCACATGCACAAATAGGACTGACACCAGCCAGCAGGAAAAAAATGAAAGATGTATTGAATCATGTATGGTCAGGTTTTGAAAAGTATGTGAGTGCCAAGACATCAATTATTTTCTTTGTTGAACTGGACACTTGACTTCAATAAGCACTTCTGAAAAGTTCATCTTTCTGCAGCTTTTGTACCAACAGAGATTTTTCTCCCCTCAGAGTGTTAATACTTCCTCTAGTTTAGTTTTAAAGGATGAGAGTTTTCATGGGGGGAATATTTTCTCTCTTTCAGATATGAATCAATTCTTGATTACAGTCTGATTTTTTTTCTCTCTTCCTTTGATCTTATTGTTTAATAACATGCACTGTTAATAACATCTATACTTAAACAACACTCTCCCGGCTGAATATTTGTACCTTTCAAATATTCCTGGCTGCAATCAATATGAAACCCCTGACTAAAATGCAGTGATCTGTCTTTTATCCATAAAGAGCTTCATAGATTTTGTATAATTCATAGCCCAAAGTCCCACCAGCCTCAGCTGGGTACTGCATAACCTCACAGGTGTCTCCAGGACTCAAGTACTGCCCAGGAGATACAGAAGCACCATTTTTCTCTTGTAGAAGGGATTCCTCTTCAGACGGATGATTTTGGCAAAGCAGCGCGAGGAAAATTCATTCCATGTGTTGTCTGCTCTGACAGAGCACAGAGGCAAAGCTAGAAATTAGTCCTTCTTTGCCTATTTATAACCTTTACAACAAAATCACTAGTAGAAAATAACAAAAAATATGGTTTAGACTGAAATCACTTCTTTATGTATGAGATCTTATTCATGAATGTGTGCTTCCATTCTCAGATAAAGGAAGTCCATTCTTTTCTAAATATCCTAATATTATTTTCCAGATAAACAGGCCAGTGCTACCAACATTTCATTGCTGTTCACAGTTGGTGCTCTGTAATTCTATGTAATTTTAATTAAAGAAGAATTCTGAGACTGTCTCCCCCTGTGCTACCATCAAGCATACAATTAACTGTGTACAATTTCTGCTGGGAACAGTCACACAGTGATTTCAGATTAATAATTTATTATTGCTTCCATATTTGTATCAAAAAAAAAAAAAAGGCAGCATAGAATATGAACAAACCATTTACTAAAAACAGTATATGAATTTGAAAAGATTTTTTTCCTCAGTGTAGATTTTAAATCTGAGAAGCTCATAATTCCATCCTATGGACCATGAAGATAAATCATCTCTGTAGCTTTGCACTCTGAAAACTGCATGTTGGAAAGCCCTTGCTACATGGAGAGCAATATGAACAATTTCATGCACAACCTTTCATCATCCTTTTGGTCTTGAATAAGTGATTGTTCTAGGGCTTCTAATACTAAAGATCCAATTTCTGATCTTGACTGTTTTGGCATTTTCTTCAAATTAGAATCAATATCAAAGGAAGAGTAGCAGTTGGCTTTCTATAAACAGACACATCTGCGCTGATCTTTCTCAGCGAGTTCCAAAAGCAGGACTTTTAGTGTAACTGCCCTCACCTCATCCTTCCAGTGCTTCAGAAACCATTCAAACATTTCTACCAAGGGCTTACTTGAAAGCTCCTTAACTAAGATCTCTCCCAATCAAAGCAGTAAACAATACATCTGAGGTTTCTTCAAATGCTGAAGGCAGCAATCAGGGAAGTGACTTGAATACTGTCATAATGACAAAAAATGTCTTTGAATCAGAATATTCAGTACAGCTCCTCATTGGGAAAGTTTCCCACACTCTCTTGCTATTGTCTTTCTTGATTTTTGAGGGACTCTTACGGCACATTATGATCTGGGTGGTGGAAAAGACTCAGGTACCCAGTAAATCAGATCAAGATGCAATTTAATCCAGATGTAAGAGTTTAAACTTACACATTAGTTGTTGTATTTCCTGCCCAACAGAAAAAAACCTCCAACTTTAAAAAACCTGTATCAGCCCTTACTAACTATTTTGAATTGGTACTCAGGAGCAGCTTTTGCCCATGAGGAGCAGTAGTGTTCAATTATTCACAATTTTATTCTGACTAGATCCATCAGTTTGCAAATAGGACTATTTGGGAGTGGAGGGATACCTTACCTAAATCAAAACTCAAAGCAGTGTTACAATATCTAATTTTGTTGTCAGAGGGAATGGCAGAGCTTCTAAGATTTAAAATTGTTCCCTGCATTTGATGCCACCCTTAAGAACATTACAATTAGTTCGACTACAGGGTGGGATAGATTAGTATTATTCCAGGCAGCTATTTTTTTCAAATATACAGTAGTTTTTCATGATTTAGGAAACTCAAAGGTACCTATGAACCTTAACCTTTAGGCTACCCAAGTTAAAAATAATATTCATTCAAGGTCTAAGTATTAAACTTTCAAGTACTTTTTGAGAACTCTGACTTGAGAGCCATCCAAAGACATTTCTTGTACAAATTACTGATCTTACCAGGTTGGAATCAATCAACAATTTATGTATGGCCAGAAATGTTGTTTATCTTAATGTGCTGAATTTCTCTTAGCTAAGGGAACAGAAAGAGGGATGAGCTTTCAGAAGTGTTCAGCTGAAATGAACTCACACTTGTGTTGGTTGGCATTTTCCATCCAGTTCAGCAGGAACAGACTCAGACCACTGTCCCACTGCATTTGAGCAAATGAGTTACCATTTTCAATTCCTTTCTGCTTTGCTGAGGCTGAGTGTTTCAAAAATAGGAAATGTAGTTACAAGCAAGCCCCAAAGAAACACTTGTGCCTACCTGGCCTTGTCCTTATATAAAAGATGTTGCTTGAGAAACACTTGAAGAAAAATAACCTCACTAAAAAAAAAAATTAAAATATTGCATGTATCTTCGTTGGTACTTTCTTGAGATAAAATGTGTCTTAATATTTTTTCCAGACATTCGGGACAGTGGGGGACCTAAGCCTGTGATGGTGTATATTCATGGAGGGTCCTACATGGAAGGCACTGGAAATTTATATGATGGCAGTGTTCTAGCAAGTTATGGGAATGTGATAGTCATCACAGTCAACTATCGCCTTGGGGTACTTGGTAAGAAGCTTTCAGCTTTCCATTAATCCCTGCTATCTGCAATGCAATTCATATTATACATGAGAATGTATTTGAGAAAAAAAAATTGCAACAGAACGACAACAAGTATTTGAAAATATTATTTGTCATATAAAAGGTTTGCATTCCGGGGATGACATGTGAAGACATTACAAGTGAACCTGCTGTCATGCTTTTAGTGTTTTAGTGGTATGAAACAGGTATTCCCACTGCTGAGCTGTCCAGACAGAAGAGTTCTATTTTTTTATTATTTTTTTAAAAATATGAATTACAGTTTTGCTTTCCTTCATGGACAAGCAAATCGTTTTTTTAAAAAACACTATTAAGTAATAGACAATAGTGTCTTCTATTGGAAAGGAAGAGACTGGGTTTTGAGATTTTGAAAAAGTGAGTGACTTTATGGAAACACCTTTTTGCCTGTTTGAGTTTCATTGTGGTTTTGAGAAGCGTTACACATGTCATTCAAATATCGCCAGTGTTTCTTTTCCAGGCTCAATCAGAGAATGGATTAGAGAATGAAAGAGTTATCTCTGACTGTTTCAAATGCACTTAATAGAATATGCTCATGTTGTTTTTAGATGTGTGTGCTATTGCTCTGGTTGCTTGTATTTCCGAGAAAAATGACTTTGCTGTTTCCTTTGCTATTTCTTGCTTTGCTGTTATGGAGATCAGGAACTTCAGAATTCTTCCATAGGCAGAAAGGTATTCCCTGTGCCATCCCAAGGGCTGTGGCAGCCAAGTGTCACTCACAGCACAGAGCTGGTTCTGAAGACCAGTCGACTTGATTTTCAAATCATGGGCAGGAGCAATGTCTACCACTCTGGCTTTCTTTTGTGTTGTCATTTTAATTCGTGATTGCTCCGTTTCTTGGTGTTTTGAATTCAGTTAGGATGGTCCCCAAGTGCATTGGATCTCATATGCTCATACAGGTAATTTTCTTCCAACAGTTTCATTTTTGTTAAAAATTTGACATCCTGATTTCAGAGGGAGAGAGTGGATTTTGGACTAGATTTTGAAACAGTCTACCACTATTGTGTTATACAAGGGACTGAATCGTTTCATGAAAGATCATAACTATGTTTTGCTGGATTTATCACCTTAGTATTGAAGGTTTCATTTGTGATATACCATTTTCAGCAAGGAAATTCTGGTATTTTGTATGTTTTATTTCCTCCTCCTGTTTTCCAATTTATATGGTGACTTCAACTCCTGGACACATATTAGTGCAGCAGTTAATAATTTGTGTCTGTGCCTCTAATCAACATTTCATTTTGACACCAGTGCTTGTCTTTGATGTCTCAAACAATATTTATTTCTAATATATGCCAGCATAAAAGAAAATATCTGTTACCTGAAAATGCTGTACATTTTTGTATATTATTTAATCTGATTTTTCAGTCATTATCAATTGAAGTCGCTTGAAAGATGAAAATTAATACATCTCTGTTAATAATAATGGTTTTTCCACTTGTAAATTAGCACTGATCCCTGAGGTAACCCACGGCTAACATCTCACTGAGCTTAGGAGGATTTCATTTCTGTTCATGCTTTTGTGATTCTTTGGACTTTGTGAGGTCTTTACTGAGCCTCAAGGGGCAGAAAACTAATTTTATTTTAAGTGGGACCTATTACAGTAAAACCTCTAAAATTCACAACAGAATCCAATTATTAGTATGAATACTTGAAATTACTTTCAAACTAGCTAAAGTAACCCCATATCAGGTTTTAGGATTTTCTTAGTAAATTAAATGCACCTGTTAATTCTTTGTAGAAGTCATTCCTATATATTGTATTTGGTACAATGCCTATCTGTCATGTATTAAATCAATAATGATGACATATCATTAAAGAGGTAATGTAGAAACACAGCAGCAATAACAGAAAATTGGAGTAGTTTACATTTTTCCTGTCTCTATTTCCTAATCTGCAGATCTCCTCAGTGTCGGACTTTCCATAATCATAGTAGACTTCAGATTTTGCATGTGATGTTTTGAATCTCCTGCTCCTTTCTGTTGCAGCAGAATGTTACCCTTTGCAGTCACATTAAATAAGACACGGGTTTATGGAAACATAGCTGACAAATTCTCAGCTTCCCTTATCTGATCATATCCCACAAGGTGAGAGGTCCAGCTCCACTGACCATTGCCTGGGGGACACTTGGATTTCCCTTTGCCACCATGTGAAATGCCTGATTGTACAGGCAGAAGGAATACAGGAACTATTTTTCACATAAGATGTAGGGACAAAATAAGGTTTGTCTTCTCCCTTTCATGTGACCCTTATTGGTCTGGGTTTCTTTTATCAGTCTTTTGTGGGTATATTTTATATAGAAGATCTCTGTGAGTCCTCAGAGTTCTGCCATTGTTTCATCAAGATTCACACTGTGACTTTTCTTAAATAAATAAAATAGTAAACTATTATAATTCACTAAATCTTTAGAACTGCAATAGCAGCATTTTCTTCCACACTAGTAGTGATGGGAGGGAGGATGCACTGTGATATTAGGTTCCTCATAGTACTACTATTTTTAATGCAATTCAGATTATTTTCCTCTTTATTCTGAGTTGAAAGATAATTTTTTTTGAATAATCTGTTTGAGGAGCTGCATTCTATGAAGATGCAAGATTTGCTTCTAAATAAAGTGCTAGAAAACTTTTAAAAGTGAAATCCATTTTTAAAGAGAAAACAATAATAAAAATTAAAGAAGGATGGGGCAAGTGCATTTAAAAAAAAAAAAAATCACCCCCCCCCCCCCCCCCCCCAAAATAAACAAAGCCCTACTGAGTTCCCTGGCCCAATTTTGTCTTTGGAAGAAGTCTGAGAATTAAATTCTCTTAGAAACTGTCCTTAGAGAAAGATGATGGACAGCAGAACTCTTTGTCCTGCAAAACTGGGGACTACTGACTAATCCAAGTCTTGTGCAAGCAATCTCCTCCAGCAAGGAATACTGCATAAGCAGTCTAACAGCCTTGAAGGACAGCATAGGAATAAGTGCAGATATATTTTTATGGCTTCTTTTTAGGAGAGGACAGATATGAAAAGAAATTTGGACTTTAAACTCAACTAATCTGAGACTTCAAATCTTTGCTCGATATATACCCTTCTGGTAAAAAGGAGGTGCATTTTATAGAAATTTCTTTAAAAATGTAAAAGGATTATAAAGCAAGCCTCTTCAAGACCCTGAAAAGTTAATGATAGACAGATTTAATACTGCCAGTGTTGTTTTCTGTGTTCTTTCATATGAAAGATTTATTTAGAAAAGAAGAATGCTTTGGGTCACCATTGGGTCACCTCTTTTAATTTCAAGAGGGGAGAGAAAGGAGAGAGCTGCTTTATGCTAACTGGGAACTTGTTTCTTCATTTTATTAACTTATACTCTTTGCTCTTGATTATCTCTAAACCACAGGACTTTAATAGAACTGAAAAAACACACATTTTTATTGCAACTCACAAACTGAACTGGGGGATGCAATAATGACCCACAGGAATCTCTGCATTGAGCACTGCTTTAAATTTCCCCTTTTTTCCTCTTTAAGAAGTGCAGTTGTTGTCCCTACAGAAACAGTGAATTGTCATTGCAAGGGTCTGGGTTAAAAGGTGGTAACAAATGAAAAGTAAAAATTGTCTTTGTTTTGTATTTTCTCTTTGGCATTCTTAAGGCAAACATTCTAAACTTTTAAATAAAAACTCAAGTCAAAATGGAAACACACTCATGAGTGAGATTTTCCTTGTTATATCTTCTTTAATTATAAGCATTTTTCATTTTGAGGAGGGTATAGGAACAATTTCTGTCATTTGGTCTTGTGTTTGTAGTCACTCAGTATTTGGAGTATATTGACTGGGATTACTGAATAGAAAACACCTATCCTGGTATTCCAGTACTTTGATCTGGATTTTTGCCAGTTGGTACTTTTAATGCTGAAAGTACATCCACTGCAGCAGACTGCTTGCAAGGCCTGATATCCTTATTTAGTACATTATTTCCCAAATAAATGCCCTGAAATCAATGGGGCTCTTCAGTACAGTGCATGCCCCTGTGACAGAGCTTAGTTGGCCATAATTTGAAATGATGCAGTGAGGAACAAGGGTACTGGAAAAGTACCTGCTATTCTTGCACAGAGCTACTCCTGAGAAAAGCTGATCTTAGAGAAATCTGTTGTATTTTCCAGCTCAAAACTCAATTTTTTCAGCAGTGTATTGTGTGAACTTGCCATGCTGGACTGCAACATTCATGTCAAATAAAACACAGAATAGTGAAAGAAAACAGAACAAAGCAAAAATACTCTCACAAAAACCTTTTCCTGCTTTGTGAGTGATCTTTAGAGCCTTATGGATAATGTAGTGACTGAGGATGAGTCCTATTATGCACTAAAATGTTCTGTTGCTGTGTCTGAATGCATTAGGAAAATACATAGGTTTGAATGCACGTATTGCTGCCATGCAGGATCACGCCAACCTGCAATTTCTTATAAGCCAAAGAGGTACATGAAATATAAAGATACAGCTCTGCAGTGAGTGTTGGGCATTCTGTGCCAAGCCCAGCATTCCTGCCATTTTCCATCTTGTTCTCAGCACGATGTTGCATATTCCCAACAGGCAAAAAAATATAAGACCCAACCTTTCCTTTATGAGTAAGTTTATGCGCACGGGTTTGTTCCCCTTACTATGGTAATTCCAGAACGTTTCCTACTGAACCTTTTTATGGGATCAACGATTATCAGTTGACCATTTGCAGGTCACAGATATGAGAATACATTATAATGAAAACTACTTCAGAACAACTTGGAAATACTTGCCTATGTCAGGAGTTTAATTCTATTGGGATTGACTAGAAGGTACTGTCTTGCTTTGTTTAGATACTTTTCTCTTTTTAAGTAGAATAACATACCATAATTTTTCTCATTGCCTTCAAATTAGATTTGTTTGTTTCACTGTTAATCTAATTTATCAAACTGATTGATCCTAATTTTGGTGATTACTTACTTTGTATTTTTTTCCATTATGTAGTTTGATGTTTTGTTTGTTTGTTTGTGTATTTTTTTGTTTTGATTTGGTTTTTTTTTCTGCCTTGCTCTCCTCCTTATTTTGACAGCATGGTAATAATACTGAAATATTAAACAGCAGATATCTTTCAATTATGATCCAAAATAATACATAAAATTTATATAAAACCCTTTCAAAAACTGTTTCATGTCGTATAAAAGGCTTTGGTCAACTTAATAAAGATGTTGTGATGAATTAATGTCCTGTATCACTTCAGTGGTTTTGCATATATAACCTATCATGTTCTTATTCTTCAAGCTGGAGATTGTTTCTCCTTCTGAAAATAAGCCTTTTCACTTCAGTAAAAATAAGCATCTCATGGCATAGTGACTATTCAGTGAAAGTAACAATGCAATAAGAGGGTTTATGTTAGTTAGATATCAAAGGAGATAAAAAAAGGACAAAGATTCTTTTTCCTACATTGCTTAGACTGTGAAGTTTTCTTTTATAGTTCAAAATTTAATATCCAGTAAAACTGGGAAAATGTTTGATCATTAGCTTTGGTGACAAGCACATCCATTATCTTTTTATGAAACCTTAAAGGTACTGTCAGGAGATGGCATTTTATTCCAGCTTTGCTGCACCTCCAAAGGGTCTCTGATGGGCCTTTTTTCTATTATCCATTTCCTAACATGTTTGAGTAAAAATGATAGATGAGCAGAAGATTATATATTATTGCCTAATTAAAAGTACATTACATTGAAAGTAAAGATGGGAAATTAATAGGAAAACACATAAAAATGTGCAGTCAAAAATCATTCAAGTTTTCTGAATTGGAAGAACATGTGGAGAATGTTAATCTATAAATACTTTTAGGGACCCCTGACAGCTTCAGAACAGTTCTCCTTTAGATGTATGAATATGAAGTTGCTTATAAATGAAATTTTAATATTTTGGGATTGCGCAGTAGGGAAGGTGTCCAGAAGGACTGATCTGATCCCAGCTGAGCCTTGGGCATCAGTGTTTCTTGGGATGAAGCCCTCCAAATGAATTTGATTCTAGATAAGTGGAAGAAGTTAAGATGGAAAGAGTACTGCAGTTATCTCTTCCCCCTGGTGCTGTACTTCACAAGGTCTGATTTACACATACTTAGAATTCTAAAAATGTATTAGACAATTCTTATTTAATATACTAGGTAACCTCAGGGCAGCCCAGTTTGCAGGAGGCCCAAGCACAGCTCATCTAGATTTACAGTGTCCTAATTTCATAGGTCCATTAATGGAATTAACATTCAAATCTCAAACCTGCTGTAATTAATGACATTTTAGTGGGTTTTTTGGTTGTTTTTTTTTTTTTTTGGAGGCCGTACCAGCCAAAGGGAGTGGGGTATACAGTGAAGCAGAGAAAGCAAGATTGTCACACTTGAATCTGTACCATCAAAATGAAAAAATGGACCTGTGATAAACAATAGGTTATTGACTGGAGATGCTTGAAGGGTCAACTGCAGTGCACAGCAGGCAAGATATTTATGAAATGGGAACCCTGAATATATAGTGCCCTTTTAAAATGAACCATTTCTTCTCTATTTGTGCTTTTTCTAGCACAGCAAATTGACATTATCCACCTGCTTGGATAGATGCATACAGACACCAGTCTCTCTATTTTTTAGGGCACAAAGACATTATTTTATTTGCCGTTGAATAGATTTCTATCTTGGTACAGGTACACTTTGAATAAAAGGTTTATTCTTTTTTTTTTTGTAAACAAAAAGAACAAAAACCAAACTTTCTTCATTTTGGCACGAGAGCAGTTTGTGTCATTTCTGCCAAGAAAAATTACTTTTTTTTATGATAAATTTCCTTCATCAATATTTGATCATATAATAAAAGTATTCTAGTTTTTCCAAATAGCAGATTTATCTTTGAGAGCATAATAAACTTCAGCATGATATTTGCAAAACGGGAGAAAAAGCATTCACTGAAGGCAAGTTATAAATACCTCAGTGCCTCAGAAAAAAATGCATCAAAATCTTTGGCCCTATTATCCTACATGAAGTTATTTGTAATTTTTATCATCTAGCTATGTGTGGCTGCCTTCACTTTCCCCTGACTAATATCTTACCAAGCCACTTTTGCACCATCACTGATCCCCTGGCAAAACCTTTAATCTACAGCATTACTGATGTTTCAGCTATACAGCAATAACCTGTATTCTACACTGTACACTCTCCTAAGCCTTTGGCTGTCTTATGATAGGAGACTTGTCAGGAAGTCAAATTTGCCCCCATCCTTAGAATCAAACAGAATTCAGGCTGCTCTGCCATTGCCAGAATGCCAAACTTCCCAGGAAAGGATCTGTCTGCCTATAAGCCCAGAGGTGGGGATAAATTAGGATTTTTATGCAATCTGTATCTCACTGCAGAGCATTCCAAACACAATAATCCTCTGAGTTTCCAGTGTTCTGCTTTCCTAGCAAAGCAGGAAGGCATTAAGAAATGCTCAGCGTCTTGGTGAGACCTGTGCCAGTGGGTCTGGCTCTCTGCACTCCTGTTTTGTGCTGCTGTAATTCATGCCCAGGAAAAAAAAGGGTGAATGAAGAGTCTTTTAACACTGATGACAGAAGTAACAGGACAAGTGGATGTCATTCTTCTAAATCCCAATTCACTGCATTTAATTACATATATTAAAATAGTTCTCTGAAGCTTAAATTAAGCACTACTGTATACTGTGGGGCTTTGGAAGCAATAGATGACTTGACAGGGATTTCCATTGCAAATGTTGCTCTCATTTTTCACACATTTCAAATGCATAAAATCACTCATGGTTGTTTTTTTTCGTGTGCAAATTAGTTTACATTTATAGGTACTAGCTCAAATACTGTTCTGATACTTCCTTGATGTAGCACCTCATGATATTTTTGAATCCATTGAACAAGATCTGTATCTTAAGACTGTAACAGCACTTTTTAATGGTTCAAAAGAGTAATGTGAACAATAGATCTAGAGGAACAAAACTCTCTTGGCAGCAGCACTGGCAAGAGAGGGTCCTAAATTTTCTCTTCTATTTAATGTGTAATCCAAGTGTAAATGTCTGCCTTAGCCAACACAGAAAATACTACAGTAAAAATGTAGCAATTTGCATTACCTTCCAACAGAAAATATATAGAAGACCACATTGTTTGATATACTGATTTCTTACATCCCACGAGCTACTAGCAAATAAATATTATTTTGGCAAAAACTGCACTTGGATACATTATTAGATGAAAAACTGCTACACGAAGGCCTATGAAAGGCCAGAGGAAATGATGTTTCCCCTCAGCTCCAGGTGAATGCCCTGTCTGCGCTGGAGATGGGTTTACATTTCATCTGTGAGGCTTTGCTGAAGGAGTGAGACACACCAGGATGTGTTTCACAGAGCCCTTAATGCCCACTCTGTGTGTGCTGTAGGGCTTGAGGCCAAAGGCCATGTGCTTTCAGCTCCCCATTGAGACTTAATGACTCTGTAAAATACACTCCTGAGCATCCTAATGCTGTTATAATTACTCCCTTTATTATTACATGCCTCTTGAAAAAAAAATAAGCCCCTTCTAAATATTTTCCTTTTGCTTTCATGTAGTCTGTAACTAGGAAGGTTAAATTATGGTGGACTGCAAGGGAAATGTTCATATTAAAAGGAGTATTAACTTTCTTTTCACCACTTCTTTCTCATTTACCTCTCCTAACAAGGAAAGTCTGAGAGAATTGGGTTTGTCCAGCCTAGAAGAGAGGCTTTGGAGTGACCTGACTGTGGCCGTCCAGTACCTGAAGGGAGCCAACAAGAAACATGGAGAGGGACTTTGACAAGAGCTTGGAGTGACAGGGCAAGGGGAAAAGCCTTTAAACTGAAAGAGAGCAGGTTTGGATTAGAGCAGGAAAAAAAATTCTTTACTCTGAGGGTAGTAAGGTCCTGGCACAGGTCGCTCAGAGAAGCTGTGGTTGCCCCATCCCTGGAAGTGTCCAAGGCCAGGTTGGATGCAACTTGGAGTAACCTGGTCTAGTGGAAGGTGTCCCTGTCCATGGCAGGGGGTTGGACTTAAATGATCTTTAAGGTCCCTTCCAACCCAAACCATTCTAGGATTCTATGATTTAAAATTTTCTCTTTTGATACTTCATGGGTTTACACATTCTGTATGTTCAAAGCTTAAAAAAATATTTAATTGTTGAGTTTCTCCTGCTGTTATAATTGATGGCTGTTTGAATGCACATTGTTTGGATTTTGATTCTCATTTAATTCTAATTCTCTTAAACTGGACATGTGGTCACTATTTCATTTATTTTCTAATAATGAAGAATTCACTTGGCCATGGTACTGTAGATCTCTTATAATGTGTGTTCCCTCCAGCTGAAGATGTGCTTTAAAAATGTTATTGATAAATACAAGATGTTACCTGCCTTTTCCAGCAACCACAAAATTCAACATCTGTGGTAGTGCTTGAATTTCATCTAAGAAGTTGTTTCTAAGCTGAAAGTTACAGAAGCGATGATCACAATTTGAAATTTAAGGTTCCATTCTTGAATTCTTTAAAACTGTGCAAGGTTGTGTTTTCTTTTCCCTTCATGAGCACATAATGCTGCTTTTTCATCCTTTGAAAGTTCTATATAGTTTTTTGCTGGTTTCTTTTTATAAATATTTCATAGGTAGTGTTTTGATCTCTGGTTCAATTTCAGTCATGGCAGCCGATGTTTTTGTTGCAAAGTTTCTTTCGAAAGTACTGTGTACAAACAAATTTACAAGCAGGAACATGTTTAGTAGGTGTTGTGGAACTGATAATATTGAAAAAGTATTATGAAGAATAAATGCTCAATTTAAACCTTTTTTTTTTTCTTGAGACATACAAAATATGGTGTCTCAAAGATGCAGCTAAGGGTTAGAAGAAGTGTGGATAATCTTAAAAGCATGGGGAAACCCCTCCTCTTGCAGACAGTATTGTCTTGCTACCACATCCAGTTCAAGGCTGTCACAGAGCAGGTCCTTGTGCAAGGTGGTTGTGAACATCTGTCAGTAGGAACCATCAGCTTTGCTAGAACCTGATCTATTTTTACTAGGACCCCCTGCAAATAGGGAATATTGTGATTTGTACCAAAAAAACAGCAATATCAACATTCTGCTCTGTAGAAGAACTGCTTGGTGTCTCTGAAAGAGGTGTGGGTTCTGTTTCCTAAAACACTAAAGACAACTGAATCTATGTATTTTTTTCTCTGTTATTCCCATTCTTGTAAGCACGTCTGTGGATCCTCACTCCTGAAGTCTTAACAGGGTTCCAGAATGACCCTGGACAAGTTTTGGATACTGCACTCACAAAATATGGGTCTTGCACTGCTTTTATATGATTTCCTTACAACACTTGAACAAAATAAATGTGAAAAATGAGCCAGAATAGGTTTATTTCCCATTAGTGATTAAATGCTGACATTTAGATGATGGAAACAGATAAATACCTTTGTCTGACTGTACAGATGAGAACTTTTGTCATGAGCCTGTGCTTTTCATCTACACAAGCCCTTAGTCAGGCTTTTGCTGCTAAAACTTTTGAGTCCTTTGAAAGCTTTTCCCATCAAATTCTCTACAGTTTCTCAGTGTTTCCTCCTGGGAGATCTGCATGATTTAGGTAAAGATAATCGATCTCGCTGAAAGAAACAAAATTACTTGTGACGATCAATGTGTGCTTATAGTTCCTTGTTGTTAAAGTCATGGTGTGAAGTTGCAGAACCCAGCAGAAGCATATTCACAACGTGGTTCTGAACTTCTTCCTGCTAAGCAAGCAACATGCAAAAAGCCAAAAGAAACTAGAACAAGCATATGAAGGGGTCTGGGTTTTGCTAGAATGAAGAAGATTTAAAAAAACCCAAAAAAACAGCTCAGACTCTTCTTAGTGCCATCTAGCAAAAGGACAAGAGGCAATGGGCACCTGTTACAGAGGAAATTCCAGAAATAAAAACCTGGTTTATTCTGAGAGTGGTCAGATTCTGAGTCAGGTTGCCCAGAGAGGTTGGGGAGTCTCCAGTACATGGGAATACTCAAACACCACCTAGACACAGACCTGAGCAAGCTGTTATAGCTGATTGTGGTTTAGCAGGGGTGGTGGTGAACTGAACAGTGTCCAGAGGTCCCTGCTACCTCAAAGCTGTGATTCTGTGATCTTAAGACAGAGCAGTGGGAATACTATTAATTATTCTCTAGACATCTATCTGATCTATTAACTCCTGATTATCTTTGTAAACCTTGTCTCTGCATAGCTGGGGCTCTCATGAAAATGAATTAGACCATAATAGTTGTCTTAGGGAAAAAAATAGGCTTTTCTGCAATGAAATAACCACACAACTACCTTTTTTGTGACATGAGTAGGTACATCATATACTTGCAAATACTGTGGTTTCAGGCTGTGGCTCATGGGCACAGAGAGGATTACTTATGGTACCATCCCAGTGGAGTAAACTAGCTCTGTTTTGACAGTCTGGCAGTGAGATAATGATCTGTCTCCTGAAAACTTCACTGTGGCTTATGTCCAGAGCAGAGATGCAGAACCTTTTCTGCACCTAAGCCTTTGAAGGTAAACCCTGCACTTATCATAGTATTACCCAGAAATGAAATGGGGGCGGGGAGGTGGGTGAGAATCCCATGGTCACAGGTTGGATCAAGTGAAGTCTTAAGCTGCAGCTTTTTCAGTTGGAATTTGGGTTTTCAAGAAAGGAGCTCTTGATTTTAAGGAGTCCTAAAGATTGCCTGTGAGTTTTAAGGAAATTGAAGACTACTTTTTATCTCTCTTCTGTGCCTGTTTTTCCTCTTAGGAAAGGTTTCAGTGTAAACTGTGGCTAAACCCATGAAATATTGGCTGGTTTTAGTTTGGTGCCAGTTGTTTAGGTTCAGCCACCAATCACTGAGCTATATGGCATCCTCTTTTTTTTTTTCCTTTTGCTTTTGTCATGGGTATTTCCTCTGTGCTGTCACTCATCTCAGTGTTCCTTTTCCACACAATTTGGCAATTCCTGAGCACATATTTTTTCACATCTCTTGACAGTTGTTTGAAAAATCAGGTTTTGAAGACCAATTTCTTAACTAAAAGCTGCCTATGCTATGGGTGAATACGTCACTTAGGGTCCATTAGTGAAATTCTAAACCCTTACTTTTTGGAAGGTGATCATACACTAAAAGCAGGAAAAAGCAAAAAAATAAATTGCCAATTACTGCTAATAGCTTTCTGCAATTGACATGAATAAAGCAGATTGAAAGTACTTTTAAAAGCATCTTCTCAGAAAATCCACACAGTGAAATGGTTTGGAATGAAGCAGTTGGAAAAAGCAGGTTAAATGTCCTGTGCTTAACAACTTGTAGAATCCAGAAGTCTGTTTTAAAGACATCTTTGAGGATTTCTTTGTGAGACTACAACTGATAAATGGGTTTGCTTTGTTTTCCCTTGAGAGTGTTTACATATATCTAATATTATTTGCTGCATCTCCTTAAAAAAATCCTCCCCAAAAATTCTTGGGTTTAAAGGAATACGAAAAAAGATAATCCAATGCTAGTAACAAACTTAATTATTTAATTAAATGTTTTCATTATTACCAACTCTGTAACATCTATCTGTCTGTGGTAAACCAGACAAGTTCAAATATTTTTTCCTGAAAACTAAAAACGTATTTTGTATATCAGGTCACTCATTTTTCAGAAGGAATATCGTAGTAGTTTTAATGATGAAAGAATTTTAAGAAAATCAAAGAGCTTGTTATAGTGTGATGAGTCAAGAAGCAAAGACAACTCACCAAAACAGGGCTTCCTGAACATTTTTATATATGTATTTTTCAGTGCTGTGCAAAGTACAGATGAAAGGTTAAGAGAGTAATAAACAAAGCTGGAATGTGATTTTGATGGGTAAGCTGCACTTTGATCTTCAGACTATAAAACACTGCTGCCTGGGTCAGAGCTAACACTCAGTAGGACAAACAATCACTTGTTCACTGCACTATAAAATTCACAATTTCTTATTCTGTGCCATGCTAGCAAACATTCTGTGCCACTAAAGGAAGCCAGGGGAGAATGAAGGTGTTTTAGCAATTAAAGCAACATTAAACATGTGTTAATTAAAGTTCTTCTTTGAAGTTCTATGATCTTTAACAAATAGCACTTTATAAATGGATTTATGGCACATACTGAATAATGTTAAAGATCTTGAAATTACTAATAATGGCCAATCTTCGCAAACGAAGATTTGGGAAGGGCTCACCCCACGTGTGCCCTCTGAGCCTGCGCAGTGGATTTTTTAGGTGAGGCTCAGCGTGCGCAGAACTGGCCCCACCATTTAAGTCCTAAGGTTCGTTTGCCACGGCCGAGCAAGCTTGGACAGTGACAGTGAAGTCCTGTCACTGTCTGTCCTATCTACAGCACCCGGTACTAACCGGGGCTGACCTTGCTTGGCATCTGAGATCTGACGGAATCGGATGGCAGGGAGGCATTGAACTGCTGGGGCTGCCCGTACTGAGACTCGAACTCGCAACCTTGGGAGTCAGAGACCGGAGTGCTCTCCCCTATGCCACAGGACCGCCCCCTTGAAAATACTAATAATATATGAAATTACTTAAAACCAGGAATGAAATGGTAGGTTATGTGGTATCTTAAAAAAGAAAAAAAAATCAGTGTTGCTTTTATGTCAGTTAGCCAAGATTACATTTCCTACTACACCCAGTTGTTCCCCTGCATTATGATTTCATTGAATCATAGAATATCCTGAGCTGGAAGGGACCTATGAAGAACATCAGAGTCCTACTCCTAGCCCTGCACAGAAAAGTCCCAATATTCCATTTTCTCCTACTCATTCATCCCTTCAGAAAGATGTCTACTTCTTTTTAAGTTTCTTGCTGTCACTTGCACTTTGCAAACCCAGGTAGCTGCTGTCAGGTCTGAAGCGGTGCCATTGCTGTCCCTGGGAGTGCTCAAACCCACGTGGAGATGTGGCACTGGGGGACAGGGCTGAGTGGTGATCGTGGCAGTGCTGGGGAAGGGTTGGACTTGATGATCTCTGACTTCCCAACCTTAATGACTCTGTGATTTGCACATTGCTCTGTAGTTTCCCATCAGTCTGAAGGACAGGACAGTCTGAGTTAAGAGGAAGGCTATCTCAGGAGCATGATGGACAGAAAGCGTACAGTAAAAAATCTTGATGCTTTTAAAAATGTATGCGTTTGATGTTTCTTTTCTTTTCTATGCCTTGCCTTTGTTGCTAAAATAGTTTCTGTGGGTTTATAACCACTCATGATTCCTGTTGTTTCTGATTAACTATAAATATGAGTATTTCTACTGATTGCAGTTAGATTGCTTACATAAAATTAACATGGGATGGATTTTTATAAAACATGAATCTTAGAGAATACAGTAAAGAAATTTGGTAAGGTTTGCTCTTCAGAGAACTGGAAAAAGAATTTTTTTTCATCTTGGAATTTCAGTGCAGGAAAAAGTGTGATTTCCTCTTGACCACATTTTTTTCACGTATCAATTGTAAAATAAATTTTTGTAATTCTAAATATATTTCTTTTTCTTAATTATCTTAATAAAATTTTTGTAGCATTTTACTGACTCACAATAATAAAAATTAACTCATTTAAACAAGCAAAACCCAACAATTGAAAGCAACATTTTTTTCAGTGAAAAACCTACCTATACTGACCTTCTTATGCAAAGTAGTCACAAGACTATCACCTGCTATGAATAGAAGGATCACAAAGGCATAGATTGTGTGACCATACTTTTTAATTATGTCCTTGATTCTAGAAAATCTCAGGCGATAAAAAAATCTTTAATTTTAATTGTGTTGGATCCAGCCCTGTATTTAAAATGTGGTGTAATTGTCCACTGCATCCATGAAATCTGGCAGCATATTTCTTGATCATAAGGAAAGCATTTTATTGATGTAGGATTAGCCATCAGGCAATGGTTATTCAAGAACAAAAAGATATTCAGAGAATTCCTTCATCACTGATTAGGAAATAAGTCAGAATATACATTTATTTATATTTATTTAAGTGTTACATTGCTCCTGTCACAATGATACCAACCTAAATAGATATGAGCTGTTGTTCCTGACAGAACAACTCCATTTCATTCTGCTAGAAGTTGTAGGATATGCCCATTTATTCCATAATTTTTTTTTCTCTCCAGAGATTTCCACCACTGAAAATCTGGCTAGCAGGAAAGGACTGACAAGCCATAAGTTTGAGCTGGCATGTTGCATCACAGTGCTGTGATATGCCTTTATGGCTTGATTTATAATTTAAAAAAAATATTACTGCACTTTACAGTTGTTTCTCAGCAGAGGAGAATATGGGAAATACAGAGATTGTTAAAACTACACTGGATTAAACAATACGTGCTATTTATCTGTTTGTTAATTATACCTGACTAATTCATCAATGACTTTCTCTTTGATTCATTACAGAGAGATTGATGGTGCTCACGACTGAGACTTCCAATACTGTTGCTATGTACAGAGCAAATATTTGGTTTTGGGGATGCAACAGGGAGGTTAAGATAACATCCCTCATTCCACACTTTCACCTTGCTGGTGTTTGTTTTGTCTCTCAGCCAGCGAACACCGGCCTGGCTGGGCTCAGCTTGGTGGAACCCAGGAGGGCACGATTATTACTTGCTTCTTTCTTGTTCTACACCAAACAGCAGAGAGTGGTGGCGTTTCCTCTCCCTTGATCCTGCAGTTTATCCAAGGCACTTTACACCAGTGAGTGCATAATACTTAAAGCTGTTGCAGTACTGCACACCCTCAGAGACTGTTCCAGGGTTTCTTGTCAAGGAGCTTGAGTGCTGTGTTGAATTGTGTGACACACAGGGAAGTTAATAAAGGACCTGTGTTGGTCTGACAGCCAGAATATGCTGTATCCTTACATTTGCAGTAGTAATAGAAGAGAGAGCAAAAACTGGGCATTGTAATACATTTATTTTTCAGGAATCTGTGTTTAATCTCTTGTTCTTCATGTAAAAAAAGTGAAATAAAGCCCAATTTCCAGTGAAACAAATCAAATATCACAGCTACTCTTCCTTACCTGAAAAACTCATCAAAATCTTTAAAAATAAGTAGTGATGGTAGAAAAAAAATATTACTGTTGATAATTAAGCAGTTTAAACTGCTGCTCATTTTGCCATAAGTTTTCATGGGATGAACCTTGTTTACTACTTCTTTTCAGACTCTAAATTTGTATTAATAGATAATGGAAAAAGCAAATATACAAGAGAATAGATTTTCCCAGACAGTTGTGCTGCTGTATAGCTTTTGATAATATTTTCAGAAATGGCCTATGCCAATATATCTATTTTTATTTTAGAGAATAATTAAATTGTAATGCATAAAGCTATCTGAAATTGTGTCAGTAAAGCAGATAGCCAAAGTGAAATGTGCTGTTGCGTGAGGAATGGAACAGACGAAATAGAACAGTAATATTGGAATTATTCTTCTAATTAGCTGAGATTCATTGTTGTTTCTGGCAGTTGAGATATATGAGAGCTTGGCAGAAAGACAAACAGAGGGAGGTGACTGTAACAGGCCTGGTTTGGGTCTGAAAGTTGTGGTGTTTCTTTCAATATCTTTTTTATTCCTATCATCTTGGAGATTTTTAGCTTTCCTGTTTGATCATTCATGTATCTAAGAAAGTTTCTTCCACCCCCTTCACCATCAGTTCAGTAAATCTAGGTGTCATCTGCCTAACAGCATAATGAGCAGTAATAACTCATAATGACCGTAATGAGCACTAACAGCTGAACATGTCAAATACCCTGGAAAAAGGAGCTCTTCCCTATGGGGCTGCAGCCTCCTCAAAGGGGAGTTACCGAGTGCTGCTGAAGGTACCTGTGAAGTGCCAAACTGCAGTGCAGACACAGCTCCTTCCAAAAAATCATTTAGAGACGGACACAACTTATAGGTCACATTGTTGGACATTATGTTCTTTATAAAGAGAGATTTCTCCGAGGATTTTGGAACACAACAGGTGTTTAAGTTTCTAATCAAACCTGAAGGGCAAACCCACAATGCAAATCTAATACTGGCCACACTGATTTGCCTTCTCACAAAGGTGGAACTGAATTTCGTGAGAACATTTGGGGCATTTAAGGTAAGATATGACCCAATACGTTACTGGTTTACTCTCTATCTGAGTAGCTGCAATCAGATAGGCTGCATGCCATTCCTAATGCAGTGTTTGCAGCTACAGGTGTCCCACATTAATTTAGTTGATTTATCTTACACAAAAGTTTGTTGATTTTGCAACTCTCATATTTCAGGCCTCTGGGAATATTCTGACATTTTGTGATTTTTTTTTTTCTTTGTTTTGCTTGATTTTACTGATGCATCACAGAAAAAAGACCTTCTACATTTACCTGGAAAATTAAACTGTTACAGGTATCATCGTGATTCTCTTGAAACCTTCCCTTGATATTGGCTGATGCTCTATGCAGGAAATAGTAACTATAGCACTATTTTCTTATCAAATGATCTTTTAAGTCTCTGTAAAAAATCAACTATATTTTGATCCATTTTGTTCTAATCCCTCTTTTTGTTTGATTTCTTTTTTGTTAGTATTTTCAGAGAAGCCAGGTCACATGGGAAAACAATGAAAGCCATGGCTTCCAAAGAGAAAAACGTGCTTGTTCCTATCTTTTCACAAACTTATCAGCTTTGTGTAACTTCATTTATGTGTGAGAATTTATGTATGAGACTATGAAACTAAAATGCAGCACCCAGGTTTCAATCCTATGATAAACAGTCAGAAAAACCATAGGAAACAATGGTATGTGTTACCAAGTGTATCCTCGAACAGATTTGGGGCATCAAAGACGTTCCTGAAGTAATGCTGTTGCCTCAAATTGATGCAATTTTCTTTTGCTGAAGTACTCATCAAGTTTGTAAGTACATGAATATTTTTCTCAGTAAGTGGTCCAGTTTGTTTCACCTCAGTTAATTGCAGTCATGTGGATATGTTTGCCACATCAGGGCCTGAGAGTCTAAGAGTATCAACTCCTTTCAAACAAGAAAACATAAAAAAATATGTTAAAAAATGTTGCTTTACTAATCAGAAAGAAAATCGAGGTAGAATGTTGTCATCTTCTAAACAGCAGTGTCACTGGGGCCTGATGCTAAATAGAGTCAGCTAAATACTGTGCATAGCAACAGACTGCGCTGCTTTTGGAAAACATTTTCCATGAAACCTGTGTAGGTGGAGTCTTTTTTCAAGGAATGCCAGTCTGTATTGTTTCTGTAATGAGAAAAATCATGGCTGATTTCATAACAACTTGTTGTTGTTATTGCATAGGTGGCATGTAAAAGAAGAAATCAAGAACTGTTCTAAATGCTAAGACAGAAAGTTCTCTAAATGCTAAGAATTAGTTTCTGTAGAATAATTACTGTGTGAGCAATGTTATCCTTAATTAGATCAGTCACAGAAACAGCCCTGTAAGAAAGACAGTGTGACTCCTCTGTGCTGACCACAAAAGATTTCTGTACTTGTTTGTAGGTGTTTATATGTTCCTATGTGTGCATGCATTCAGGCACACATATATGTTACAGTTATTATGCTGCAACACTTGGCATGTACTTGAGGTGTCACATCAATTTATGAAATGCATAATCTTCATGTTTTCCTCGTGAAATATATAAGACACTTCCATCCCAGGTGAGACAGAAGAAAAAACCGCTTTCAAATGTCCAGCCCTGATTCCATGAGAAGCAAAGTCAGCAAACATAGAATCACAGAATGTTTTGGGTTGGAAGAGACCTTGAATATCATCCAGTTCCAACCTCCACCTTCCCACTAGACCAGATTACTCAGAGCCCCATCCAGTCTGAGTGTGAACACTTACAGAGATGGGGCATCCACAGCTTCTCTGGCAACCTGTGCCAGGGCCTCTGCACCGTTATAGTAATGAATTTCTTCCCAATGTCTAATATAAACCTGCTTTCTTCCAGTTTAAGGCCTTTGTCCCTTGTCCTGTCACTCAATGCTCTTTGAAAAGTCCCTTTCCAGGTTTCTTGGAGCCCCTGGAAAGTGCTTTAAAGTCTGACTGGAGCCTTTTCTTCTACAGATTAAATAACCCCAGCTCAGTCTGTCTCCTAAATGGGGTGTTCCAGACCTATGATCAACTCAGTGGCCCCTTCTGGAATTGTTCCAACAGGTCAATCCCAGTGGATAATCAAACCCTTTGGCACCCCTGGCCCCAAAGAGCCACCTGCCAGGCTGATCAGCATCCCACTAGGCCAGATATGGCACAGGCTGCTTTTGCCAATCCCACAGCCCATGAGAAGGTAAAACATAACTTACAGGAAATGGGGACTATTTAAGAAAAATATTTTTAGTCTTTCAGTCAGTCAGAGCAGGAAGGCCTTTAGATTTGTATTTAATTTATAAATGTATTATTTTAAAAAGAATTATAGGTTCATCCATAATAGAAATAAAGATACTTTAAGGGAAACAATCTGTATTTAGAGGATTCAAATGTTTGGTATGACTTCTCTTTTTTTTCTTCTTCTTCTTTACCACTTCAAAGATAACCATCTGCTTCAGAGCAGTTTTTCACACACTCCTAATTCTGACCAGGAAAGGATTTCTTATAATAGTGTCCTATTTCTGAAGCATATATGAACTGGGAATACATGAAATTGAAAAGGCTTTTTGGGGATCAGTGAAAAATGGGTGTAGTGGATTCTTACCTGAAATCAAGCTTTGATTTGTGTCTTTAAATGAATACTTGAAATGTATGGAAATTGTACTCAAGGAAAAGAAAAAAATCTATCCCACAGTAGCTTGTGACCAGTGTGTGAAATATCAGTTATTTATTTGTCATTGCCAATGGACAAGTGTCAATAGGAAAAAAGCCCCAACAACCTGTCTTTTGATTTTAGCCTAGAATTCTTAAGTTAGTAATATCCAGTTCAGATATTTTTTCATTTCGTGCCTGTGGTTATTATGTGAAATCATGTAAATATAAAACCATTAGTCTCTTCAGAGATCACCACAGAGAGTATTCTTTGACTTTATGTCCACATGCCAATAGGTTTTTCTGTCTTTAAAGTGTTTTAACTGGGAAATTTGGATAAATCAAGGATAACTGCTAATGAGAGCTATTGAAGTTACCAAAGGGACTGGTACCAAGGCAATGGAACAGCGCAGATGTAATGCATTTAGTGGGGAAAAGCAGCAGAGTTAGTGAACTTGTGAGGATGCAAGTTAAAATTCTGAGACCTATTAACAACTTTTGTTCTTTATTTATCTCTTCAGGGTGCTACTTTATGAGTTAAAGATTTATCCTGAGATTTTGGTTTAGACAGAGAATTTTTTGATACTTTCTCATTTTCCAGCAGGAGGCCTGGCTGTTTCCCCCAGGAACTTAAGGGAGCACCAGCCTTCCAGCTGTTACTGGATTGTTCTCTGTGGGTGTGCAGGCAACACCAGATCTAATGGCATCACTTGGCCTATGAACCACCATGAAAGAGTCTTATTGTAACAGCTATAAAATTATTTCTACAGGTGTTACTTGCTTACCTGAGTGGAAAACTTTCAATTCTGGGCAAGACTTTGTGGTTTAAAAAGAAAGTCAAATTACAAAATAAGGTGCTGAATGAAGTCAGGTGCAAAGCAGAGTTCTCTGTGGTCCAGGTGATACAGAAATGAAATGCAGGATGAGCCAGGCATTAAATATGACTGTGAGCAGCAGCCTGTTAGGAAAGCAAAGATGGTACACAATTGCCCATATTAATACATTATCCTTGGACCTAAAAGCTTTTGCAGATACTTTTTGACAACTTCTCCTATTATTTTTTTAGTCACCTTTTTGAGGAATAAATATTAGGGCTATATTTAGAAATAAATTAGAGACAGCTTTTACACAAAGTACTTTGTGCTGACCCTGTTCACTGTGAGGCAAGAATCATAATTTGTGTTTGTAAGTTGCTTTTAGAGACTGGGAGGATTTGGGGAGAAGCAGTGTTGGTTTTGGGTTTGTGTTTATTCTGTGTTGGTTTTGCCTCTGGCTTTTCTTGTGTCCCATGACAGTGCTCAGCTATGCAGGCTAAAAGGACAACTCTTCTTCTAACTCATAAAAATGCTTGAGTAAATTACTCTTTTTAGCTTTCATGATGATACAGAATATACCAAAGGGCTTTTTTTTTTTTTTAAATTTAGGATTTGTTGTTTTGTTTGTTTATTTGGGGTGTTTGGTTGGGTTTTTGGAGGGGTGGTTGATTTCTGGTTGGTTTTGTTGGTTGAAGGCATTTTTTTTCTTGAGGGAAAATTCCTGATACACTGTGGTTTTTTGCTTCCCTTTTTAATTTGCTCCTCTTTGATGTTAGTTTCTAGCAATTTGTTTAAGAACCGCATATGAAGACTGGTAGGAAGAATCGTAATGTAACTTCCAGTTATAATTAAGAAAAAAGGTAGGAATATATTTCCTCCTTTATGGCATTTATAAGAGCTTGGACAATTTGCTGGTGTACTGCTAACTGATTATCTTTGGAAATATGGACTCTGCACATGCCCTAATCAGACTCTAAACTTCTTTTTGAGTTTTTGACTCAGCAGTGAATCCTTGACTGAAGTGTTATTACCGCTGAAATATAATTGTGAATGACAATGAGTTACCACCTACTGATGGCTGATCTGCGAGAGGAAAGTTTCCTGGCAACAGGCACCTGCCAATTTGTATGATGGTGTTGTGAGTGCTGGTCACTGGAGTCACCTGAAAAAGTCTGGCAGCTTATATAACGGCAGAACTTGGACTCCTTGGCATTATTAAGCATTCAAAAAGAGTCAAGTCTGCCTGAGTCATGAACTCGATGAGGAAAGTTCCCTTTTACATACAGCAGAGTCTTTCTTCAAGAAAAAGACTGAGCTACAGAGAAGAGGGTTGCACTTGGAAAAGTGTTGTATTCAGTAGCCTCAGCATAAACCTAAACTCTTAAGAAATATCTCTCCTATTTTATGCTGAAGTAGCCACATATTATGTGCATTTTATTTTACTGCCAGGCTTGTGTTCTGAGTGAGGAAGTTCACTTTTCTGAGAGGAAATCTTGATGCATTTATCTGGACAGTTTGTTCCAGAGGCAGAGTGGCTGAGCCTGTGCCAGCCCAGCTCTCTGCCCAGCACTGCCCTGCAGCAGCAGCATCTCAGCACTGCCCTGAGACCCCTCCACCCTGCTGGATTCCCTGGGTGATTGCTCAGGACCCTCAGCAAGCCTCACATTGCAGCTCCACCCCAGCCTGCCTTGTGCAGCTTCGTGTTTCTTGGTATCTGCTGAAGGCCCGAAAAACTCCCCGTGGTGCATGAGGTGCTCCAGCCCACTCCACTCATCGTGGCTTCCTGGCCTGGTTCTTTGGGGTGGTTTTATGGACAGCAGGCAATCCTCAGATAACTATTGAGTCAGTGAATTTGGCTTGTATTTTCCACTAAAATTAAATGGAAATTTATTACTGTACTCCACTGTTGTTTCTTTAAAAATCATAGTAATAATAACAGTGCTTAATTCTCTGATTCGAAGTATTCCAAGAGAAAAAGGAACTTTTTTTTTCTTTTTTTAATGGTCCCTTCCAGTCTTGAAAAGGTGAGGATTTATAAGTAGATGCAGGCACCTAATTTGGAACTTTGCCTTACCAAGAGTAAGCTGGTACAAATCCTTCTCTCTCCAACTGCTTACACATTCTCTCCCCATTTTTCTTAAAAAAAAAATCAGATCTTTCCTATCCAGACCTGTCAAACTAAATGACCTCATCATAAGCCTCATTTTCTTGACCTGTAAGTCCATCTAATTGTACATTCATCCCAATCTCCTCGTCTGATATGTGTTCTCACCCCCAATTTTCGTAATATTGAGAGACTGCTCTCTGTTTTAACTGAAGGAAGTAGAAATATTCTCTCATAGCAGAATGGGATTTTTCAGGATGTTGCACAGCTCTTCATCCTTTCTCTGATCAGAAAGTTTTACTGCACTGATTGTCTGAAATTACTACGTATGTTATAAAAGGTTTAAAGGAAAAATGGACTTTCATAGTCCGAGATATTTAGCTAGAGAAGATCACAGAAATTGTGCTACAAATCAAAAAGTTATTATTCACTTATTTAAAGTGTATTAAGATCATGGATACCTCTTTTTTCCCCTATAGATTAGTGCTACACCCTCCAAACTCCTAAAATTATACCCCAGATGCTGAGACAATCATGGTTTGGGAAAAGTTCGATCTAAGCTGCATTTCTTTGTCAAAAGAATATATTGTCCCAAAATTACACCTGAGAGGCATAATTTCTGAAAGAAATGTCATGTAAGTAGCCTTCAAGAATGCAGTAAAAATGAAATATAAATTTGCATGAAGGTGACTTGTAAACAAGGTGATTCTATTATTTTCTATGTGTATGTCTTTAGTATAAAATGTGAATTACAGGAACATACTAAAGTTTGATGAACCTTTGAGTAGCCAAGGCCTTCTTCCATTTTTTCCATCTACTCATCAATAAAGCAATGACCATGAAATGCAATACAATAACAGCTCCAGCAAAGAGTCCTGAATACAATTTTCTTCAATACAAGAAATAGAATATAGTTTTAAAAACCTGTCTCTATCTCTGAAATTCTTCACTTCCTTCAGAATGATTTTTAAGAATGATACAGGCATAAGATACTCAGTATGGAGTCAAAACACCACCCAATATCACACACAAAAGGAAGAACTTTATTTGTAATGCAGGAGATGGGAATAAGAGCTGGTTTCTTTTTGTTTCCTATCCACTTTTTCTTTTAAAAAGATTGTGGCATAGTTTCTTCTTCTGTAGAACAGCAAATTGTTACTTGTAATATTTTTCATAAAGTTGTCACCACTCATTAATATTTATTACGTGGTTTGAGATCCTCAGAGAGCTACATTCTTTAACTGAATTATCACTTAGAAAAAGATATTAATAATTATTAATACTATTTTTTAAATTGCTTTGTTTTCTGCGTTGGAAAAATATCTGCTATTTTTCTTTTCATTTAAACAAAGCAGTTCTCATTTTTGCATTCTAAAAGCTGTATAAAGCAACAATTTCTCTTTTTGGAGTATATCTAACAAATTCAAATAGTAAAAACCACTTATTTCTCCTGGGTTTTCTATTACACCAATTAACATTACTCTTGGATTTAAAGATTATAGTTGTTAAGAGAACTTTAGTGTTTGTTATACAGAGATTTGGGTTTTTTTTCCAAATGCTGCCATTTAGACAGGTATTCAGTGTATTTCACTTTCCTTTTTCCCTCTTGCTCTTTCTTAAAATAAGGCATGATTTTTAGCATGGGTTATCCTACTGTAAACACACAACTTTAATGTCCAAGGGCATCTTCCTTCCTCAGTCCTATGGTAATCCTCAACCCACACACTATTGGCTTTCATTTCCTTTTGAATGTCAATTTTAAACCTTTAAGTATTGAGTCCAAATTAATATTTTATATGGGCTCTTTATCCATCATATGGAGCAAATTGTCTAGAATAGGTAATTTATGTAGTGCTGGGCATTTCTCTACAATAATCTCTCTGAAAAAAATTCTCCCACTTTGCTTGAGTCCTACTGTGACAGTAATTTAGAAATAGTTTAGGTATGAATAAGAAAGGCCCTTTGACCAAACTTTGGCTAGCATTTTGGGAACAGACAAGCATGCTCTGTAAGATGCTAATTGTTCGAGATTATGTTAACTTTGTGCCTTTTATCTGTTAATTTGAATATTCTCCTTATGAAACATCTTAAGTAACTAACCCTGGAGATTGGTTATTTATTCTGAGACTGGTTCCTAATGAAGAAATCACAGTAAAAGGTTCCATAAAGCATTTTCTCTCATGGAATTAAACTGATATTGAGTGACTGTGCTTAAAGGAAAAATGTAATTATGACCCACCCCCAAAAAATCAACACCTGAATGTTTGTCTTCATCTGTTCCTGTTGAGCTGCTGTTTGCAGTTCAGACACTTGGGCTGTAGGAAATAAGATCACTAAAGCAGTTTACACAACAAAGTGGGTGCCACAGGCACTGGGTCATGCATTCTGCATTGGTGAGGCCACACCTTGAGTATTGTGTTCAGTTCTGGGCCCCTCAGTTCAGGAAAGATATTGAGGTGCTGGAGCGGGTCCAGAGAAGAGCAACGAGGCTGGTGAAGGGACTGGAGCACAAGTCCTGTGGGGAGAGGCTGAGGGAGCTGGGGTTGTTTAGCGTGGAGAAGAGGAGGCTCAGAGGTGACCTCATCACTGTCTATAACTACCTGAAGGGAAGTTCTAGCCAGGCAGGGGTTGGTCTCTTCTCCCAGGCACTCAGCAATAGGACAAGGGGGCACGGGCTCAAGCTCTGCCAGGGGAAATTTAAGTTGGAGATCAGAAAAAAATTCTTCACAGAGAGAGTCATCAGGCATTGGAATGGGCTGCCCAGAGAGGGGGTGGATTCACCATCCCTGGAGATTTTTAAACGCAGATTGGATGTGGCACTGAGTGACATGATCTAGTTAATGGACTGGAGTTGGAACAAGGGTTGGACTTGATGATCTCGGGGACCTTTTAAAACCCGATCGATTCTATGATTCTGTGATTCCCATCCCTAGCCAGGATCTGGGCGGGATAATTAAGACACTGGGCAGGTTTTATTCAGCTTGGTATTAATATCATTGCTTGACAATTAAACTGTTGAAAATTAAGAAAGCTTGAATCTATTAAAATACAAATATTGCATGAATACTCATTAGCTTTCAAGCTTGCTTTCCAGAGAAAACACAAGAGTCCTCAGTGTCCTCTGAAGATTTTTCTGCTCTTTCTACAAGCCAAAGTTTAGGACAGATTTTATTTTAATCAAGCTCTCCCTGCAAATTCAAATTATTCTTCTCTTGTTGGAGACTTGTAGTCAATACAATATCAGAAGGGCATAGCATGGAAATTAATCCTGAGTTGATTGCATTTACAAATAAGATACTCTAAAATTTCCCCATCAGAGATTACAAGATGCACCCACAAGCACAGTATCTAGATGTGTAATTTTACTCATTTTTTACTAATATAATGCACTAAACTTGCTACCAAAAAAGTGTTTTGAACTCCTCCTAGCTCTGTAACATGAGGCTGTGCAGCTGGTGTTGAAAAGCAAATGTGGAAAACTGGCCCCAATACCAATTTTATCTGTTGCTGTTGTCAGTTGTGGGGCTTAGTTCTTCTGGAATTTTTATGTGTTTGAAACCAACATAACTGGGGCTGTTGTGCTGTTCCAAAAGAATCACTTTAGTTTTGTTATTGCCTGTGGACTCCATATCTCTCAGCCTAAATAAAAGAGAAGCTTCAGTGGACGAGAGCCAAAAGGAAGAATAGATGGAGAAAGTCATAGAAGGTGAGTATCATAATTGGTATAATCTTTAACACGACTATACTTTAGTACAATTATACTACATAACTAATACATATTATTTAAAACAAAAGAAATGAGAACATAAGGTATAGGTCATTCTGATGTTCTTTGTTAGAAGGAAGATAGACTGCTAAATTTCATTTTTAAATAGACATAGAGCATTTGAATGTGGGTCAAGAATTCCAATATACCTCTGCTTTTATTTGTGAATTTACATGATAAAAAAATCGCCTTTGTCTCTCAGTTGGGGAAATGAGACACAAGTATTTGTTCTTAAATTAAGGACCGGATGTGGCACTCAGTGCTGTGGTTTAGTTTTGAAATAGTGGTGTTTGGTCCACAGTTGGACTTGATGATCCTGTGAGTCCTTCCCAGCCTTAATGATTCTATGAAATTTGTTGCAGTTCATTGCTCTGAGAGCTAATAGATGTACATATTGGCAATTTACTTGGTAGATTATCATTTGCTATCACTTTTTGACATTAGAATGTGGTCTTCCATTGTCTTTAGTCTATTTGTGTCAAGGATGACAAATTTCTTCCCTTAAGGGTCATTCCTTATTACCGTAAAATAATTTTACCTGAACTGTTAAATGAAGAGAACATCCAAAACTGTAAGCATTTTAAATTCTCTTTATTAATTATAATTCATAAGAAACTCATCACTTTTTCACTAAATACAAAATAGATTCTAGCTGCTTGGACTTCCAGATCTTTGCTACCAGACTGGGTAGATATATAATGTAGGAAACTAGTCAGAATAATAGTACTGGGAAATATAATGCAGCTTGTTTCTTCTAAGCTACAGAAAATTATTCTGGCAAGACAAAAGTTTACAACATTCACAAGAGTCATTTTGGATTATCAGCTTGAAAAAAACAAGTGGAGATTATGGGAGATGTTACCTTTCCATAATCTCAGCTGAAGTCAACACAAGCAGGAAATGCTGAGCTGTATTAAATCTCACGTTTATTGCCTCAGTTAATTTTGTTTTGCTGTAGCAGAAAATCAGGAATCTTGAATGTACAAGATAGACACATCCAGTGGCATTCAATGAATATTCATCTAGTACAATCCAGTGAATCCTTCTTAATTTCTCTATTTTTGTTTTCTGAGCATGTATCAGAATTCAGTTAAGGAATTAGAAAGCCCAGTGCAGAACCCCAAGAAGGACTGAGTGAAGTATCCACAAAAAGGCAGAAAAACCTAAGGGGGATTAACAACATGAGCAATAATGGATTCTTCAGGCTGGTAACTTTGCTGCTCTAAGATAAAAATTGAAAACAAAGTCAGCTAAAACCTGAAAATCTAAGAAAGAGCTGCAAATACTTGGTAATGCAGCAACAGGACCAGTAGGCAAGTGGTTTATATGGAAAAATACACAGCATCTTCTTCTTGCATGCATAGCATGGTACATAGGGAAAACACCTTGTCTACACCTGCTGGGATCGCAGATGCCCACTGGGAGGTAAACAAGACTCATTTCACGGCAGTGTTTTACCAGAAACTACTTTCTCTCACAACATGAGCGGCCACTTTGTGCTCACATTAGTACAGATGACTATCACTAGCTTTGAAATGGCATCAACCAGCATGTGTTTCACTTTCAACATTTTGTAGGGTGCTTTAAGCTACAGAAAGAAATATTCCATTACTTCACAAAAAAGTGTTTAGAAAATAAATGGGGAAAAAGTAATGTTTTCACTTAGTGTTTGACTTGGACTCTGGCTTACAGAGGCTGCAAAGAATGTGATTTGTGAAAACAGTATACTAGGGAAGATAAAGTCATTTGAAGAGATGTCATCTAGGGCTTCAGTGTAAAAGAAAAACAATGCCACAAATTCTCTCTGCTTCCTAGAGACTTTTTCTGTGATGTGAAATGGGAAGCAGAGCTGTTCCCAAAGGTCATGGAAAGCAAAAGAAAACATTTTCTTATTGAAAAGGGCAGTGATTTTCTTTAATTTTCCTTCACTGGCCTGATTTCTCCTGCTTTTATGTGAGTCAACTTTGAGTACCAGATAGTAAAAGTATCATCTCAGGAAGGTTTTATTTTGATATGAAATACCTGCCTCTTTAAAAATAAAATCCTGAAAATGATCTGGAAAAATAATACCTAAATCAACATTACACAACTCACAAAAGTCATTCTAAAAGTGAAAAGTATGGAAATGTATAAGCTCCCCTTGGCAAAAAAACCCCCATAGAACAAACAAACAAAAATCAAACAAACTAACTCCTTGTCCCTTAACAAGGGGCATGTGCTGTCTGAGAGAATGTATTTCTTGTAACTATGGACATAGGAACAAAAGACACAATTTGGTCTGTGCTCTGATCTCATTTTTCACATTCAAAGATATGTTAACAGTGGACCTTTCATCTTTAATACATGTAATTATGAATTTCAACAATACAACACTTAATGCAACTTATTGGTGCATCTATCGAAGGTTATTCCAAAAGTTATTTTTTTCAGTAATAATATATTCAGTTTCTCAAAATCTATACCAGCTTGGCTTGTTAATAACCAAGGGCAAACAATAAGAAGCGGATGTAGATCAATTTATTGGCCTCTTCCAAGAACATGACCTGAACTTTATCAGCATGTATAAACAACCCAAAATTTCACTTTGACAAGCAATATTATATTTGCATAAATTTGTCTAATTTAATTACGGCCACATTATGAAAACATATATCCGTTGTAAGAGAATCAGTGTTGGAAATCAGCTATTACTGTGGTTAGGATTTAAGTCAGAAGAAACTGGGAAATCCAAAATGGGGAAAGCAGTTTAAATTGGTCAGTTGGTCATCTGTGGTTGAGATCTGGTTTTACACAGAAAATTTTCAGAATCAGAGAGCACTTTGGGTCTCAGTACTTTTCCCTGGCCTTATTGCTGTCACATTAACACGTGTCATCATGTCACTTTGAGAGTGCTGCCATGTCTACCAAAGCTTTACGCAGCTTGTCCCTGACTGCGCAGAGATTTGGCAGAGGATGCAACCAAAGCTGCATCTCATGATCTCCTTCAACAGACACACCTTTCCACTAACACCACCAGAAAGTCATCAGGTGACTTTGAGAAGCACTGTGTTAAGACTGGGAGAGCTGCCTGCTGCGAAGCTCATTTGTCTAAATGAAGGAGTTACTTTAAGCATGACAACGGGAGAGGAGGTATGGCTTGTAGTCTTTGCTTGTTTTATTTTATTCTCATCCCCTCTATTATCTCGTTGTAACCTTGGTTAAGCCCATTAACCTCTTTATGGCTCTGTGTCACTTCCCTGTGTTGTCCTTTCCGTGTGTGAGTCGTTAAGCGCAGGGTGTACACACAGAGCGAGCACATCGGGGCCCTCCGCGCTGCTGCAGCGCAAATTGCAAATAATTGAAGTAACCTGTCAACAGCCAATAAGCCAACACAGAGCTACCCAATGATCCATGCCATTTAATTTCCAATCTAGTTAATGTTTTAATTATTTTACTCCCCCTCTTCTGCTTAGTGTTGTCACTGTGTACGTGGGAATATTCAACTTTGTTTCTGCATCAAGCCACTGAGTTCTCTGGCAAGGTTTGAACACAGGGCATGGGTGGGATGGGACTTGATGTGGACAAGATGACATTGTCAGAGTAAAGAACATTCCCTAGAGAAGACTTCACATTTCTGACAATTGGAAGTGTTTATTCTTGTTGGGTATTTGTCTCCATGCCTTTCAAAGAAGTTAAAAACCACCAGGGCTCTGTTGGGTCCCCAAATGCAAAAATGGAGCATGTGGCCTTTTGAAACAGAGAATGTGATCCTTCTTCTTGCAAATGTCCCTGCTCCATTCTGTCCTAAGTTCTTGTTCCCATCTCCTCTAACAATCCATCAGAAGAAAAAAATCTGTGATTCGTATTTTTATTAGATTTTTTTTTTATGAAACAAAGGGCTTTTTTCATGCTTTTCTGAATTAAGACATGTATTTTAATTAAGAGTGAGAATGTATGCCTTCTTAGTATTTTTCATTTTAATTTTCCTTTTTAAACCTGTTATGCCTGTATTTCTTGATATCAATAATCATAACACAAGGACTTCTTTTAAATTAATTATTTCATTAATTATCTTATCGATGTATGTATATCTTAAAAAAATGTAAATAATAATTCATTATAGTAAAGACAAAATCAATAAATAAAGATATAAATTGTCAGATTTGGGGTTTTTTTCTCCATGTGCTTTATAAGGTAGTTTTATTCTAATATTTCTTTATAGGTTTCCTCTCCTTTGCTTGGGTATTTAATTTATACAGTACATCTTTTTCTTAAACTTGCGAGGAAACTACCCATATCTTACAGCACTGGATAAGGATAAAGTGTACCTTGTTCACCTTGTTCAAAATAAGAGATTTGTCTCACTTTGCCAGCATCCTAACATGATCTTTCTGATTTTATTAATAGTGCGTAAAGCCCAAATTTATTTGCAGAGGAAGGCTCAGATATCTTCTTGGGGTCACTTCATAGACAGAGGTCCAGAGGAAGCTTTTAAATCCAGTCTTATCATTTCTTTTATGGCGGTCTTTATTTCTACACAACTTTGTAAATCACTGCTAGACGTTTCCAGTGTTTATATGCATGTTTGCACCTTTCAGTGTAAATTAGTATCTCCCCAGTCAAAGAAATCTCTTGCAATGATGGATTACAGCAGTAATTTGAGAATACAGCTTCAAACACTTTGTGCACTTTTTCTGTTGAATGAGAACAGTTTCCTGCCTGAATGTCCCCCTCTAGAAATGCTTAAGTAACTTGTAGTTAATTAATTTAATTTCAACTAGTGTCATATCCAGATTAATTGATTGGTTATATTTGAAACTTATTACTTCTCCCAGTTTACAGCCTGGAGGATTTGGTGGGAAACATCTAGCAACTTTGAAGGATTAAGTGTTTCAATTTCCAAATCCCCATTCACATTTTGAAGGGCAGCTTCACTTGTGCAGCCCGTGTACCCACAGTTAGACAGTTACTGAGGCCACAGAATAAGTACAGAAAACTGGAGCAATGTGATCCATTTCTGTTTTATGTACTTTGCTCTTGCCACAAATATATTCTCCTCTGATGGCCTTCCCCTGAAGCAAGAGTTTTGAAACTTTGTAGAAGATCTGACCTCTGGGGTTTTTTTAATCCTAAGATAGGTCTTAAAAGATTTAAGGCAATTGTTGATCTGAAATCTAAATCAAATGCATCTTGTACATCCAAAAGAAAAAGTGTGGACCATTCCTGTTCACAGTAAGCTGAAAATCACTCTTCCAAAAGGAAATGCTACTGTTAATCTTCACATCACACTAGAATAAGTCAGGAATGTTGCTTTGATAGCTTCCTTCTTTATTTCAGCTCTGATCCATTCCTAAAGACAAAAAGAACATTGCATCCTATTTTTGTCCTTCTCTAAAATGTATGCAGAGCCCTTAAGATCCCCGAGGCTTGATGGCAGTAGCCCTTGGTGCAGTGCTCCCAAACACTCAGGGTGAGCAGTTGTGGCTCTAGGGCATGTACCAAGACAGCTCCTTGTCCCCCTGAAAGCCCTGCAGCTTCCTTCTAGGACTTTAGTCTTTTACTGCAGCATGTATTAAATTTTAGCAAACAAATAGAAGGTCTTCAAGCTGCTTACTGTTTAAATATTTCATCATTTTCCCCCCTCATAAATATAGATGTGGTCTAAGCATGGAGAAAATAGAACAATCAGCAGGTGTAATATTCTGCCCAAGTCAGTGGAACTGCTTTATGACACCTGGGCTTCCTTTATAACCTTTATTGCATTATAGTACTATACAGCATACTATTAAAGTTAATTCTGGTCTCTGGTTGCAGGTTCATCCTGCTTTTTGACAGAGATTTTTTTGTACTTTCTAGACTAAATTGAAATATAAAAAAGAGCTTTTAAGAAATCATGCTAATAATAAAGTACATAGTAGTTTCATGAAAAATGATCTACTCTCCTGCCAGCAGATTATGGTTTCAATGGAAAAACAAGAGCAAACCTCAAGGACTGACTGGGCTTTTAAGACATTCCACTTCACAACTAAGGCCTCCATGCAAATGTCACAGTGTGGGCAGTGCTGGGTGCTCAGCCTGGCTCGTGGTGTGTCAGTGTTTTTGTACCCGATGTCAATGGATTGTCCTAATGGAGTGCAATTGGAGTGGTAATGATGCTCGATGGCTCCTTTTTTAATTACAGTTTCAAGAAGACAACCAGCCTGCAACTAATGTGATGTATTTAACACTAAGTTGAAGCATTCTACTTTATGAATAAAAATCTCATGCAGTGGCTGCATAATCTGTCAGTGCTTTAGAGGCCAAACTTAATTTGTCTAAAAATTGTCAAGTGAAATTAAACACAAATGCTTCTCTGTATCCCTCTGTAAACTTATATTAGGACAATTTTAGCTTTTTCCTAGTTATCCTGAAATTCCTCAGTATCCAAAATGTATTTAATATATTTTGATAATATATTTAACATATATGGCCCAGTGTGGTTCTCAGGCAATGGTTTTAGACCTCCTGTGTGGAAGCTGTCTCACTGACTTTCTCCTTGTTTATGTTGGAAATTATATTTTTTCATTATACTTCTATATGGCAACATCTCATTGGTTCAAAATGTGGAAACAAAATACTTGGATTATTCTGCATCTTCATAATTTTATTTTTTGGTAACTGTTCTAAACCTTGAGGTCAAGTTTAATTTCTCTTCCTCCCTTACATACATCATAATTTTCTCCCATCTTAATCAAATCTGCTAACTCTTGACATTATATTCTTTAGTTTCTATTGCTAGTTTCCTTGAGACTCTACCTATAGTTTTATGTTTATTTCTGTTTATACCTATTCCCCTATTGCTGTAATGATATCTTTTTACATTGCCTAAATATCTACATTCAGTTTTGCTTTGAACTATTTTGTTTTGTTGTCAGTTTGTGGAAAGTTGAGTTTAGCCATTATTGGTGTCTTGCTCTGAGCATTGAGGAGCATGCTCTTAGGAAGTTCCCAACTATAATTCATTATTTTCCATTTGAATTGAGCATCTACTAAGCTATTCTCTCTCTCTCTTTTTTTTCCTCCTGCTTAGCTCTTTATCCCAAGCGATTTGATTCATAATTATTTTCATCTTTATGGAATTAGCCATTTTAACGAAAGAGGCCAGATGAATTGCCCTTACTCAGCAGCAGTAATCTTTTCCAGAAAAGTCTGAATGTAGCTCAGATTGAGAAAGAGAAAGGAAGTGAAGGAAAGAGTTGGTAACCTTTTCTATTAGATGTGCTTTCCTCAGAATTCTAACCTGCCTCCACAGCCTAATACATATTTTTGAGGTAGGAGACCTTCTCCACTAATTTCCAAAGTTCCATTTTGTTTTCAGGGGGATTTCCAGACTTGACCTCTCAGATTTAACTCTCCTATGATTATACAATTGCTTCTGTACACATCGCAGTCGGGTGTTGATGTATCCCTTCATCATGGCCCCCGGGGTTTTTGATACTGTGTACCAGGTGACAACAGGGGCATTATCTTCTGTTCAGCTCTAGGATGTATCCGTGGGCATTCCAGATCTTCTGTTTCTCTCTTTTGGAGTCCATTAGTAAAACAGAACCTTTTTTTAACAGTTCTCCCACTGTGATCACAGTGTTATGTGAGCTTCTGCCTGTCTCCTTCCCAGGACTCTTTCCAAATAGATTTGGCATAGAAGTGGCAGCCTCAAAAACAATTGGTTTTCTATAATTTGGGCTCATATTAACTAGAAAAACAGTTGCCCAGAAGGAGACTAGGAGTGTGTAGCTTTTGGAATGGCAAAAAATCCTCATGGAGGAACTTTTATAAATGGTGAGCTGTGAAAACATTTTCAGCTATAGCTGATGTTGTCTTAGGTGCCATCAATCATTCACAGCAAGATAACTGAGAGCCCAAGCTTCATTAGTTATTACAATCACAGAATTACTTGACACAGAATATTTTTATCCCCCCCTATTGTCCCACAGCCCTCTCTAAAGACTTATTTAACATCACTTTTCCAATTATATTCTTCCCACTCAGTTTCATTGGTGTCAGCCAGGTTACAGTCGTGTTCATGAAGGGGCAATTCCAATGGTGCTTCTTCATCTCTCAGGCACCTCACAGGGAGATTGTCTTTCCACATTCCAGTATCCTGACTATATTATCTTCTTATGATCTCAGTCTAAAATTCATGCTATTTTTAATATTTTTTCTTTTCTTTTTTTTTTTATGTTTTTAGAGAAGCTTCTGTCTCCAATGAGCTCCCAGCTTTCCACTGAGTACCTGTCCCTGCAGGTCCCCCTGACTGCTCTGCAGCTGCTCTCTGGGAGTCCAGATGTTGGACTTTGCTTGTGTTCTATGTACTTCCACCTCTTCCATAGTGAGGATGTGAAAGGTTTATTGGCCTCAACTCCTTGTTAAGACCCCCCGTAATAAGTAAAATATTTTGACTTCACTATTTTTGTTTAATTCTACTGCTATGGATCTTATTTAAGTTGAAATTAGGTGGAGTTGGGAGGTTTAAGGGGTCCTTTTTGGAAAGCAACATGTAAATTCCTTTAGAGTTAAATTCAGTGAGAGTCATGCTGGGCTGGCACAGAAACCAGGACAAGTATAACTGTGTTAGTACAGCTCTGTCTGGGTTAAGTAGCTTTACTGAACAGCAGGGCAGAGGAGCCTGATCAGAGGACTGTGCTAATTCAGTTAAATCCTTTTCCATTTTGGAAATGTCACATTTAGAGCCAGTATATTTCTATGTAGTGCTGTATTTTGTCATGCAAACATACCCTGATAAATCTTTCAATTCTAAGGTCAGTGACCCATTCATGGATGAAACCACATTTTTTTCCCCAGCTAAAATATCCAGATAGCATTGTACAGAATAAAATACAAAGTGATGAACCCAGACCCAAGGGCACTACTTTTAGCTGATGTCTATTATGGATGTATATGTGTGAAGGTACGTATAATGCAATGACAGGCTTTTAGAGGCTTCTAATCTACATTTTTCTTACCCCAGAAATATATGAATAGGAGCCTGACTACATTTTCTGAATCCAAAAAGCACATATCTTTATCCTATGCTTTTAAGCATACTTTCATTTGTGCTCATTTGCAGTCTGTTACATTTTTTTGCGAGTTGTATGCATACGTTTCAGAGCAGAATGGTGACTTTTATTTTCTCCTCCATATTCTAGAACAACTGCTCGTGTAGCAGGAGGGCACAGATATCTACACAGATCTGGGTAATCTATGGTTATGAGAGCTATTCAAAATGTTTCTCAATTTTTTCTTTTTCTGTATTGCCTCCTGCTCATTCCTTTTTTTCCTTTTCACTTGGGAAGGAGCTGAAGCCTTTGTGTGTCACCCTCCATACAAGAGATCTTCCAATGAACAGCGTGTTCATTTTGAGGGAGGAACAGTTCTTTTTACAGCTTCTGTTCAAATCCCAGATGCAGGTATATGAGCATGGCCAGGATTTGTGTTGGTTCTCTCTATGTGTGTTTTTAATGTTTTAGCAGCTGAAAATCAGTTTCCTTTCAATTTTCACTTTCTGAATCCCACATAAGCAAAGGGATTTATTTTTCTTGATTGCTTAATTAAGTAGGACGTTCACTGTGGAAAGCCAAATCTTCCAAATTCCTAATAGCTTAGCAAGCTTTTAGAAAACTTGTGATTTGATGTGAATAGAGTCAAACAGAAGAAAGTTACTTTCTTTAACAAAATTCAATTTGGAGGGCCTTTAAGAACTAATTAACTAAATTAATTGATATTGGTTTCACTGAAGCAGATGACAATAACAGTTGTGTGTGTTGCTGTCCTGCCACTCTTATTCCTGCAATGCCAGAGCTTGTGGGGTTTTTTAACGATAGAGATAATAAAATCAAAACAAGTCTTCTAAACTATTTCCTTACTTTACAGCATGCCAGTGCCAAGCTTGCACAAACTATGGAAAACTTGGCTACTTTTGTTCCCACCAACTTCAGCAGCACAGATGTAACTTTGGAAATGATCCTGGGGGTGGTTGCAGAAGGACACAGTAGCTATTACTGAGCGGTGCTGCTGCAGAATTCATTCGTGAAGGTACATTTGGAAGATTAAATTTAAAAAAAAAATATACTGGAACAATTCTGCAGACGGGAAGAGGCAGATTTAATGATGAATAAACAAGATAATGCTTTGAGAGTGTGAAAGAGAGGGAAGTGTTGAATGATTATTTTGTGAAGCAAGATCTGTTCAGTGCATTCCTTGGGGACTGCACAGGGATGTGCTTCCCGTAGGAAGACACTCAAGTTTGAATTTCAACTGACTGAAGGCACTATTCTTAAAGTATTTACACACAAATGCACACACATATAAATATCAAAACCAGCAAACAATCTGTTAACAGTCAGAGAAGAAAAGCAACACACTTTTCCATTTACATCCCTTCTTTGTAGCTCGATTTTATCTGTAAGCTTGTTAAAAGTAACTGGGTTTTTTTCTTATGACATCTGTATTTCCTGGATGTCTGAAACTGCTTTTGTTATTGGCAGTCTAGATTCCATTTTTTCTCTCCCTTTTTCTTCTTACTTTTTTTTTTCTTTCATTTTTTCCTTCTATTATTTAGTCAACTCTACTTTTTTTTTTTCTCCATTGTCTCTCCCCTCATATGCTGCTTTTTAAGCTCTTGGCTACAAATGCAAGATTCAAAGGGCAAATCTATTAAAAGAAATGGCAGTAGCTTTATGGTTCTCTCAGAAAAGAATGAGTTGTTTCCCCTCCTCCTTCTCCAGTGATTTCACCTGGGAAGCTGACAGTTCATTTGTGCAAATATGTTCCTACTTTCCTTGACTAAAGGAGCTGATGTTGTCAGAAAAATGTAGGGTCTAGCCCACTCAACAGGAGAATTGCAGAAACACTTAATTCCTTCAAAAGAGTGTCCATTAAATAAGCAAGCAGACAAGTAAATGCCTTTGGTTAAGAAAACTGCCTTTTCTGCTTGCTGTTCCTGTAATTTGGCTTCATGTAGTGGACAGGAGCCTGGACTAAATTTCTAGCAGAGGAAAACCTTGTCTTTCGTTTTTCCAAGATGCCCCCAGTAAAGGCACATATCTTGCAGAAATAATTTTCTTCTCATGTGTTTTCTCTGTATTTACTGGTGGTCAGGGATAAAGCCTTGGGCAACATTTAGACTTTCTGGGTTTTTTACTTTTTGAATACCTCCCACAGCTTCATTTTCTTCTGTTGTTCCTGTTGGGCCTTCAATGATTTGTGAGTTGCCATTGGAGCTGAGAAGCTCCAGAGACTCCAAAGCGATGCCTGCTTTTTCCTGTGGGGTGGTTTACAAAAACTGTCAATGAAAAATAACCTCAATCAAAAATATTTGATTTCACAGTTCAGTTAAAAAACAAAACAAAACAAAACAAAACAAACTAGCATGGTCATAAAAGTGGAGCAGAAAAATAAATAATTATATGAGGTCTCTCCACTGCGATCTCTGACCTTGTAATATGTCACCCTAAGCTGACCATACCATGAATTACTCCTATCATAAACATCATAGTCTTGCCATTGATGAAGTTTCAGTGCCAGCCTGGCTTTATGCTTTGCTGGGGTCTCTAAAAACCCTCAGCACTGTCATTCCTGCCTGCTGTACTTTCTTGTCATGTGCCTGCAAATCTATACAATCCTGACACTATGAATATACTTGGAATTGCTTTTTCCCAGAGCTGAATCCAAAAAGTTTTCCTGGAGCAGAGACAGTATTTACCTTAGGTGCTGTCTCTAGCTATTTTACTGCACAAATCAGAGCTGGTTTTAATTTTGAACACAACTTGCTGTGTTGGTTCAATATAGTAGAGCACAAAAGGCACTGAACACTGAATGGCTGATGAGCCCATGGCCTCTGTACTGATGCTGACAGTGTGTTTTGCAATAACGTTCCATGCCAGGTATATCAAGAGCAGTCTTACTGCTCACTGTTTCACAGCAATCACTTTTTAGAATTGATAAGTCTTCATGCAGAAAGAGGAAAAAATAGTCAACATTCCAGCAATTGTTGTTTCTCACTCCACAAGGGGATTTACAAATAGCACAAAAATGTCGAAGGTAAAATTATTCCTGGATGCTCTGCTGTGAGTTCCAGCGAGCTCTGGCCTGAAATCTATCAACTAGAAGGCCATGACAATGCTTTATGAATGTAATGGAGCTTCAGTTGTAAAACTCTGTTGGAAGAATCAGAGACAGAGATGGAGGGATTCATTGAAGAGGTGTACTAAAAATGCAATCCAGCCTAGAGCTGTTATTCTTAAAGAAGCAAACATAACCCAGTCCCGAGGTCCAGACTATTACACCTGGCAAAACTAGCTTGTTTTTGAAGCAGTGCATTAATTAAATTAGAGATAACTCAGGGGGAAAAAATGAAGATGTTTTCTGCAGGAAATTAAAGCAGCAACATAAACAAGTTCTGAATACTCTATTTATTTCCAATTAATGAAATTTAATTTGAAAGAGAGGATGAGTTTCCAGTCCATGACCCTTATAGCCTGGCATATTGTCTGGAAACAGAAATCATTTTAATTAGTGATAAAAAGGTATTTAAAATCTTCCAGTGTCAACCCCCCCATAAATTTGGCACCCTCTTCAGAAAACAAGGATTGCATTACTTTTCTAAGAAGACTATGCTGAATATTTTTAGTAGTGTTAGGGATAAGAACATATATAAATCATATAACCCTAGTTTTTAACTTTCTGCTAATATCTATAGCAGTTGTAATATTGCTCCTGTTGTTGCATCCCACTCTATCACTTTCTGAAAGTTCCTGGGCCTAATACAATAATCTAAATGAATCCTCTAGGGAAAAATGATGTTAATTAACTGTTTGCAGCCGCCCATTACGCAATTAACTCCGTGACTAACAGGAGCCACTTGCTTTTAAACCCCACAGATGGCGGCAGCCACTAGGGGACATCGAAGAATTTCTCAACCTGTGCTTTCAGTCCCTGGGGCTCAGATTTACCCTCATTTCTATTTTAGCCTTCATTGATACAAAGATCAAATATCCCCAAAATCAATTCCCAGCTTCCATATGGCACAACATGGCATTACCAGCCTCACCACAGGAGAGCTCTAATGGGTCCTGATGCACAACATCCCAATTAAGTGTCACAATGAAAGCAGCAATTTTAACTTGTTTAATACAAGCCTCTGCTTCAAAGGGTGCTTTATTAAATGTGAAGTAAAGCTTGAAAAGAGAAAAAGGTAAACAGGAGTATGGTTATGTTGTTCCAGATTGTTACAGTGGAGAATTGTTAGCTTGGAATTGAATCTTCTAGTAATTGAAGGGTCGCTCCAGAGAGACCCTGTGACACCACAGACACACACGTGTCCCAGCACCACTTGTGTGCACCCTTGTCTGATATATATGCCTTGTTTGCTTCTAAAAAACACTCTTGCAACAACAACATAAAGTAGTTTTTATTTATAGCTCATAATCCTGTCCTGTGCAACAGAACTCTTTAGATGAGGTGTGGTTTTATTACATGGCAGAGGGCAGTGGCAAACAAGCTGTGAGAGTAAGAACTTCCTGTGAAAAATCAAGCACAGTTTTATTCTGAAATTAAAATTCTGTCCATCATCTCAGAAGTAAAGCCTACTAATTCTTCTGCATAGACAAATCTACTGTGCACAGGAGTTCCCTTCTTAAAATCTACATTTGCAATTAACTGCAGAATGGATATAATGTGGTAGGAGGACTAATTTGTTTTTTTCATAAAGTACTTTTTGGTAGTGATTTTTTGTACACACTCACGTGTTCCTAAGAGAAAGCTCCACTTTTCTTTCTGCAGGAGCATTCCTTAATTACTTTATAGAGCTGAATAACAGATGCATAGCAACAATAGATCAAGAAAAGGCATTTAAAGATATTTTCTGCAAAGTAGTTCCTTTCTAATAGGTGGTACTGGGGAGATCATAGAATGTGGCAGTAATGAGTACATATTTTACAGGTGAGTAGATCTGTGGCTGGGTGCAATATTTGGTGGCTTTTCCCTTCATTAGAGAGAGCTGAGGAATTCCAGGGCAAACCAGCAACACAGATAGGAAAGGCAGAAAGGCATCTGTAGTAGCAGCATGGTGATTGCTGAAAGAATGTGTGGGAAAACGCATAGTTATTTTCTCAGCATAATGCTGAATTCAGTAGTGCAGTTTCTGGTGACATGTAAAAATGGCACTCACTTTTCCACCATAGTTCATCTAAACAGCTAAAGTCATAATTGAATTCCATATTAATTGAGCTCCATAACATCCTAGTGTAAGGTATTAATACAATGTGCATAAGCTTACAGTGAAGCACCAAGGGTCAAAGCTCAATGATTAAAAATACACGTTCACAAACTACAGTTATGAGGACCTCAGAAAGATTTAAATGAAATTTAAGTGAACTCTGTGTAGTTCTTTTTCATAGCATGATGTTGCAGCATTAGAGACCAAAAAGCATTCTGGATCCTGGGAAAGAGGTGACTGGGTACCACAGCTGTGGCAGGTATATGGTTAGCAGGGAGCGATAAAAGGGAAGGGCTGGGATCTGTTAGGAAGAGTTTCTCTGGCTCTGTCCTTGCTCTTATTGGGATTAGAAGCTACGGGAATGTTGTCTGATAGATGCATCTCCTAGAAAAAGGTAAATTTGATGTGTTTTGTGAGGCAAGGCTTTGCTGTTTCTTTGTAGGCTTGGTTTATGTGGTGTTAAACAGTTAGAGGATTTGTGTTTGTTTTTCTTTTTTAAATTAAGCTTATGTTGGCACCTCTAGTAATTTAGTCTTCAACGGTGAGTTAATAGCATTGCTTGCCCTTGTGCTGCAAAATAGAATGGCAGATCCTTTCTGCTTGAGTGTTTTATAGTTTGAATTATAACAAAATGGCTTATAGGGAGTAATTGGTGGGTAAACTTGGGACGGTCACATGATTTATGGAATAACTATAACTTCTGAAAATGGAAACAAAACCCCCCATCAAACTGCATGGAGGTGACCCAGTTTATCAATATGAGATGCTAATATAAATGCTCGTGATTGAATTGCAACTGTTCTGAAGTGGGTTGAAGTAGCTGTGGTCAGCACAAGGGGAAATCCTGATTCTCTCCATTCCTGATGAGTTAAATTACAGGTGCTTTGATGTTGCATTGTGGTCTTCTGCTTTTTGAATTTCTGCCATTATAATTGTAGGTTTGTTGTTGTCCTGCTTGGTATAAAATGTAAAAATTTACAAGAGACTTTATAATGTTTCATCTCTTTGTTTGGATTCTTTAGGTGCTTTGGGGCACTAGATAATGTCTTTCACTTCTGTGTTTTGGCAGTGCTAGAAAATCAACTTGTTAGAGTACTTGAGAGAAACAAACACTGTTCAATTGCTTTGTCCTTTCCTATCCTGAAATTAGCTGCATTGACTTACGAGAGTGTTGATTTTTAAGAGCTTCTGTGTTTTAAAGAAGTGTTCAAAGGCTGACCTTTCATGAATGCCTACACTTAAAATGACTTTTCAATTGTAAAGCGTTTGTGTGATGAAGTTAGAGTGGGAATATTGACATAACAATGATAATAAAAATGTCATCAAAATGCTAATAATGTTAGACATGCAGAAATAGTGAACTGGTGCCTTTCTCCTTAAAATTACTTCTTCAGCATCCCAGAGTCCTGCCACAGAGATATGCCTGATAAGTGTTACGATGGTACCACTATCTAAAGGATTTTCACTAAAAAAGCTATGGATGTGCCTCTTTCTCCCCCAGCAGTGCTCCTCTATTATGGTATTTGGGGAGAGAGAGAAAATACCACTCAACACTGGACTTCTCATAGAAATAACTGTAAAGGTGGTTGGCAATGGCAACATGTAGATATGAAACCCTCACACTAAGTTTGGAGTTAGAACGAGCAAAAGAAGAAAATAATATATGGACAGACTTTCCCCAGGATAACCATGCTAAGCTGTCAATTAGATTTTTATGGTATGATTTTACTGTGTGTTTTTTTAACATTAGCAACTGTTTTTTACTTGTATCTACTTACTTCTCCTGGCAAGAGCAATGAAGCTGGTGGAGGGTTTGGAGCTCAGGTCTGATGAGGAGCAGCTGAGGGAGCTGGGGGTGTTCAGTCTGGCAAAAAGGAGGCTCAGAGAGACCTTACCACTTTCTACAATTACCTGAACGGAGGCTGTAGCCAGGTGGGTCTCATTCTTTTCTCTAAAGTTGCAGGTGACAGGACAAGAGGAAATGGCCTCCAGCAAAGAAGGTTTAGGTGGGACGTTAAGAAAAATTTCTTCACTGAAAATGTTGTGAAGCATTAGAACAGATTTCCCAGGGAAATAATGGAGCCGCCAGCCCTGAAGGTATTTAAAAGATCTGTGGATGTGGCACCTGGAGACATAGTTTAGTGGTGGGACTTGATGATCTTAAACATCTTTTGCAATCTAAATGATTATATCATTCTGCATATCTTTGGGCTATCCAGAAATTTTCCTCTGTTGACTTGATGCTTTTATTCACATTCTCTACTGTTCTCACTGGTGTTTACATTATTTATGTTGCCTTTGCTTAGGAAGAGAATCAGACAACACTGCTTAATAGAGTAAATATGTTACCACGCTGTAATACTCTAGTAAATGTAAAAGGTGTATCTCAGCACTATTATGGATGAAGAAGGCAGGGTATGCAATAAAAATTTTATAGCAGAGATGTTGTGTTTACTGACCTGTGTAAGCTTCAGGGATTTCATTCTACAAGTGTGGCAATAGATTAGTTTTGTAGTGGATGTACCACTCAAACTTGCAATCGATATCAGGGGGTGGTGTGGCACCTTGCATGTATTGGACTGAGCCATTCCAGGCAATCAGGTTTACATTCATGAAAGTCCTTGCTCTATGATATAATGTCTGAAGGTATTGTAAAATACAGAGGACTGCACAGTCCTCTGAAATGGACTGATCTCTCATGTTTCAGCCAGCTATATATGATATTTTCAGCAAGAACTCTTATTCCAAGCATATGAATTGGAAACCTGGGAGCCTCAAGGCACTGAACAGTACAAGAGCCACTGGTGGATTTGCATATCCCTCTCCATTACCAGGGAGCCAAGGGCTAGAATCTGTCAGACAGAGGAAGGTGAGAGTCATATTCCCACTAAATAGTTTGCTCAAAGAGCAAGTAATCTTTGGGAACTGGTCATATAATTCTCACTTATGCCATTAAATGTCCACAGTAGTCCACAACTGTAGTCTTACTCCTTGGAATGTCCAGTTCCAAACAGAAATGTGAGCTACAGGGTTTAGACACTTGCAGAGAAAGGTTTGGTCCATAATCTCTGGGTGAATTCACTCACTGTGCCAGCAGGAAAGGCTATGGAACTGAGCTTGCTGTTGTGGAGAGTCCAAGGAAGCTGCAGGAATTCCTACAATCTCATAGAAATCTTTGCCCTATTCACCTCAACCCTCACTTGGCACAAGCAAAGTTGATTTTTTTTCAGGTCTGCACATTGTTGCTCATTGTTCAGCTGTGCTAGAAAGCTCCCTAGAGAATATCATGATGTCTGGTAGAGGTGCTTCACAACTGTTTACAACTACACCAGTGTCACCACAAAGTATATTATTATGTCATGCTGAGATTTGGGATTTCTTTGTGGGGTAACTAGATCTTGTCATTCCCAGCCCTGAAAAGATAAAAGGAAGTTGAGTGGATGAGACCTGACTTTCCATTCCTTTCCCCTTCTTTAGTTGTACTAGACTGGCTTACATTTATGGAATTGACACATCCAAGAAGAGTGAGATTGATTACCTATAGAGCACTAAGATGTTGGCAAGAAGATTTATAGGACACTTTGTCAATTATACAAAGTTAAACAACATAACCCACTGAGCGGAGTTGAACACAACACAGTTCCTGGCACAAAAAGGAGATGGTGTGAAAAAAAACTTGTCTACTTCTTCCAGGATTCAAAACAGTCTTTACATCTGTTGTCTGTACAAGTTCTGTATCGCTGGCCCTCACAGCCAAGAAGAGACTCTGCATCTGCTCTGAAAGGCAAGATCTCCTCTGAAAACACTCCCCCAGCTCTGACAGAGGCAGCTCAGCCAGGACACCAGCCCTCAGCTTCTATGCGACCTGCAAATGGTGTACAAATGTACATCCCAGAGCTGGTCGCTCTGGGGATATCTATCCAATAGCTTAGCAGGATGTACCTCTCTTATCCCAACACAGCATCCAGTGTGCTGGAGATTCCCACAGTGTTTTTCAGGCTGAGCTTTATTTTCCCTCCTCTGACTAACCTGCTTCACTCACATTATGTGAGATGTGTTGACTCTTCACTGAATCTGATTTTGAATCTTCAACAGTACTGTCTTTTCAAGGCCATACACAGCCAGTTATAACATAGATAATAGTTAGGGTTTGCTTTTCTGCAAAGTTATGTACTCAACAGTCCATTAAATGAAAGCAAAGTGGTATCAGACAATTTCATCATAAAATTCTGATTACTTCAAGTTATTACAAGACAGAAAAATGTTTATGAAGATATTAATTGCTATAAAGATTTCATATGCTTATTGTCTTATGGAGCCTTTGTTGTGTGGACATAGTACTAAAGAGGCTCTTGTCAAAGAGGCTGTATTTTTAAAAGATAAAACATGAAAGATGAAAAAGATTTAATATCACGTTTGTTCTGAAATGATGGGGTTTTATAGCTTGAAAATTTTTGCTATAAAGAGAGAAGAAAATGAAGTGAGAGAGAATGTGGAAGGGATAGGAAAGAGAAAGAATGGCATCCACTGGTGTGGGGGAGATGAGATTGCAAGGCTGTCAAGAGGGTGGCTCCCATCAGATACAATCAGGACCACATGGGTTCCTAAATTCCTAAATCTTGCTTGGAGAGCCAGAACTGCTTTAACATCAGAGGAAGTTTTCTAAAGAATGTGAACACAACTGGTCTGACAAATAATTTGAATGCATATTGCAGTTGGTTTAAGTAAAAAATGAACATGGATTTTATGTAAATGTAATTTTGAAGACAAGAATTAAATAAAAGTAGAATTACTCCACATCATCAAACACCATCCAGATCTGAATATTTCATAAGGTTTGGCAAATGGCTTTATGATGGAAACATGAACTGACTACAGTAGTCATGAGTCCCTGTGAATTCATGTAAGCCAGAACTACTTCTGTTTACCATATACTCTGTATTGGAGCAAATATGCCTTCACTTACAAGTTTTGACTCTACTTTAAAAAAATTCTTTGTCTTTTCTATTTGTGATAAGTGCAGTACATATTCATAACATGAGTCCTAAAAGTTGTGTAGCTATTTAATAACTGACTTTTGGTATTTCATAGTTGGTATTTTATGGTGGGTACTGACAAACTAAGTAGGGCCCATGTGACCTGCTAGAAAAACTTCTGTCTAAAATGTGTACTACTTAAAATATACTGAGACTCACATGAGGAAGTACTGCAAGCCCTAGGATCCCAAACAAATCTCATAACTATTAATTAAGATCTCTTTTTAAAATATTCTCCTGTGAAATGAAACTGCATCTACCTGTATCTTCTCTTGGATGTAACAGCAGCAGTGGCAAGTTTAACTCCATGTGAGGGAAAAACCAATTCCTTTCACTCAGGGTAGAATTTTTTTGATTTTATGGCTAATATTGCATTTGCTTGCATTCAGCTCACCGGTTAAATGGCCACATACCTGTTTGTATATGAGGGGAAAAGCAGACATACAGGGAGTCCTCCCTGTCTTTGGAAATTGATATCCCACCAGTATGTACTCGATTTGGGCTTAAAACTGATGAACCATTCACTTTAGAGAAGATTAAACCACTGGGTTCAGAGAACCCGCTGTCTTCCTCAAAGCTTGCATAACTTAGCTGATAAGGAGAGCTTGGGTTTTTATCACAGAGTTGTGTGCTTGCAGGAGGATAGCTGCTCTGAAAAATTTTACCCCTGCCTCTATGAAAGCAATAATAATTCCCAGGTGAAATTTAGGTCCTGAAGGTAGGCTATACAGAATGCTCCAAAGGTCTAATGAGGTGGTGGGTGTATAAATTGCTTGGTACGCTGTAAGATCAAATGGAATGAGTATTGGTTAACATGCAAGTAGCAATATGACTGGAGTAATTACATTACTTTCTTTTATACTTGAAGCAGTAGTTTTCTGGGAAGCTTGCAACTGCAACAGGGAGGTTATCTCATGCCATCTCTGGATAAATGTACAGGTATTTACCTAAAAAAGCTTTAGATACAAAGAAAAATGAAAAAGGCTTAACTTACAAAAACAAGCCCAAATTAAGATAAGTTCTGTGACTCATATGAAAGTTATCTTAAATAACACAGCAGAAAGGCATTAGTCTCCAAGAAATAATTGTTTGGGTCATTATAACCACCAACACTCTCTCCTACCCCTGCCCAGCTTTGAATTGAGCAGTTAATCTTAATTATCAGCCAACACAGAATTGACTAGACCTAAACCAAATCCCCATTAACCTCTCCTGTAATGTGTCCTCCAACGAGGACCCACAGCTCCTCAGACCACACAAAAACCTGCTTACAAGGCAAACAGCCTCCCCAGATTTGGTAACCTCTAATTCAGCAGCTTGGAGGCATTTATCTCCCCTCAGTACTTGGTAACAACAAGCTGTGGAGAGGCAGTAATGCCCAGAGAGCACCAAGATCACTTATTCACATAGTCAGTATATTTGGTACTTACACCACACCTTTTTTTTTCTTCCTTCTTTTTAATCATTATTCATCCAGGACTGGAAAACTCCAAAACACATGGCACTTACTTTCCCCCCCCTTCTAAGACAGTAAGTGCAACAACAGTGTTAATTTTCTGAGGACTTTTTAAATTTAAACTGCCAAATATAAAAATTAATGAGGTGTGAAGAGATGCAGGCTTTTGCATCTGTCTATCAACAACTTAAATATGGGAAAAGAAAATAATCTACTTGAATAGCATCTGATTGTGTGTTTTGTTTTGATTCCTATCTTGGTTCTGAGAGGCACTTACTGCATAGAGAAAGAGAGCACTTAATATCTGGCAAGACCAGCTTCTGTGTCACAGTCTCTCACAAACTCTTAATTTTCAAGGACAAAGTTGAAAAGTAATGTTGCTACTGATGTTTCTTTGATAGTTCCAGCAGAAATCAAATGCAGTGGGGTAGGCTGGCATCCACAAACAGGTTCAGTGGCCTGAGATGCAAGTGCTGGCAGCACATGTGGGAACTGCCATTGGAGCTGTTTGCTTGCTCTGGTCTGTGTGTCTCAGTTGAATTGGGTTTGATTTGCTGCTATACACTGATGTTGGGTCTGAATCAGCATACAGCTTTTTTTTGGTCTGAACTGTAAAAAGTCTTTGATTATTTCTCCTGTTTCTACCCAAATGGTGAAAGTCTGTAGGCCTAAAACTTTCTTTTTAGAGATATTATTTTCCTTTTAATATTTATGATTAAGATGCAGAGAAGAGTGTTCCAGACTTTCATTCTTTCCCCTCTGGAGCTTTGTAAGAATCCTGGACAATGTTGGAGCTACTGTTTTGGGGTTTCTTTAATTCTCTGTTAATCCATGAAGCACATTATTCATCCTAATGTTGCACCAAACCCCTCAATTTTAATTAACTTCTTTAAGGACTTCGTTCTGTACTGGTTGACATTAATTAAGGAGTTCCATTGGCTTTAGCTATCAGTCACTGTATTTGCTTGGGGCTAGATTCACCCAGGGGAAGTGTTACAGAATTTGCCACTGAAATATCTTAAGCCAAGAAGGTGAGTCTGAACTTCCACCTGCTTCAGAAGCACAGCTGCTTGATGCAGGACTGCCAGGAGGGCTCAAGCTGTGCAGCACCCAAAGCCTCATCTGCTGAGAAGCATCTTTTGGGGGGCTGGTGGTAGTCAGAGGCTACCTGGGAGGCTCAGGATTGGGGTCCATCAGCCCTTCCAGTCTGAGGAGTTCCCTTTGAGGGCTCCATCACAAATGTTTGCTGACTGTACCCTCACCGCTTCCCCTCTCCCATTTGCCATCGGATGTTGTGGTGGTCAGTATGGTCTCGAGTGGCTGGAGTGGGAGAGACTCAAGGTCTGTGTGCAGGTAGGAAATGCCTTCTGTGAGCCCAGCAGAAGGTGTGAAGGAGGAGCCCAGTGAAGGGCTTTACCTGAGAAAGATCAGACTAAGTTTTGATCTGAGCCTACTGTTGTTATTGTGGCTAAAACACCACTGACAAAATAAAAAATTAATCCTGGTCACAGAGAGCAGACTGTGTGGCTTCCTGTTGAGATGGAACAGTTTGGCAAAGAAGCAGCAGTGTTACTGCCCCCAGAGTTCAGGTAAGTCTTTCTTAGATCTGACTCCATATCAAAGTATGCTGCAGCTGGGATGATGCTCCTTGTCCAAATATTTAGAGAGGTACAGCTCTCAAAGACTACTGGCATGGACACATCGTTTTTGGGGTTGTCTGTTGTTACTTTTTAGGTGTCCCTCCCTTTAATAGTGACAGGTGGAATATTTGCCTTGCCATGATAATAAACTGGAAACCTCTTGTGTGCATCTTGGTCTGTTTATATAAATAAGTCAATTTTGGGAAACAAACAATCTCTCCTCTTAGGGAATTTACTGAAGGGAATAGACATTTCAAATATACTCTTAATTTTGCCCATAGGAAAAAAAATAATAAAAATAAAGTAGTATTTATACTAGGCAGCAGCAACAGTTTTTTTATCTCTCTGACAAGTTCATTTCTGCCATATAACATGATCGGATAAAGCTTGTAATTCCATTTTTTTTTTAATTTACTTTTATTGCATAACTGTGCAAATCCACATTTTTAAACAGGCTGGTAACTGTTGCTTAAGTGTATATAGATTACATTTTTTTTTTTTAAAGCATATCTAGAAAGTGATACTACTTTGGAAAACCCTGAGAACTTCATCTACTGCATGTGGTTGATGTCCCAGTTAGCTTTTTTTTTTAAAGTTGAAATTTTTCCCTGGTAATTGTTTGTTTCTTTTATTCATTAACAGATTAGCTGGGTGGGTTTTTTGTTTTGTTTTGGTTTTTTGTTTGTTTGTTGTTTTTTTTAAAGCATGGCCAGATGAATTAGGCAAAGAGGGTAGAATAAAGTTTAAGTCTGTACTATTTTTGTCCAATAGTCATTAATCAAATGCATTTGGAGACAAACAGTGGCCTGATTCACTTACTCAATGTTATGCTGATGTATTTGCATCAAATTCTGAGGAGGTTCTCTCATTTACACCAATGTGAGTAAAAATGAAAAGCGAGTCTTGGATCTACCTGGCACAATCAATTTGTTTGCCAGGAAGGCTGGATAAAATGTAGATATCATAGAGGCAATATGCCTCTAGCTGCTGTGCTTACCACCAGCAGCTCAAAGAGAATTATTTAATCCTTGTTTGCATAATAACTTCTGATAAATAATTCAAGAACGTATGGCCTAAAGTTTTTTTAAGGCAGTGCCTGAGGGAGAAACACGATTCTGTTCCAGTTTTAACAAGGAACCAGGAACCCCAGCAGAGTTGTAAGAGCCATATTCCGGCTCTTTGGATGTGTCTTGGTGTAAAAGGTGCAGTGAAATGCAGAAGAGGACTTCAAGACATTTCATGGGGAGCTGTCACAAGAGGAAACACTCCTGTGCAATGCACACATTGTGTGTTTGTAGTGTGAGAGGAACCTGCAGGCTGGAAGGGAGCTCTTTGGTAACAGGACCTAATAGTGTAATCCATTAAATCAAATGTCTAGAGAGTGGTGTTCTGAAAAAGGATTTTTTTTTAATTTTTCCTTATCACAAGAAGATGCTTAACACAGACATGCTGGCAGTGAGTGCTTAAGATTGGCTTCTCTGTTTTTCTGCCTCTCTCTGCTTATCTTTACTATGTTGAAGTGATCCTGATTAAGGAATGAAAACATTATCATTGTCTTTGGCTACTTTTTTCTTTCATATTTTGTATTTATGGGAAATTATTTATTTATAGGACCAAACCAATTCTATTAACAAACATAATAACTTGAATTTATCTCTGTCAGATGGAGTCTGATACTCTTATTGCTTGCATCTGTTTACTGCAGTGAGGTTGGCTCTGAGTTAATACACAGCTGAATGTGAGTAAGGGGGCTAAGTCTGCTTCTTGCCTCATGGATCTGGAAGGGGAAAAACCCAATTGCTATAGTTGACAGCATAGGGAATATCATGGCAATTTGAAAACTATTTGCTCTCAGTCTGTCTTGGTTTTTGACATCTATACCTCCAGTGTCATATAAAAACCTCACATTTACTAATTGTAATAGCAATTAATGGGTGCTTGTTTGGATTTAAGTGCAAACCCTTGTTTGTGTTCAGCCAGGTCTCTGACCTGATTTGTTTGGTTTGTGTTATAGGAGTGTTTTATCTGACCATACTCTTCCATCAACTCTGCTTTTGCTTCTCCAAATGAAAGATAAAAAAACCAGTAAAGGTGACATTGACTTTCCTAACAGAAGGATCCATAAAAGCTTATCTGGAGCAATTGAGGTTTTCACCTCCTCAGCAAGTGCAACAGTGTGATCATTTCCAGACTGATGTATTCCACAGGAAATTCTGATTTATATCTCAGTTACCTCAAAATATGTTTGGATGTTACGTGAAGCTTCGTAATAAGCAAAAAATTACTTTTATGCTGGTGGTCCATACTTTTTTATAGAAAGTATTGCTGGGTGAATTTTTGATTGACTTTCTATCCCATTCCAATTTTAATATAATGCAGGAAAAGTGGGTCATCAGTGAGGTTTTACTGGTTTGGTAGAAAGAGCAACAACCTTGGGAATGTACTGTTCTTATGATGCAGATAAATCAGCTGGATTTTTTGAGAGATAGTACTCTTTGTTAGGCTACCTTTAAAGGGAAGTAAGCAATTTGGCAAGAAATTAGTTATTCTTACAGAAGGCCCATAAATGAAAAAAAAATGCAAATTTGGCAGAAAGGCAAAGTGAAATGTGACTGTAGTAATTGTTCAAACACTCTGCCAACCTCTTCCAGGCAGGCTGTTAAAATGCAAGTGTGGATGACAGCTGTGTATCTCCAGGTGAGGTTGATTCTGTTTGAAAATCTGGTTTTGTTCTATGTAGGCAATTTGGCTGCTTGAATTTCAACAAGCAGAAACCTTACATGTACCATGCTTTCTGTTCATTTTTTTCCCTGTGTGTTTATCTGCAGAATTCCCATTGAGACTCTTTTGTTATGATGTTCACTGGAAAACCCTTTAGTATCTCATACTGTGCTTGTTTCAAACCTGAGGTGTAACAATCCCAGTTTAATCTCTCCATCTGCTGATGGCAGAAGATCAATGCTGTAAGATTGTGTGTTAATATAAACCTCTGGTGTGTCGTGTTTGACATTTGCATTATTTCTGTCTTTCTGATTATGTAATGGAAGTCTGTCGTGGGATGCGGTTATACCTCTAAGTCATTTTACAGATTATTCTTTCAAGTTCTTTCTGCAGCACCATATAGTCTCTATCAGTGAGATTATACCTGCACCTGATGTTAAGTATTAGGGGAGTACCACTGAGTTTGGGAACTGGATGTCTCCTAACTCCTTTACAAATTAGAGTGTACGTGAGGAAAGCCCGTTGGCTGCTTAGCAATGATTGTTATGTATAGAAAGCATGTTTTATTCTGAAAAAAAATCCATCCTTGACTACTTGGAAACCAAACTGTATTTCAAAGAGCTTATGCTTTGAGAACCAACACTTGTCTTTATAACTAGATTGGTGGCAATGGTCCTCACACTGCACTTTGCTCACAGTATTGAGACCCACTTTTGCAGAGGTAATCCAGTAACAGGAAAGCACATGAAGTGAAGATTGTTCAAAGATATTTCTTTCTTTCCTGGTTTTGTTCAGTTTTTTAGTGTAGATCTTAATGTCAGAGCATACTCTTAGTTTTAGCAGTATCAGTGACCTGCAATTCCCTTGTCCCCCACGCAAGTGTTGAGCTTTTCTGAGGTCTCATGTTGGCTGATGTTTTAATGACTTCAATGACTTTGATCTCCTGATTCTCAGGGATGTTCATTTTACTTTGTATTAGTGATAGGCTGAGAGTGGGCTCGTAGCCAATTACTCCCTGACTTAAGTGCCATGCTGGAACTCACTTCTGCGTGAGTGTGTGAGGTTTGTCTTTCAAGGCTCTGTTCACATACGAAAAAGTTTCTCACATTTGGATGGAAAAATGCATTTTAATAGAAATTCTAAGAACAGGTAAAGGTAGTCTTCATTGACTGTGCAGATACAGTTGTATTATAAACATTTATAATTCTTCCACGAATAACTGCAATACACAGGTATTGTGAAACCCTGTTCTGGCACACACTGTCAAGGGAACTGTGTGGTCTGCAGGTTCCAACTGCTGAACTTGCATAACAGATTTGTCTTTAGTTTTGACTTTAAAAAAAACCAGAAAGCCATGCCTGTATGACAGACAAGACTGAAGTAGCAAGAGTTAAACTACTCTGAAGTGTGAGCATAAAGATTAAACACTTTTTACGATTTGAAAGTCAGATTATATTGTATCATTTGCATCCACAATATTTCTAGAACTGACAAATGACAATGCCAAATTGTTTTTTATTTCATGGGGAAATTCTTTGCTCTTATTTCTGTGAACTTTCTACCCAACAGGTTGTACAGTGGCAATGCTGGCTCTTCCCTACTAAAACCCCCAGTGTAATGTGTAAATCACCCTTGAAAAATTATGTTTGTATGTATTTATATGGCTTAAGACAGCTAAGCTTGTTTGAATAGATAAACAAAAGCAAGTTTTTAACATCTTCTATAGAAATCCTGTATTCCAGGCAGCTGCAACTTGTTCATAGCCCATAGGGATGGTTTTAGAGCAAACACACATTCCTAAGCAAAGACTATAAAGTATGTGTGTTTGAAGCTCTGTTTGACACCACAGAAATATTGATATGTTATTCAAACATTTTGCTACTATAAAGAAAAAGAGTAATAAACTCAATTTAACAGTAAAATTAAGGAAATTGCAGAACATTATAGAGTCTGATTTTGATATTTTGTCTTTTTTTTTTCTTTTTTTTTTTTTTTCCCCTCCCAACTTCCTAGGCTTCTTTATATGAATTGATTTTGTTTAAGTTCATCTTGGGCTGGAGCTGATTATAGAGAAGAACTTGTTGCATATTCACTGGTTAGCATGTGTAAAATATTTGGGTCACTTACTGAGTTTAGAATAAATTAACTTTGTTCTCTGAACTTGGGTAGTTGTTTGTACATACTTAAATAAAGCTAGATCTGCTTACCCCTGCTTTTAGAAGTGCAAAGATGAAGTTAATAAAGGAAGAGATTTAAACAGCTTTAGTTGCCTGTGTTTGTTGCAGTGGTGTAGCTTCAAGTGACCATTGCCAGCTGGGAGAAATGTTGGTACTTCTGGATCTGGCAAAAACTTGATACGATGCCTTGCAGTGCTGCTTCCCTGCATCCATTGTTTGGATCAACAGCCTCTAACTAGTTCTTATAGAAGAAGAAACCTCAGAATTAACACTGTTTATCAGATTGTGTACACTTATAATGAGGATCATGTCTTGTGATCACTTATGCAAGTGAGTAAATTTTATTCACACCAGTGAACTCGGTGACTTCACACAAACTCACTGTGGTTTGCCAGCTTGGGGCTGCCATGTGTAAATTATGGCTGCTGGATGTTTAATAATTATATATTTTTAATTAAATATTGCATATAAAAGTATAAATTATGTTTCCCTAGAGGCAAAGAATAATATGATACATGTCATTACTTGGATGAAGGTGCAAGAGTTGCAGGAAGAACTGTCATCATGTTTTCTAAGTGACATCAATTTGTGTGGCTAACATTTTAGTAATAAAACCCAAAATGTAAATCTGTAGCCTGCTGAGAAGGGAAGTCTACAGTTTCAATGAACACTGCAAGATCTACTCATAAATATTCATTAAACAGAGCCTTACTGAAAATGAAATGTAGGTGCTTAGGGTAATGGAATAAAAGTAGTTGAGAAGCTCTTCTAGGCATGTTCAAGAACGGGATAGGAAGGAGGGTAAGTAGCATGATGTTTATGGCTTGTTTTTTGATGGTAAAAGGGAGAACGAAAGCACTACAGGGTTAATGGCACTGGAATGCCTTGTCCTATTGCTAGTGAAGCTACACGAGCTTTTAATAGAAATACAGTGGGATTTTTGCCTCCCTGGGCGTGTGTGTTCAGTTACATCCTTCCACAACATTATAATGTTAGGAGTTTTGCTTCTTTACATCAAAAATAAAATACATATGAGTTATTGTGAAGCTCCTCAGTCAGAGGCTGGAAGGCCGTCTGCACACAAATAAAGCAGCAATATTTCTTTTACTTGGAATTTTATTTTTTTCTAATAAGACCCCAGAAATAGCAATTCATGAAGAATAGGTTCCACTGCAAATGCAAGTGACTCTTCATGTTCTTTGCATGACTGTAATTGTCTCCTCACACCACTGCTCTACAGCACCAGAGTGGTGTAGAAGAGGAGCACTGAGGGTGATTCGTTCTAGGAGGAAGCTTGTAACTGGCCAGTAGGCAATGAGGGAGGGAAATGGTTATACGAGTTGTACTGTTCCTGCACAGCTCCCTCAAAGTCAGTGTCAGTTTGTGTTCATCCTGCCTGGTGTGAGGTGCTTTACTGAGGTATCCAGGTCAGCATTTTGGTGGCCCCAATCTGACCATGTGACCAGGAGAGAGGAAGAGCCCAAGTCATTTGGGGCTGCTGCTGCCTTTGCATCAGCTCTCCAGGGAGACTGAACCACATGTGCTCCAATACTTGGTGACTCACTGGGTTGAAAATGGCCATTAGTGCCTCTATGTATAATTTTTACATTTACTGTATCTCGAGGTGTGCTGCATCTTTAACCAGATGGCATTTCTGAAAGTTTCAACATGATCTTGAGATAACCATAGCTTTGAATTATAGCTACCAGCACTGGTTCCTTACGATAAGTAGGCTGACAGATACTACTGGCTGCTAATCTCTAGAGATCAGTTTTCTCACAAAGGAGTAGCTCTGTGAAATAGAGAGAACTCTGCAGGCTGAGACAGATTCAAATAAAAGATGAGAAGGCAAATTTCTTCCCTGCATCCCAGAATGGGGAGATTTTTCCTTCCATTTTTTTTCTCACTTCCAGCAGTTTTCAGTGGCTTCATGGATTGGAGAACCTGTGCAAAATTTGAGTTCCCAGGTGAACATATTCCTCTTTGTCCCCCAAGAGCTGGCGGTAGTTGTGTTCCCTGCTTGCCTTGCTAATCCCAGTGCCTTGGGTTATCGGTGCCTCAGGCTGTTGGTGCCTCCTCTGCTTTTCCTCCTGCATTTTGTGCTCCCAGGTCTCCAAGCTAAGAAAATCTCCTCTTCATTCTGAGTGCAGTAACCTGAAAGAAAATGAAAAGGGCAGTCTTTTTAACACTGTGACACTGAACTTTTTCGTAGCTGATTCTCCTAAATTGCAGCCAGTGTCTCTTGAGAAGCAGACAGAATAGGTGTCAGAGCAGCTCCTCAAGTAAACCAAGGCATGGACACTTGGGAAAGCCAGGACTGATTTGGATAATCTGCCAACAAATCAACCTTATGGATACTCTCATCCCACTTGTGAGAGGATAGTGTGAGGGAGCTGAATCTTGAAGAAAGTATTTTTGGACAAATGTGTGATGTCTCCATGGCTGAACTGTGTAATTTTACCCTGCTTGTCTCAAATGACAGGTTGTCTGTTGAAAGAGCAGGTGGAGTCAGCTTTCCTCTTAACATCCCGTAGAGTTGGCATTGCTGCAGTGTTGCAAATAAATTATCTCCTGATGTCTTCATGGCTTGTTTAATCTGTGTTCAGATAAATGGTTCACATATTTATATCATGCTATCTGAAAATGGTAAAGAAAATGCTCATTTTACATATAGTGAATAGCATACAGGAGTTAGTGTACATTAAAATATCACTGCTCGGTTTTGACACAAACCATAAGTAAATAATATTTATTTGATTACCATGTAACTCTCTAATTATTTAAAATGCTGCCTTGGTGAAAATCTAATTAAATGTTGCAAGGCAAAATGATCCTTAGTCTTGGTTTACAGGAGAAAAAAATACTTTAATAAAGAATTCATTATGGACTATATTTCAGTAAAACTTCTGTCACTGAACTTGCTCTGTTATCTTAAATATAAATGCCAGAGAAGACAATAATGGAAAAGGGAAAAAACCCAAACAACAAAAAACCAAACAAACCCAAACAAAAATCACCTCCCCCACCCCCGAAACAACCTGATATGGGTTAGGCTAGTGGTAATACCACAGTACTGCTATTGAATATTCAGGTACAATGATCCTGTTGTGATGCTGAGTCTTGCCTTTAAAATGCTAAAGGCACATGGTAGCATCACCATGAAAAGAATCCAGTTAGGTTTTTATTAAACCCTCATTGCCTGCTCTGTTGCCCAAGCCCCAGTAAGAGGAAGGCTGCAAACTGGGGGCAGACACCAAACTGGTGGGAGCTGTTGGCGCTTTGCTGCTGCCACTGCACAGGCAGAGGCCTTGTGTCTGCAGGAGCTCTCACAGGAAGCGTGGAAGGGATGGGAGGAAGACCTGAGGCTGAGGAAGGGCTGCTCCTGGTAGGGATTATCAGAATGTCTCTCTCGAGATATGATGGCAGCTGGCTCTGAAGTGTCACACAGAGAGTCTTTATTGATATGTTATCCCTCTTATTCCACAACAGTACCTACATCACAGAACTGAACTTTAATTTTTGTAAACTTTCTCTAATTTTTTTTATTTCTTTCTCAGTCTCTTAGTATTCTGTGATAACTAACACTGTTAAATAGTCACCCTGCAAACCTTTTCAAAATGAGCTTCTGTACCTTTAAATGTTACATGGACTGTGCCAAATTGTCTTTCTGTCTCTGTGTATGTCTTGCTCAAAAAAAAACCAAAGAGGGGTAGGGGAGAACCCATAAAAATATATACACTGGAGACAAAAATAGTGACAGGTGCAATATTTTGAATCCTTAATTATGAATCTATGCCATGTCAGACAGTTTCTACTGCCCTTTGCAAGTCTGCTGATGTTGTTTCAACATAGAATCACAGATGTTGTAATTATGGGAATAAATTAATTCATCATCTTTTCCTTGTCCCTCAAAATGAGTATTATTGAGTTTTGAAGTCTTTTATTGAATTTTCCAGTCTTCCTCTGGTCAGTGATCTGTTTACCTGCAGAGCTGCCATTGCAGTTTATTTGTTCACTGTAACATCCGAACTAAACTTTCTAAATTGCCATTTTCAGCTGAAGATGTATCACAAGATTGAACAAATGACCTTTACAGTGTAACAGCGTCCTTTAGCCACAAGGAATTAGTGTGTTGCATCCATCATTCCTGCAGGCCCTAAGGTGTGTGCCTAGCTGTGTAGGCAATTCCTGTAATAATGTTACAGCCTAGAGAGAGGCACTTCTCTCCTCAGTGTAGCTATCACTGAAATTGGTACTCTTGTTTCAGCATGATTATTACAACCATGTGTTATGTAGGTGAAAGAATAACAAAATGTATTTTTGAACTACTACTTATCTAATTTTTATGATTATTTTGCCACCAAAGTTCTTGACTTACCCTACTTGTTACCCTGTGAATAATCTTTTGTTTAGATTAAGCAACATAGCTAAAGGCTTGAGAACTTAGTCTGAGGCTTTGCACAAATAATTAAAACATTATATAAACTGCTGTACGCAGTAGGATATTTTGGTCCTCTAGAAACTTAACTCTCAGTTGGAAAGAGAAATATGTACTTATTGCTTCAAAGAACAATTAGGTGCTTTTAATAACACTTGCAAAACTTTACATGCTGGAGCTAATAAAAAGGAATTTACTTTTCTAAGCACTTGTAAATGAACGACAATGCTTTTATCTGCAGCAATTTACAATGTGTACACTAACAGAAAGTAATGATTCACAATGAGAACTTCAAAGTGTCTGATTTAGCCTCCTAATTTTCAAGTCAAGAGGATTTAGTATTTACAAATGAAACTGCTAGTTTGTGTAGACTGATCTTGTAAGTTAATTAAAGAACACAACCCCAGGATGGCATCAACAAGCCCTGTGAATGTCAGTTGTTTATCGACAGAGATGTGATCCTGGCAAGGAAAACTGAAATGGGTGTTGCCAGAAGTTGTTACTTGTGCCTCACCTGGGAAAGGAGCATTAAAATCAGGAGTCACTTGGTGGGGAAGGGAAGTGACAGAATGTTACAAGGTGTGACCAGCTGGAAGAGAAAAAGTTGCAACAGTGTTTGTCATAAATGCAGAGCTGAAACAAAGTTGAATGTGCTGATCTAGTCCCTTCTGGCAAGTTCAGATGGTGTCAGCACATCCTCTGTGCACTATGGACAGACAGCACAAAAGGATGAGATCACACTTTTGAAGGCAGAGACTGTTGGTGGGCTTTGTGACAAGGCATGGTAAAAATGTCTCATCCTGCAAAGCAGAAAATAAAGAGAGTTGCTCTCCCAGGACTTGTGGGTTGCCCATCTCATTGTCTTTGGAGTGAAAGCCACATGTTGGTAGGTCAACCATTCCCTTACTCTCATGTTACATATGATACATATTGTTAAGTATAAATGTTGTCCTTGTAATAGCTGTGCTTCTGCACTCATGGTTGTGCTGGAGCAGTTCTTACAGCCCAAGCTAAGCAGGTTTTTAAAATTCACTGCCTCTCAGAGGTCCCTGTTGTACGGGTCATCTCCATTACCATCCCCAGAGCTGACTTGCTGGACTCTCAAATCAAATCTTGAAGTGTTTCAGTGGCTTTACACTAAATTTCATGGCTCAAGACTTGTATACCATACTGTTTGAGGATCTGCTTTTTTGAAAGAAAAAAGTTGGTTCTTTCACTTCACTGTGAAATATTTTTTTCAATGATTTATGTAATCTTTGAGCCTGAAGGAAGAGAGGGACTAAGAATAAAGTACACCTATGGATCCATCACACAGACTGAGCAGTCAAAAGCAGTCAGAAACATCAAAGAACAGTCTTATTTACAGTTAAATCTGAGGACACTTAGGCTGCTGATGACATTATTGGTATGTTTACTTGAATCTGAAATGTAGATGTTCCTGAGTTTGAGACCACACTGCGTGTGGCTGTGTGGGCATTGGTAATGCATCATGATTTGCATTCAAGCAAAAGAAAAAATGAACAAAGAATGAGTCACCTTAAAAACAGGAGAGAATGACAGTTGGAAAATGTGGATAAGTATCTCTAGCAGTAGACAGAAGTCAGAGTATGCCATTGACAGTGATATTATGCTTTTATTTCCATGAGAAAATAAGAACACCAGTCTAAAATGAGACCAGCCATTACAAGGGATTGGAAACTCTTTTGGCTAAGAGAAGGTTGAACTTAATGCTCTGTGGCTTCTCACAAAAGTAGCAGATATTTGTGTTTTGCTTGATATTACTCCACTTGTGTTTTGTTTGGAAACCAAATGTGAGGAAAAAAAAAGGACAAGACTACATGCCTCCTACTAATTGTAGAAATGTTACTTTATGTGGATTTAGGAAAGCACCTGCCAAATCTATCAAATTCCTGAATCAAAAATGACATTTACCTGAAGTCAGCCCACATGAAGGACTGGCTGGCTGATGCTGCCAAGGAGGGCTCTGAAGGAACAACCTGGCCAGAAATGCTGCATTTGCAGCCCCTTTTCATTTCTAATTATGCCATTCACCAGAGTGAAAACCTGGACCTGTTGCAGCTGTTAAATGTGTACCTCATACAGCCATTCCCCTTAGAATCATGCAGTACATCTGAATCTACAGCACAAATAAATAGAAATCTGGGCAAACCCCCAGCAATGCAGGACTTAGTTTTGATTATAAATTTATTTGCAGGGATAATGCTCAGATGGAATGCCTAGTATAAATCTAATGTTTGTGTTCAAAAGAAAATACTAATTAGGAAGGTGGGATACCTCTCTACACCCCTTTTCTTCCTTCCAGGAGAATGAAAGGAAGTAGCACTTAATGTGTTCTCATCCAATTACATTTATCTCTCTGGCTAAAATTATTCATTGATCACTAATCACTGGTAGTTGTTTACACAAAACAGTGCTTGCATGCAGCACACAGCATATTGAGGATTATTGCTGTAATAGGAGCTAATCAATGAAAACCACTCCTGACTCTCTTAATGAGGTGATAGTCAAAGGGTTTGTTTGTTTACTGCAGCAATAGATTTGTCAAAACAGAGCTGTTTGCAGCCAGCAGGAAACTGGTTTGCAGCATTAGATCGTAGACACCATTTTTCTCTTTCCCTATAATAATATTAAAGTTGAAAAATGATTATTCCAGTCCCCTTTTATTAAACAAGCTATTACAAAGGAAGTGAAGGATTTCTGCACCTTCAATTTTCCACCTAATAATAGTAAAGTATATCCATTGTTGCCTTGACAATATTAATGCTATTTTTTCCCCCAATGCCTAAAGCAAAGAGTCTTACCATTTTCTTTGCCAGGTTGAAACAAATTGTGACTTTAGAGTTTTAATATTAAAGACAGGTTTCCTTACTGGTTTTCACCGTGATTGGTTAATTCACAAGTTTGATATTTACCAGTAGACTAGATGTGGATGTTAACTAAATCTTCACAATAGCCTTTGGATTATTCTAGATAAACCGATATTTTGCACCAAGATGTATCTGTCAACTCCAGAACTCCGGGGCACCTTAAAATAAACATATGTCAGATATTAGGCAGAGTTAATGTAATCGACCTACTTCTAGTTTATCACGCCATGGTTCTGCCATTAAACTTCAGATACACACACTCTGGTATTTTTGGAGGTGCTGTGTTCTAAAGATCTGCTGATTTATTAGAGAACAGTGAATTCAGCACCCTTAAAAATAGATGAGTAAAGTTTTGGCTTCAGTGTGTGTTCATTTTTGTTTTCAGAAACGGATTGCAGAAATATCCCTTTCCAGGCATGTGCTCTGAATGTCAGGGTGCAGCCAGAGGCTTGCTCTGCTCCACCTCCACACAGCAGGAAATCTAAGATGGAATGGTCTTCTTTGGAAGACCCTTTAGTTAATTATTTTTAATTATTCATGCTGAAAATATTCCAAGTGCAACAAGAAGCTAAAAGTTCTTGTATTATGAAGATTCAAAGAGGCTTTGGGGACAGCCATTAATATTTGCATGCTGGATAGTTTGGTTTGCTGCTGCAATTATCTGAAGCTTGATCACTGTGTGTAATCATCATTCGTTCATAAAACTACCCAGGCCTGTCAGCACACTGCCTGAAATGAAGCTGCTTCTGCTTATGAAAAATTGAATGGCAGCTCATTTTCACAAAACATGACAAACATAAAAGAAATTATGAATTAATTTTAAACCCTGCTTAGCAGAGTCTTATCAGTTTGATGGAACCCTTTGTCTTACAGAAGTCTGGCATAAAAGCTGATATGCTTAATTAGTATCAAGCATCTCAAAATGTCTGTGACTGACAGGGTAGACCATTTGGTGTCCTCCCCCAACCTCCCTATGAATTGTAGTTCAAAATCCAACACTTTTCATTAGGGAAGCTGGCTAACATAACTTTCACATCAGCTTAAACTCACCACAATACTTCATCTGCAACAACAATCCCAAGGACTGGCAGAACCCAAGAAATCCAAGCTAAATAAAGTCACATTTGCTGCTGTGGAGTCTCTTTAGAGCCGAGATTGCAGTGTCCTTCTTTGAGAATATACTTTGATTTGAATGTGAATGTACTTTTATTTAGCCCTTTGAAAAATGAACCCACCTGGCACGAGAAATCGAGAGCTTCAAATAGGTTACCAGGCACCTCCAATAAGCACTTTGGAGGTTGTAGAGATTAGAGTGTTTTCTTTTATTCAAAAGTTCTGCCAAGATGTGAAGGGTGCCTGATATCCATAGGATTGAAAGCACTAGTACCTCATACAGTAATTCTTCAAATAATTATCTTCCAGGAGTATACTGAGGTAGGGGTGCCAGTAGTGTGAAAATAAGATTTGAGTCTCAAATCTTTCATTAAAAGACATTAACAGATACTGTCTGTCCCATAGAGAAAGGGCAGAAAAAAGTAGAACAAGAATATAGGCTATTAGAAAAAATTGTGTAGATTCTCTTTTTTCTCTTGTCGAAGTGAAACCTTGTAATTAAGTTCATCAAGGTAGTTCTTGAACTGTGATGATGTAACAGGAGCCTGACTTGAGAACTGTAGAATAAGCTTTAAAATCTTTAAATTTCTTTTGTCTCCACGGAATCTCAGCAACATCTAGAGAAGAAGGTGGGTATTCAGAAAATATTGCATGAAGTTATGCTCCTGCTATGGCTATTAAAGATTAAGTTGAATTTGGACTGTAAAATCTTCAGTGGATCCAAGTTTAGCTTCAATCTAACCATGTGGCAATCAAACTACACTTGGCTTTTGGATATTGATCAGATAATCACAGGGGTGCTGAACCTTTGGTCTGTGATGTGTTTTGAGTCTTTCAATAAAGACATTTCAATTCTTTATTGATATTTTTTGGACTTTCAATAGGCTTCAGCTATACCTCATATCCTTTGCTCCTACTGGCAGTTAACTCTCACTGGAGTTACTGGGATAATTTGCTGAGGAAGGAGGAAAGTTTAGGCCTTTTTCATGTATTTCTTTTTTATGTGCAAAGGAAGGGAGAAAGAGTGAAATTGCCCTCAAGTATCTGAGAGGAGAAATAAGGAAATCTTTTTTTTCTCCTCAGCTCTGCAAAATGATTTTCTTTTCCTCCTGTCACTTTTTTTCCCCCTTTTCATTCTTCTTTTCCAAGAGTCTTCTGCTTCTCAGAGTCTCTCAGACTGACTTAAGTTCATACTGCACTGGTATAAATGGTTACAGTTTATACACCTGCAAAGAGAGCCAGAACTTTGAAGTCCTGGTGTGATAGTTGATAGCATGATAGCTTTGATCATGCTGAGGATTATCTCGAGAAGATATCTCAAAAGTTGTTCTACTATCCTGAGCTTTTCATAAACCTTTCTGTGGCTCCCATAATGTGTTTCTTTGGTGTGAATTTTGGATATTCCTGTAGCTCCTACTGTGGTCTTTTCCTTCCTGGCAGGGCCATAGCATACCTGGGATAAGGAACTTCATTGCATTCCAGGTTGATCTTTTTCTTCCTTTCAGGCACTTCATGTCTGTTTTGACCATCCTGGTCTGTATCTAGTTTTCCTGTTACACTTAAAGTAAAAATATAAACTGGAGGAGCACAACTTCCTTCAGCAGAAGAGTATTATTTTGATGGTAACTGTGCTCTCCCCAGAGGAACTTTGGCTTGTCTCTAAACTGAGTTGTCACTGCTACTCTTCATTTCTCATCGTTTCCAGAATTACTATAGTGTAAAAGTAATTTCTGAAATACCATTAGAGATTAAGACAAAGCTTTTCCCTTTTATATTATATGGCTTAGAGAGTCTTGGTATATCTAACATTTGTATCAAGAGAAAAATGGTTTTTACTTACCTTACATTTCAAATTTAATAGCTACTTAAAGTATTTACTCATGATGTAGCTACCAGCAGAAAAAGCCTTTCAAAAATATATCGTTGGTAATGAGCATACTTCTTTTTTGTAATTTTGGGGTTTTAATCAAAGGAGAAGAAATGCAGCTAATGAGGCAAAACTGGGCAAATCAGTAATAAGTGCTGGTTCAGTCAGTGTGCTCAGTTAAAAAGTTAGTTGCTCCTGCCTCATCTCATGCCTTTGATTTCCAGAAGCATTGCAGGGATGGGTCCTGCATGTGTTCTTGTAGCCTGAATCTTCAGAAATTTGCTGCCCTGCAATTTTTAGGACGTTTTATTTGCCTTTATACAGGAAAAACTGATAGTATCATATGTTAGCACAAACATTTTAATTCTTTTAGGCACACGGAACAAAGAAGTCAAAGTTTTCACACATATCATTGTGGAGTATTTCTTGCATTGTGGAAACTTTATACCTGCTTACACCAACTCCCCTGTCTGAATTTGACAGGGATAAGGTTTTTTTTAGGGAGGAAAAGATTGGAATTGACTGTATTTGTAGTTCTCCTTGGCTCTGTAGAAATGCTCTGCTAAAAGTGGTTTGTTTATGCTGTGTCTCGGCAGTGTAAATGATGTGCTTCAATATAGTGATGGGCACTCCAAATGGTCAGCCTGATGTTTATTATGATTTTTATATGATCTTGAGTGGTATGTGATTAAAGGGATGATTTTGAAGTTTCACACTGCGGCTCTGTTAATGCACTTGGCAATTTTCAAGTGGTACAAGTGCAGGAGTCGTGGAGTGGTTCTTTATGCCCCTAATACAGCAAACCTCTAATGAGTAGCCCTTTTCCTTCTACCAAGTGCTGTATGCAGTTCAACCTTTTAATGGAAAATAGAGAACTTGATAACAACTTAACGTCCAGCCATGAAAACTGGAGTCTTCAAGGCTACCTTAAGTCTCCTTTCTCCCTTTTAGCTCTCTTGGGGGTTAGACAGATGATGTGCTAACCTAAACCTTCCCTCAGATTATTTACTTGGATTTCTGAGTCATACACACCCAACTGTGCTGAAGTTATACTCCCAGAAATGTCTGTCTGTCTTGGCCTCAATGGGAACATTTTCTTCCAATCTCTAAATTGTCAATTTGTCCTGGACGTGGAGCTTCTGTACTAAACAACAGGGAGTAGTAGAGGGCAGGACAATTGTACAGAGCAAGAGACTTGAAGCACCTGGCAAATATTTGGCCATGCAGTTCTTCCCACAGGAATGTAATCAGCTCCCTTCTCCCACCATCTGGAAGACAAAGCATTTTTGCCAGCAGAGGAACTTGCTCTGCAGTCCCCATCCTGCCTGCCTTCTGTTCCTTTCTCCACAAAGAGCATTTTCTCCCTTTCTTACTTAGCAGGCTGATCCAGAATCCCACGTGAGAAACTAAATGGAGGTGGGAGTATTGTGGGATGAATATTTCTTGGGTTTTGTTCAAAAAAAAACATGAAAAGGAATTACATTCTGCTCAAGCTTTTTCCATCCTTGAGAGCATTGAATGTGCTGACCTGTAGAAAATAATGGTCGATATTGGCTTCAAAATGAAGCTATGCTTTTTGTTATTCCAAACCGTATTTGAACAGCTTCCAAGTGATTTGGTAGAGTTTCGTGAATGCAGCTGAAACAGAATGGGGTACAATAACTTTGGGTTTATTTTGTCTTGTTTTCTCATCACCCCTTGGCCAGAATTTCTTTGCAATGGAAATTGTGGTTCTGTTTGAAACCTTCTTTGGTTGTGTGTCAGAGACATGACTCGTCTGTGTAATGCACATATTACTGGTCTGCATTAGTGCATCTTGGTCTGCTTATCTGTTGTCAGTGATCAGATATGTGCCTTGTTTGTTAGCTCAAAGAGTTGATTAGAGGCCTTAGTCCTGCAGTATTAGTTTTGAAACTTCCTTGTTGCATGTAGTAGGTGTTTTCTTAAGTTTTTGAAGAATGTAATTAAAGATATGAGAGTAAATTACCATTTCTAGTTGTTGTTGATGTGTTATTGTAAGCATACTTAGGTTTTACCTTCTGCCCCTTAGGTTAGGTGGGCTCCTTATGTAACTTGCAGGTCGTAGGTGCTGTTTGCAGTCATGCAAGTGTGTCTCAAGGCCATGGAAATGCACCCCCCAGGTGCAGTGAGTTGCAGGGACAGGGCTACAGGATCTGTTCGTGACTGCAGGACGACTCTCCTTTTCTGTTTACACAACTGGAAACTGGAAAAGGTCATGAAGATGTGAAATATGCACATGGTTTAGCCTCTGAAATGGGTATTCACAGTTACCTTTCACCACCCAAGCTGATTAAGGGAATGTCAGGGGTAGGTTGGAGGGCATGAAAACTTTTAGTTATGATGATGTGAATGGTAATGTCAGAGTTAATGTTACAGTAACCCCCTGCTACTTCCAGGGCCACTTAAACAAGGTCTGAAGGATGTGATGCACTGTAGCACACCAAGGGAAAAAATGCTGTTATTTAACGGCATTTAATTAAAATGTTTCCCATAATAACAATGCATGCATCTTTAATGATCATGAAAACTGTTTCCTTTGCCTGTTCTTCATTTTGAACAACAGTTCTCAATTACAGAATTTTTATATATAGAATCAAATATATGTGATAACAACTGCTCAGATGCAAGGAGCTGATGTTAAAATATTAATATTGTAAAATCAGTCTTTTCTTAAAAAAAATACATTTACTCCAGAGCAAAGCTCAGTTGAAGCAGTGTTACTCCAACTTGTCCTTTTATCCATAAATAATGGATTTTCAAAATGGAAGGACAACTTTGTGAATTGTTAAGGGCAAGAAATATTCAAAGATTCAAACCACAAATAAAGTATTATTTAAAGCAGTTAGTCAGATGTTGGTTCTGGGATTTTTTGGTTTTAGTTTTCACTCTTACATAGCTCTTGATGTGCCAGTTGGTTCTAGTCACATGCTATCTTCTTATTGGTAGTATTTCCACTTCACAGAGAAGACAGATGTGGACCTCTGAGAGGGGACTGGAAATCAGATAAAAGAATAAGACTGACAGATGTTCAAACTGTCAAGCCTAAACTGGCTAAATCTTGGAAGTGTAGCACTTGAGATCCCAAAGTCAGCACAATCTGCCAGAGATGTTGCTGGTGTAAGTGGCCATTTGTCTTGCACAAAGACAAAATAAAGGGGAACTGAAGGCAGTTATTTATTAACTTATTATTTGGTAGTTTGAGGCAGTTCAAGTACGTATCCAAGTCACAACGTCCTGGAGTTCTTTCTCATCAGTTCTGAACATACTTTGTATAAATCAAGTCTTTCTGCAAATGTTATTTTGGTTTGGTGTGTTATTTTTAACCTCCCTTGCTGCAATGGTGTCGAAGTGATAAAGCTGGGACACGCTCGAGGGCTCCGTGGGAAGCAAGGCATGGATAGCTCAGCCCTTCAGGATGCTGGGGCCAGTCCTGCAGTCACCTGCTGAAATCCAAACAGGCATCATCCTTCTGAACTTGCTTCCCTCCCACGAGTTGCTCAGCACCTCATTTAAACCACGTAGCACAACTCCTGGTTCATCTCCCCTTATAAAACAGGAAAGGAAAATTTCTTGCAGGACCAGTGCCAGCCCAGTGGGTGGCTGCAGGAGGGCACTGCTGGCCTCTGTCCCCAGGTATGGCCACTCTCCTGCTGCACGACATCACACCCTGCTGAATTGTGCCAATCCAACAGCATCCTTGCAAATTAGGTTCAGATAATCAGATGTAGAAAATAAAGTAGAAATTATGGTAAACCTCCTTTTGTTTTTGTTTTTTTTTAAAGCAACTGTGTAAAAATATTTTGCTAGCAAAGTGATAGAGGTTAAGCAATATTTACCTGATGTAAAGCCTTTAAAATGCTTACCTTTCTTTAAAAGAAATATTATTTTGAGAAACTGTCCTTCCAAGAGGACTTGTTAGCTATGTATCTTAATTATGTGATAGAAATGTTAGATCCAAAAGTAGTAACTTTTCATTGTTATAATTTTAAGTAACCAGTGAACTGTGAATATATTCTAGTTTCTTTCTTAGTTTTCAAAACCTTTTACTGGTTTATTTCAGAATTTACATGTCTGTCTTCATTGAAATAACAGTGTCAGAAAACTTTGTAAGGAAGTTATTGATCCAGAAATATGAAGCAGAGCAAGAGTGAGAGGAAGTAACAGAAATTGCCACAGTGGATTTAAAAGACTGCACAGGAGGTTTAGAACGAACAGATGTGTTGGCATTAATAATGTTTTACCTGATTCACTGTGCCAGTGAAGAAAGGGGTCTAATAAATTCCATGTCTTCCCGTTGAAGTATATTAGCCACCCATTTGCTGAGAGATTTTAATTTGCAGAGATGTGAAATGGTATTTGACCCAAATGTTTATTGAATACAAATGAATGACAAATATATATGCATAATCTATCTGCAGTTTTTAAGAACCTTTACAGAAAAAAACTTCAGTGGAATCATTTGAGGTCTTTGTTTTGATTCACATAATGTAAGAAATCTACATGCATATTCTAAAATCTACAACTAAGCAACTAGGATTTTCCTTGTTTATCTCTGCCTCTTGGATTCAGGTTGAGACAGGAAACACAAAGTGTTCACTTTTAATTATTAATGTGGTGGCTGCTGCGTGTCTTTTTAAAATTGAAGTGGAATTGGTAAACTGAGGAGAAGGCTTTCAAGGAAGGGTGAAGTTTGGTTATTTGAATTTATTGTAACCTATTGTTATCATAGAATCATCTGTGAGACAAGGGACAAATTTTTACTGAAAGATATTAATGCACTAAATTCTGTTGGGATTTGTAGCTCCATGTTAAGAGCAAAACGTATGTTGAGTAATGGTGCACAGTGGGTCTGTTTTGCACTTACCTGGGAAATCCAGTTATTACTGTATTTGGATGCTGTTAGAATGGAAATATTATGAAAAATGGATCTGACCCCATAGCCTGAGCCATCCAGTGTAAGGTATGCAAGGATGTTACAATTTTTTTAATCTTTTTTACTTGAGTTAAAGTTTTAATTATAAATTAGGAAAAATATAAATATTGCTAAAATAACTTTCTGAATTCCAGTCAGTCCCAAGAATGATCACCAAGGAATTTGATTAAAAGAGTCAGAGCTGTGCTAATGGCAGTTTTCTCCGACGTAGTAAAGCCTTTATTAAAATTCCAATTAAAATTCACCAAGAGGAAGGCTGCTGTTTGTGCTGCTTGTCCTGGGAGCCACAGGCATCTGTGTCCAGTGGAAAGGGGTTTTTTGCTTGTTAATTCTATTCACATTTTGTGGTACTAATGTATAGGAAGGTATGGAAGCAGGATTATGGCTTGAGGGTTCTTGGGTAAATAGTTGGTTTCTGTAATGGTGTTTGGACTGTGTATGTCCAAGAGCAGGTTAATGTATTTAAAAGGAATTTATGCCCTTTGGTATGTGAAAGGATTTAAATAACAGTAAACCCTATGTCTTGGTGACCATTTATGTCTGTAAAGGATATGCTCACTTTGAATGACCCCATAAACACTGATGAAGCCAGGCTGTATTTTCTTGAGATCTGTGCAAAGTTAATATTTGAAGAAGTTGTGTGTGAAGTATTGCCATGGAGAAGCAATGTGACTGCAATTTTCGAAGGTGTAAATATTGTATAAGGTTTGTAGCCAGTGGATCCTGCTAACAAATGTGTGTCCATGGCTGGCTGCAGATAAGTGTAGGAAAGGCAAGTCAGAGGAAAAGCTCTCATCCTAAGTAGTTGTATCAGGCACTGCTTTCCAATCTAGTGTCCTCTAAGCCAAGGGGATGAGGAATAGGATTGCAACCTTTTAGGATTTGCTTATCTGAATGTTTATATTATCTTAATGATAAGAATATTAGACTTCTAACTAGGACTTTGTATTTCATGATGATACATTTCACATGGAAACATGTTCTCTAGCACCACTCAGGAGGATGTATCTAGCTTAAGATAAGACTAGAACATCTTATTCCCCACTGCAGAGGGACTCTACAAAAGTATGAAGTGATAGGACAAGGAGGAGTGATTTCAAACTGAGAGGGCAGGTTTAGATCAGACATTAGGAAAGAAATTTGTCCCTGTGTGAGTGTTGAGGCCCTGGCACAGGTTGCCCAGAGAAGCTGTGGCTGCCCCATCCCTGGAAGTGTCCAAGGCTGGGTTGGATAGAGCTTTGAGCAACCTGGGCTAGTGGTAGGTGGCCCTGCCCATGGCAGGTGGTTGGATAAGAGATGATCTTTAAGGTCCCTTCCAATCCAGGCCATTCTTTGATTCTGTGATTCTACAATTTGTTTTCCCCCAAACTTACTGGTTTGCACTAGCCCAGAATGGCTCCATATTTGCTGGTCTCAGGCTGGATGGGATTGCTACTAAAAGTAATTTTCCCAAAGCAACCTCTGTTATTTTGGCAGCTACCCAACCTCCCAACATCCAGTGTGGTTTGGGCATCACTGGGGCACATCATGAGTGTTAGCCCAGGAAGCTGCTTCAGATGATGTCACATAAACTTTTGCACAGGTCAAGGGCAACTGCAGCTTTGACTCTGCTGCTTTTGGGTGATTCCTGTCACAGGGCTGTTCTCTCTGGCTGGGAGTGTTGCCCTGCACACCTGACCTGTGCCTGTCACCTCCTGGAGGGCAGAACTGGCCCACTTGCCCCAGCCAAGGGGAGCCCACAGCTGAGGAGAGGGTGCTGCCTGGACACTCGTGGCGTTATTCCTTCTCCTTGCTGTGACTAAGTGCACAAATCCCTCGCTGGCTTTAATGGAGTTTACAGCAGTTATTTAACATTATACACAGAGCTTGCTGTAGGTGGCAACGGTAGGATTTGCTGAATTCACAGGTTTGGGAAGTGTAGCACTAAAACAGCTTAAGGCTTCATCAGTTCTAGTTCTGCCATTAAGCATTGCCCCATTCTGCAAAATGAATATGGATGACATCTGAGAAGGTTATGCTAATTAGTCTAGTTGAAGTCATTCCATGGCTTAGAATGCGTAAATTAGTATTTTTAACTCTAATTATAATAGGAGGAACAATTGAAAGCACCTCTAAAATCAGAGCATCGTAAAAAGATATTGCTAGCCTGTAAATGTGGCTCTATATGGTGATGCTAATAGAGTATGACATGTTATTCTAAATATCTCTTTTTTGAAAGATATGCAGAGTTAAGTCTAATATATACATTTAATTTATGTATTTGCTTTACTCCTGTGCAAGCAAAAGGTAGTAATTTATCGATATGATACTAGAATATGAATATTAGGAACTAAGACTCTTTAAAAATACAATTTTGTCTTTTTAGGGTTGAAATTAGGTCTTTTAGAGTGTTAGATGCAGACCCAATTAATTATTTCAAGTTTTCATTTTCTAGTTCAGTGTAGGTGATCTGCTCAGTTGAGCTAGTCTCTATTTGCATGATTAAACTACCATGGGTATCTTTGCTTCTGAGATATTTATATACTCTGCTTTTTCTACAGTATCATGTGGAAGCCCCAGGTTAACTTTGTTTGCTCCACAGAGAAGCCATTATTCCTTTTGTATAATGCTGCGTTCATGCATATTTGTTAGAGTTCCCAGTCTTTTCTTATACAGTATCTGGAGGGGAAAAACCCCTAAGCTTTCCCCACCACCCCATTTGGAAAGCCCCTTTAAGACTGAAATGTCCAAAAGTCTTTTGGAAGAAAGAAAAATATTTAAATGTATATCTTAAAATTTTGTAGCCACAGTAAAACAGAATGCACAAAGTCTATAGATTATGAAAATAAAGTAAGAGGTTATGGTGCTTAAAATAATTTAAAGGTAGGAATGGATTGAAGTGAATTAGCTTAAATTGGAATTTCTGGTTGTTTTGTTTTGTGCCCTGTGATTTCATACATCATAACACCAAGAGACCTAAATATACATCAGGAACCCACTATTACAAAGAACCTCAGGTCTAAGACAACACATGTGTCAGGATGTATTTGAGTATCAGTGGAGATGTCATTATAGCATATTTAGACATTGCTTTGCATTATTTATGAGTAATGATGGAACAACTGAAGTTTCATGATAGGTTATAGAAAAAATAGTGGAAGTTAAGATTAATTATTGGACCAATTTGTGCTATGTTGTCATCATCGCTGAATTAGCACCTAAGGAGTTCTATTAAAGGCTCAGGTATGTTCACCTTAACCCACATACCTTTGTGGATTCACAGAAGGAAGAGCTTTTTGTGGAATTTAAAATCTTGTTCAGAGAAAGCTTCATTTGTATATGAGATTATTAACCATAAAAATGAGTGAGGAGACAACCCTGAGGAGCTGAGGAGAGAAGCCTCTGAAGAGCCATGGAGGTGGACCACCCTGGCAGGAGAACAGATTTTAAAGCAAGCAATGGACTTTCTGAAGTCATTATTATAATTTCCAAATCCACCGTTGTTTAATCACTGCAGCAGCTACTGTAAAAAACACATATATAAGCCCTGACAACTGACTGGGATGGGCAGGTGCCTCTGTGTCCTCCCTGGGGGATGTGCGTGCCACATTCCTGCTGAGCCACTTGCCCCTTTCACATGTGCTGCAGATAAAGACATGCACCACCTGAGGAGTTCAGAGAACTCGGAGAGAGAATTTCAACCTCTGCCAAGCTGTGCCACCCAGGCTGTACTGTGGCTTTAAACCTGGAACACTTGGCATGAATTATTTTATAGGGATAGTTTAAAGAATTTATTGGATTGAAACTTTTGGAAACATTCATGCATGCAGTGCAAGAGGGCTTTAGTGTCTAAACCAAAGTGATAGCCCCATGTGAACTTTGATTTAATTCTTTTATATCAGGTTTTTGATATGTTTCACCCTGGCTTAACCAATTGTTTTAAGGGCAGTGACTATATATCTTTTCTGTGATTATATTTGTGAGGATGAATAGATGTAATCTCTGTAGTCTGACACAGAAATGTTTATCTCTGTAAAAGGCAACCTGGCTGGAACTTTTTGTCAAAAAGAAAAAAAGAAATGAAATTAGCCCTTTTTTATTTTTAATATGATAAAAGGTTTGCTTGCATTGAGTTTAGAATTAAACTTGGTTTTATATTAGGAGATTCTTTCCAGTAATGTATCTCAGATAAACAGCAAATCACAGACAAACCCATCACAAATTCTTTAATCATTAATCACTTTTTAAACTAAAGCCAAAACCTCCAAAGGCAAACATTTAACTTTGTTAACTGTGTTACTGTATGTCAACAGTTGATAGGTTTTTCTAATGATCTTAGATGTGTCATGTTCTACTTAGAATTCTCTAGTGTTTCCATTGATAAATACCAAGGCATAACTGTCATTTGCATGAATGGAAGCTGCAATTATAAATGCACTTATGGTCCGTGTTAAAGTCAAGAATGTAAAGAGGGATGTTTGCTAATGTAGAAATATAAATAATGGTTATGAATGTTCACTGTCTTGCATGGAAATTATGTCTCAGACCATTTGAGAGGCATTTTACTTTTTAAATAATAGCATTAGGAGGCTGAATTTATACTATTTGCTATTTTGCAATTAATTTAGTGATCAGATAAATAACTTTGTCAAGAGCTGTGTATCCATTTATCAAACATGACAAAAAAGTGTGAGAATTGACCTGGCTAATTCAAGATTTAAGGCTAATGAAGACCATTTGAGAGTAGTCTGCACCTCCTTAGGGCTGTATCCTCTATCAGTCTTTTTGTATTATTATCTTTGGTTAAACGTATATAGTTTAGGAAAGATATTGTTGCTTTCAAAGCAGAAAGCTGCAGTTTGTGTTCCCCAGAAACTCCCAAACTCAAACCCCAAACTTCCACACTTGATTGTGAAATGAAATTTTCAAAACTTCATCCACCTACTTGAGAAAATTTTGATATTAAATTGACGCTAAAATACAGGGATCATTTCTTTGTGATCTTCTTAGCACTTGGATCCCGTTCCTGTGGGATTGCACACAGTGAAAGCCATGGCTTCCCTCTCAGTTGCTTCTTAACTATCCTTCCACCGAAGAAGACAGATCATTCCATAAAATTTCTTTTTAAAATCTACCTGCTTGGATTTCTTAGATGGTCATGCAGTAGATTGACCATAATGAAATAGTTGGTGAGTTACTTGTAGGATCTATTTTATGGCCAGATGGTGTACTTTGGAGTCTGTGTACTAAAGTTGGCACTGTGGATAAGTTATTGTAATAAAAGCCAAAAAGAAAAAAGGCTTTTTATTTTTTTAACTAATTACTGTAAATAAAGGTCACGCAAAATTTATTTTAAAATATATGTTAGCAAAAATTATGTACAGACATTCTTTGAAGTAAGTTAAAAATTACTTTTTAGTGACAGTCCACGTTGTTTAGAATTGCTTCAAATACAGAGAGCAGAATTTGTTTCTCTTTTTTTCTAGGTTTGTCTTTCATGACCAAAGTTATAGGATTAATTTATCATGTATTTATCAACTACAAAATTATATTTGGTATCTAGACTCTATATTAAATATGTTACTTGTAAACAGAGGAGACTAAGAGTCATTTTAATTAGGAATAAGGAACTGAATTACTGAACTAAAAAGTACTGCCTGAATCCTGTTTCCAGCTCCTTACAAACTTCTCCCAAGAAGTTGTTGCTAAGGAACACCGTGAAATGTGCAGCTGCTCCAGAGCTGCTTCCCCTTTACCCTTTCTGACATGTTCATAATTTAAAAGAAGATTTGGGGTTTTAGCAATATTTCTAATAGGTGTTTGTGTGCTTCCAGTGTTTTAAGGAACAGACACAGAAATAATGGATATTCTACAGATTAATAAATTACATCCACTTTGGAAACACGGAGGTTGTATTGTCACTTCTGTTTAAAAATCAGGTTTTGTGACTCAGATTGTTAGAACAATTCCTCAGAACCAAAAAAACTACATTTCCAGTTTCCAAAAATCCATTCTAATTGGTTTGATGCATGAGCTGGAAGAATAATTGATTGACATTAAGATCACTAAGAAAAGATTGAGCTAATAGAATCAGATTAATGGGAACATATGGTAATTACAACTGTGAAAAAACAACTTAGAATTTATAATGTTGCCTTGGGGCAAATAATCAGATGTGTTATCAATGAACAATTGGGGTTGATAAAAATCATCTAGTATGTATAGGATTACCATGCATAGTTACAGATGTGTGTGAAATGAAAGATTTATTGGAAGTTTCCTGCCTAAAATATGCGTGACATGTAAACACATTGTTTGTGATAACAAATAAAATCAAATCAATTCCTGCAGAATGCTTCATGGCAGAAGATCAAAGTTTATGTATGCTAGTCATTAATATTCCATAAAAGATTAATTTCATGCCATTTATTGCATTATAGTAATCAGTTTCCCTAATATGTGTGTTATTAATGAGTGTTCCTTTAACAGCTGGCAAAAGACTGATATATTAATGATAGAGGTAACCCCCCTCCAAACCTTATAGCTATAAAGAGCTATGCAAGAGCTTTGAAAAAGTAATATGTGACAAAATAAAAGTAGCAGAGACTTAAAACATAAAATTTCAAATTCAGTTCCTGAGGGCTAGCAGTTCTGGAGAGCCAACGTTTGGGGAAGTGCAACCTTTCTCCTTCCAATATCCCCATCCCTCCAGGTCAGATTGGAGGGTCACAGCCCATTCAGAGGAATAGTGGAAGATACTCGAAGTGTGTGCTCTGCCATGGCGTGGGAATGGACAAAATCTAGGGAGAAGGAAAGATATGACAAGGACTACATGGTTGCCATTATAAAAGAAGAGAAATTGCTGTTAGATATTCTCCAAATTTATTTTGAAAAATGGTGGTTTATTAGTTTTCTTTAGTAGTATCTGTGATTGCAAAATGTGTTTTGTCTGTCCTTGTGCAAATACGTGGTATTGTGTGTCTGTGCAAGGGTGATCCATAAGAAAGTGCAGGTGGGAAATTGTGTTTAACAATAATTTGCCATGTATATAGTCTCAGATGTTGAGCAAGATGCTATAACTCCACCTCATGAGAAATTCTCTTACTGAAGTTAATAATAAAGGCTTTAATGTCATTACTGTAGTGCAACTGGACTCCTGCTGCTTTCAGAAACAGATGCAAATTATCCTAAGCCTACCTTCAGCATCATTCAAATGCCCATAATCTCAAGGAATCTCTATCTTCCAAAGACAGCTTAGCCTTTAATTATTGCATCATACTGTGAACACAGGATCCAGCATTGACTTCAACAGGACTTGTTGTATCTTATTGCCTGTAACTTCTTGAGTGTTAAGACTCTTTACCAGCATCCTGTTCTAAAATGTCAATCTTCCTACACCAGGATTTGGATAGATTTTGGCATGACAATGTAGCTGTCTCTATCTCATCATAGGACTTTCTTGTAGCAGTTAGTGAGGTTTTATTTGTCCTGCAGTGATCAAATAGAAAGATGCAGAATTCAAGGATCCCCAAACAGGATATCAGTGGTAGATCTATAGTTCCGTTACAAAATCTCCTTCGTGTTCAAGTGCAAGTGAACAGTCAAGGAAAAAAAAGACAGGGAACAGAAGAGAAAACTTGGAATTTAAAAATCACATGAAACTTATGTTCTTCTTGTAACTCATCACAGACACAGTCTTGCTTTCAAGTAAGGGTATACACAAATTCTGGTAATGGATCTCCTCGTTTGGCAGAGACAGTCATGTCCTAGTATAGAGATCAACAAAGTCAAAATAATAATAGATTTTACTAGACAACTGTGCAATTTAGAGCTGGCCATTGACTTGCATTAAAAGTGTAGTTTCTTTTATTTTTAAGTGAAATATCTCAATAAGGTAAAACTACAAGTCCCTCATTTTTCATGCTCCCATTACATCTTGCTGCTGTAAATTCCATTCTTCAGTTCTCAGAGCCTGCATTGAAACGTGTTTGGAAAAAAAGATTCCTTGAGACATTTGACAACCCTTTTTTGTTTCTACCTGTTGTAGTTTCCTCCAAAAACAAAAGGAAAATTTCTGCTTCTATAGAAATTAAATTCCACTTTAATGAAAGTTTTTGTAGCTTCCAAGGTCCTGTGCTACTGGTGGTGATAATGTGGTTGTTTACTCCATTGGCTACTTGATTAATCCTCATTCACAATCATAGTTACAAGAATATTCACCTTCTCAAAATAATGTCATTATGATTTAAACCAGGAATTAGTAAACAACTCACAGATGTTGTGCAAAATGTTTGTAGGGTAATAGATATTCATGAATATTTCATACAATAACCCTTATTAATCTGATTTTTTGAAGAGAAAAACCAAAATTATGTTTTATAACCTGATGTTTGGCAAATAACACAGTTTGGTTTTCCTGGCTGGTGTCAGTGATAAATGAATCTCCCTACATGTACTTTTTTCACTAAATATCCCAGAAAGAAGCTTTGCAGAATCTTTAAATATCATCAAGGGAAATGTTTTTTTCTTGTGTGTGCTCGATATGATGGGACTAAAGAGCAAAGGTGACAAACTGTAGAACAGGACCTCAAGAGGTTCATTCCTCTTCCCAAGCATAGCAAAAATTCCTAGACTCTTCCCATGAAATGTGTTTTGGTTTCAAATAGTGGGGATACCAATTGCTGGAATAGTCTATGCTTACATAACCATACCATGAAACAGATTTTCTGTCTTAATTTATAAATTTAAAGGTGTAACTTGGTTGGCCCTGTTTTGAGGAGGTTGGACCAGATGATTTCCAGNGCAGACACTTCTTGCATATTTAAATGTCACTGGTCTGGGTCCTCTTGGTCTGATCCCATTTTAAAATAATAAATATCTTCTTGGAGTTTGTTGGTTGAGGTGATGTTTTTCCAGACTTGGGGTTCTCCTACAGCTTTCACAGAGTAGTGAAGTTGGATTGTGTAGTCTATATTACAGCAATACAGTTAACCATACGGAAAGCTTAGCTTGTTTTCCATACATAGTCAGGAATATAACCCCTTGGGATGTGTGTCTTGTCTGATTCAGCTGAGGGACAGTGACCTTACGGTTCATTGTAGTTCTGAGGTTTTAGGATTCTTTTGAAAGAACGGAGGTACAACCTATTATTGGATATCCTGCTTATGTGCAGGTGGTTATTTTTGCTGAAAGTATAAAAATTTATGACTTGTCTTAGGATTATGTTCTGTTGCTTCTGTTCCTTCTCTGAGGCTGTATTTCTTTGTCTTCATTCTGAAATTGTAAAGTGTTACATTTCTGAAGTCAGAATACAAAGTTACACCTTCCCTTCTCATCTACAAGATATGATTGACTTATGAGTTGAAATAACATTGCTCTAAGTCATCTTTCAAGTGCTTATAGGTAGTTTTATCATTCTGATTACTTGAAAATCAATAAAGTGAATCAGTCTAAAGTGAATGGTTCTTCTGTTCTCCCCATTCTTGACAGAGAAAAACATTTGGATTTACTGAACTCTTGGCATTTAGTAACTTTACTTGTCTTCCACAAGTTCTCAGAGGATGTGGATTCAGTGAGGTTCTCATACTTTCTTTTGTCACAAGTGGCAGCAGAAAAAAGTGTAGAATCTTTGCCATAAATGACTTGTTGATCTGGCATGAAGTTATACAGCTGAGACAATGGACTTTATTTTATTTTTCCAAGGGAGCTTGATGTGAACACCAGAACCTTTAAGATTTCCATGCCCTGTCAGCCTTGAGGGGAAACAGTACCACTACACTAATGAATTTAATTTAGGTATAACTAGATTTTGTGGGGTGGTCAATAAAAGGAAACTGTTACGCAGACCATTGAGGGGTTCTTTGGTTGTAGTTTTGGTACTAATTTAATTTAGAGAAACTCCAATGAACTTTAAAATAAAACTTCTCCTTAAGCTGTTTCTGCTTAATGCTCTCTTAAGTAATGGAACTATAGACCCTGTCTTGTAACAAATCGGATTTGATTTTTTCTATCACAATAATTCGATAGGACAATTCTAGATTTCATGTTGAGGAATAGGCCAGGCTTCCCTGAAGTCTATAAAATCCTGTAAGTTTTAAGTGGGTCTAGAAGAAAACAAACTTTAGCTTGTATAGTTAGGCTGCATGAAAGGCCCTAAAAGAGGGGAGCTAGGGGAAAGATGAGTAATGTGCATAAACTGGAGCATCATGTAGGATTTTTGAGTTTTTGGGCACCAGGATCTCTCAAGTTAGGTCACCATATGGATTGTACATTCTGTACCTCTGAACAGTCTTAGGCAAATCCTTATCCAATTCCCAATACTTAGCGATTTGGTTTTGCAGTCTGACACACATTCAAACCTGAGTAAGTTCTATTGTGACTTACTTTATGCTCCTGATGCACTTCAGGGTGTGTTGTGTTGATATATAACAGCTCCTGATGGCACTCTTGTATAAATTTTTAGTAATAATTTTGCTATCAAGAGCAGTCTGTCTGTAAGTTCCCCAGTTTGTTTGTGGGTTGTGTGACTTGTGTAGGTCTCATGTCACTGCAGCTATAAAGAACAGGATTTTATCCATCCCATGTAGAGAGGAAAAATGCATTGGGTGATATCTGTCCAGTTCTTGGTACTGTGTCTGTGTTGTGGAATGAATAAAATGTTCTCACTTGACTATTAACCAAAGTATTTAAGCATTAGCTGCTGGTTTTGTTGATGCAGGATTTGTTTTGCTGAGCCTCGTTAATCACTTCCACAGCTCTGTGTGCAGCCATATACACTCCGGTTGCCATCAGCTCTAGAAGGGGTGGATGCCCTTGTCAAGTGCTTAAAAAGCTTTTCCTTTTCACTTTACTGACAGAAGTGTTATGAATTTAGGATTGGATCAGAAAGTTATGAGTCAAGATCCTTCATGCTACAGTTTTGCCATAATTTATGCTGTTGCTCTCCTCTTTTGCCTTTATTATCCTATTTAAAAGGTTGAAAACTCTGAATACAATTAAGTGGCTTTTTTCCCTGAGTTTTAATTGAGATGCTTGACAAACCTAGAGCCACAACATTCCATTTTTAGTACTGCAAGGTGGTGTTTTAAAAGAAAAAACCCCCACAATTATGGTATTTGATAATTCGTATGGAAAGTCATCAGCAAGATGCACAGCATTTAAAGGGCCTAGGTTTGCTCATAAATGAAAAATATAAAGTGTTACAGTTAAACTTTTTTCTTATTTCCTTCAGCCCATTAATACTAGCAATGTCCTGATGAAATTCATTCATGTTGCCATCCTTGAAAAACTTGTAAGCAGTAACAGAGTCCATTTAGTAATTAAATAGCCAAACTATGCATATTGTTATGCTCTTATTTCACAAATTATCCTTGCCATTTTCATAGTTATTGCTTTTGCAGTTTTCTTGTTGCCTTAGTTTTTCTAGTGCCTTCCTTGTATACATATAGCTGGAAATAAGTGCATTCTTTGTGTTGCAATTGTGTTGGGGTTCTATAAATAGGAAACAGTACCTTTTTAATGTGTCATGTGCCTACTGCATCATTTCAGAAATCATTTGGAAAAGAAAAATATTCATCTGTAGTTACAGCATATTGCTATAGACAGTTTGGGCTTGCAGTATTTATCTTGCTTTGTAGTGAGAAAATGTCTTGAGTTATTTTTCTACACTTGTTTAAAAAATGTGAGGCAGTTACAATGAATAATTGTAAAGTTTAAGAGAACAAGAGGATCTCTAGGCCCAGTGGATAAATAGTCCTTTTCTTTTTATTGTTTTTTTGTTAAAATATGTAAATAAGCAGGAGAGATCCTGCAGCTATTTTTGATGGCTTTTGGTGTCACCAAGTGAATTTTAACATTGTTATGATGTGTGACCTATATACAGTGAAAAGGTGACATTTCAGCTATGCTGCCTGGAAAGCTTTAGTTGTGTGACAGCTATACCTTAAAATTCCATGGTATAATTCCTAAAACAAGGTTTGTGGGCAGTTAGCCATTGTGAAATTCAGGAAAGATTAAAACAATAAAAAAACCCCAAACCCCAAATCTCCACTATAGTTGTTGCCATACAGAATTCAGGTGATTAACCCCAATGTATATGTGGTGTCTATAGTACCACTGCAACAAGGTCCAAAGTGTTGTGGTCATCAGCACTGCAGCTTAGAGAAACCAGCCTACCACATACACTCTAATCATGCTTTGAAGTCGGTTCTTTGACATGTGTAGCATTTTTCTGAGGTCTGTTGTAGTACCTTTTGGTCAGTAGATGGTGTAGCGGGTTGCAAACATGTTGTTTTTCCCATGTGACATAGTTTTGAGCAGTACTTGAGTTAATAATGTAAAATTATTGTTAGGACATGTTTAATTTGTACATTCAGATCAAAGCCATTAGGCTTCAAGTATGATGAGTTATTTTTAAATTTCATAAATCATGCATAAGAGTGACAATGGACATAAATTAGCAAATACACAGTAACATAAGCAAACTTGGATAAAGGGAATGAAAATGTTTAATTGCTTAAAGTGGAGAGATATAACTTTATTGAAATACAATCAACAGATATGTTGAGTTTTTCTAGTCGTTCTTCTAAAAAAAATCTAGAATCAGAATCCGTTGTTACTGGCATGAATTGGGTCAACTTTTTTACAGAGTTCTACCAAAAGGACTTCAGTTTATTTCCTTCTGTATGCACAGCACTGTTGGTCACATACACTGGTAAGACTGAAGAAAAGGAAGTTAACATGTCAGCTAGCACCAACCCAAGCCCTTCTGTGATTCTGTGTTGAAGAACACTGTAGTGAGATGCTGCTGCTTGATTGAATCTTAAAATTACATGAAAAGGCCCTTATGATGTACTCAAGCTTGAACTCAAGGACTTGCAAGTCAGTTCGGTATTTAAGAATCAAACACATCATTTAGAATCCACTGAGGTTCAGCATCTCTGCCCCGCTAATTAAGGCTTTGTTCACCATCAGCCACATCTACACTGAGCTTTTCATCTCCTCGAGTGGAGGAGAGAAGTTCTGTTTGATGTGTGATGCATTCAGTGGAGTTGGATTTTCCTTTATTTGAGCTATCACAGGCTGTGATGTGACACTAGGACAGCCTTTGGCTGCAGAGACCACTAGAGGATGTGGGAGCATTCATTTTCCCTCTGTGGGGAGGGAGACAGGAGATGGAACATGACTTGGCAGGGGGCTTTCTTTTTTGTAATAGTCTTGGCTCAGAGGGAGCTTTTTTGTTAGACAGATTTGCATGATAGTCCTTTAGGCCAAGAAAAATAATTGTTTCTGTGTAGCATCTACAACACAATCAAACCAAGAATTCACTGCTTTATGTGGTACATATTCCTTGTAGTCAATGTATAGCATAAAGCTTTAAAAATCACCTGAAAGTATCGTGTGCTCCAGATTGTCCTTGTTTTGAAATACTGTAGGAATAATAAACCTGCCTGTTGAATGCTGCACATGTTCTTCTGAACTGATATTTTTCCTGTAGTACAATGCAGTTACAAATTTTCCTCTGACAGGTTTCTGAATTGCTTATTAGGTAAATGGCTTATGGTTAGTGAAACATACAATTAAAAAATTGAATCTGTATGAGCTATGGCTTTGCTTCATCAATTTTTCTCGTTTTCTGAATGAAAATTTATGAATTTATGGGTGATGTATTGTCTTTTGCCTTCAGAAAATCAATATTATGCCAAAAGACTATTGCAAAAATCACCAGATCCTGTTTTTGTTGAAATAGACCACAATTTTCTAATTAATTCATGTGAAAATGGTGTCGGTTCTAAACTGTTAAATTCAAGAGCTATTGCTTCCTCCCACCTTTTAAGAAAAAGAAAATTACAAAAGACTTGACATCTATTTTTTGAGAAGTGGCGGGATAACCAAAATTTAAACCCTGAAGGTCAAATGTACTGTGGCTGTATTGCTGCTCAGTTTGGTGCCAGTGGAGGAATGTGGATGCTTGAGCTGTGAGATTGCTGGGGTTTCATTACATAACTACGGCATATTAACAGGAAGCCATTAAATACAATTTATGTGTGAATAGCCCAATTGGTAGGCACGTTGGCTCCATTGTGTGAAGGATTAAATAAATGTAAGACTTCCCCATTATCATTCACTGAGTATGTTATTTTTTATTAAGTTTTGCTTGAAGTGTGCATGGTTATAGTGTCAAATGACATGTCTGCTTCCTTAAAAGCTGAGTCTATACTGAAAGAAATTGTGCTGTAAAGCTTATAGCATTGTTAGTTCAATTTTAGACATTTAATTTTTTTCCCTTTTGCACATACCCTGTATATTTGCATTCTGCTGAGCAGCATGCATGTTTGCAATTTTGATCTAATAAATTGTGTGGCTGTTGAGGCATACAAGTTTTTTGTAAGTACTTTCATAAATCTCTAAATGTTCACTTAGAAATCATGGAAATACATAATTTTCCAAGAAGAGAGATACATGAGTAAGAATTGTAGTAGCAGTTTAAAATCTTCTCAACAGCATGGCAGAGGGTCATCTGTGGTCTCACATTCCATGTCATAGCCATTTTCAGACATTAAAGTTCTAAATTACTTTTTGTCCCTCNGTCAATTTATGGCAATTTATTCTGCCTTTTTCCCATTTGCTAGTCTATAATTTACACCTCCATTTGTCATCTGTGTTTCTGGCCCAGGACCTTTACTAAATATACTTATACTGAGTAAACGAAGCAATCTCTGAATGGTGCTGCTTTCCTCAGTGGGTTGGCAGAAGCATTCTCTGTAGCGTTAGCTGAATGACTTTCTTTGGCAGGTTGTTTGTGGCAGTTATTAATCCTGTTTTGTTGCCATTGCCATTTGAGGATCTTAACATGAATTACTGCTCTTCCATTGTCTTGCAGAAAAGCATGCAAATATATTGTAATGAATGCAGTGGTCTTGCCTGTGTGAAAATATGCTCAAATTTCTAGCAGGTTAGCCCAATCAAAAAAATATTAATTTTAAGAGCCAGTAACTTGGACAATGGTGTGGTCTGGAGGCTGGGAATGTGCAGTATGTAAGACTTTCCACTCACCAGTGGAGGCACAGAGAACAGGTACAGGTCACCACGGCACAGCTTGGCTCAGGCCGTGGCCACCATCCCCCCATTACTGCTCATGCTGCTTGTTCTGGTTCAGCTGATTCCATGTTGGGAAGGTTTAGGCAGAAACCTCTGCTCTGGGCTCAGCTGAATTGCTGATCCTGGCCTTGCACCAGGTCCCAGTGCAGGTCCAGGTCCAGCAAACGTGAAGGTTGTTATGGCCCTTCTGCCTGACAGATGTCCCCTCTCCTTGTGAGCTAATGACAATTTGTCCTTAGCAGTTTAGTGGAGCTCAAGCTGGAAATGTGAAGCAGCATTCTCACAGAGAGCAGCACTAAAAAAATTACTGTGTTCATTTTCCCTCAGCTCTGGAAATAACAGTGTAGACACATAATCCAACATTGCTTAAAATAAGCTCAAAAATCTTGAGAGAGGCTTCATATCTACAATCAAATCTGCAGGCTGTTTCTTCATAATTATCTGGTATTTTACTAGTTTCTGATGCTGTATGTGCCACATCTGAATATATATGTTCCTGAGCCATCTTGCTGAGATAATAGAATTTGATATGAATAGATTTCTTTTTACATTTGCAGTCTTATTAGAAAATTTTAATAGTAGTTAATACATATATTGCTTTACATTTTAAAGAATAATCTCAATAAATAAGGGCTTTCAAAGGATCAGAAAAAATGGCATACATGCTTTTCCTCATACCTTGTTTCTTTGAAGAGCACTGAAGGAATAGAACTAGGGAAACAGAAAGATCATCATTAGACAGAATAAATAAATTAGTCAGAAGAACAGATACAATCCTCGATCTGTTTATCATTTTCAGTATTTCATGTCCTTTATCACAAAATAACCAAAAAGTTGACTTAAAGACATGTTAATGTTCATTTAATTGATGGACACGTGAGATCATTTGTGAGGATAAAAATACTATGAGGTTTGTTGATGTGTGAGGACCATAATGTCTTTGACAAAAGCTTTATTGTTCATGGTTTTCTTTCTCTGTTTGTGGGTTATTTTGCTAAGCATGGTCAAAGTTTATGCTCAGCAAATAAAGAAAAGGACATGGCATGGGTATGTTTTCCTCTTTAAAGATCTCCATGAGCAGGTAGGAATAAAACTTTGGAAAGTGAGCTGTCATTGCTGCCTTTCTCTTTCCAAGAAATCTTATTTTGCAGTCCACAGAGCCAATAATCTTTAAATCATGTTGGTCCTTCCTTTCTCCCTAAGAAGTACAAAGGGAAAAGACAGCAGAAATTCTAAGTGGCAGGAGAAAAAAAAAGAAGGGCATTGAGCACATATTCCATTAATTCTAACATTTGAGAGGTCTTCTAGATATAATATTTTGGCAACAGTTTATAGTCTAATAAATGCCAAAACATTTTGGCCTTTTCATAGGCATTGCTAATGAAAACAACAGAAGTTCAGTCAAATATTTTCCGTGTCCTTTAATTGGGCTAAGAAATAAAATCCTGATAGCTTTGGTTGCTTCCACTTTCTTTTTGTTGCTGTGGTTTCTGTTGGCCTGTGGTCAGTAAGGGAAGTGATGATGTGGAAAGGATCCTTCTGAACATCAGCCAGGCATATTACCCAAAATATTTTAAACTCCCACAAGCCTTAAACTAAAGCCAAGATTCAAATGAGCAAGTTCTCATTGCCCTCATGAAAATTAGCACATGCGTTCTGCAGGTCTCCTTCCAAGTGATTTCTTCTGGCACAGTTTCTGAAGTTATCCCTGGTATAACCTACCCTTGGAATCAATGAAGGTTTTAGGGTATCCTTTTTCAATGATCATTTCTCCAAATTACAAAGCCAGTTTACATAATTTGAGTGAATTAGTAGTTTTATAATTCAAAATTATCTTTATTGTTGGTGCTCTGTGTAAAAAATACTGACTGAAGCGAAATTTACATATTTTTTTCTATTTGTACTAAAATTTAAGTCTTTTAGTTATGAAACTGGAACGTTGGTTCAACTTTGAAAGTGGTTCCAGTATCTTTTGAAAAAACCTCAAAAACTAGAGCAAACAGATTTTTTGTTGTTCTTTCAAAGGATGATAATTTGTGTAAGTTCCATTTTATCTTTACAGATGTTTAACTGCTTAAACATCACCCCCCTGCCCCCAGTCTGCCTGATGAGGTAGTTAATACTGCGATTCTGATTAATTTTTTTTTCAATGTAGATATCTATTTCATGGTATATTTCTCTTCCCAACTTTGCAATTAGATCTGCTTTAACAAGGAAATCTATGACAGTATCTATTTGAGGCAATCCATCTAAACTCGTAAAGGATTCATTTTACATTAGCATCCATGCAATGTTCCAGCACAAGTACTAATTGGAATGCTTCAGCTGAGTTGAAGTGACCGTGAATATGCTGCAGTACAGTGACTTTCACCTTAATCTTTAGTGGTTGAATTAAATTCATTGCCATCTGAGCCCTGTTCTCCCATCAAATCACTGCTTGAGTACATGGGGCAGAAAAAAACAGCTGCAGAAGTCTGGTTAGGAAAGTGCACATAGATGTGGTGACTTGGAAGTCAATCTAAGTTTGTGAAGGGAAAAGAGGAGACTGAGGGGAGACCTCACTGCAGGTACAACATCCTGAGGAGAGGCAGGCACTGATCGCTGCTCTGTGGAGACCAGGAACAAGACCCCAGGGAATGGCCTGAAGTTGTGTCAGGTGAATTTTAGGCTGGATATTAGAATAAGTTTCTTCCCCCAGAGGGTGGTTGGGCACTGAACAGGCTCCCCAGGGCAGTGAGCTCAGCACCAAGGCTGACAGAGTTCAGGAAGCGTTTGGATGATACTCTCTGGCACATGGTGTGACTCCTGGGGATGGTTCTGTGCAGGGCCAGGAGTTGGACTCGATGATCCTTGTGGGTCCCTTCCAACTCAGGATATTCTGCGACTCTGTGCAATGATAAAATTATTTTGAATTTACACAATAACTTTAATTACTGAAAAGCAAGAGCCAGATTCGCAGTTGCCTGAGCATCTAACTGTGCAGCAGGCTGAATTTTCATAAGGCACCTAACCAAGTTATGAACCTAATTCTCTATAAAATCAATGTCTGTAACCTGTTTAGCTGCCTTTTAAGCATCCCAATACCTTCCTGTTTACCTTTGAAACTGCTATTAAGTCCAAATCCCATAACTCAGTCACTGAAGCCAGGGAAGGTGTCTGTTTGTGTTGGGAAAGGATGCACTGAGACTTTTTTTTCCAGTTTGGCTGCGAAAGGTTCCATTATGCCAAAGCAAGCAGATCAGTCACAGTTTCTTGATTTTTGTAGGCTACACAACACAAAATTGGTGTGCACTTCATGCTGCAAAGGAAGCCAGTTCGATAAAAATTGTATCAGTTCAATCAATAGTAATGTTTCCTCTGACTAAAACATACTCATAAGTGTTGTTTTGAAAGAGCAGATCTTAGAAAAGTCTCTACCTCTGAAGAACCGGGCTCTTGTTTGATCTCATGTGTATTTAAGTATCTCTTGCCTTTTTTTGCCTGCCTGTACATACCATGTATTGTTTCTGGAAATACAGCTACAGAGAGATGCTGTTTCTGGGAACAGTGTTAGAGAGTTGGTAAAGTTGATTGGTGACTAATTAGTGTCATTCCCAGACATATTATCTCCAGAAGAATTTCCGAGAAGGGACTGACCACATGGTGTGTTGGTCTATGCCCAAGTCATGTTGGTGTTTTGCTCCCCCTCCAATAAGTCAAAGTAAAGGCTGTGACAAATGGCAGTCTTGAATTTGGTTGGTTTTTTTTCCTAACCATAATTAGCTAAAGCATAGCTCTGTTCCCTTCATTTCAGCCCTTTATCATATTTTGTGCCTTTGTTACAGGAAAAACACCAAGAAGCAGAACCCTGATGGCTTAGTTGGCTGCCTGCATGCATTACCTCTGTGCACGCAGAATTAGACATTATTAAATAGGACATGTACATTTGCGTGCCTAATTTACAAAAATATCTGCTCTTACATGGGAGAACTGGTCTTGTGTCACATCTCTAATGAGTCCATGATGGATAAAAATAATCAGTGGAAGACTCTAAGCAAATAAAATGCAAAGAATAAATAGAAAAAGATCAGGCAAGCAAAACAAGCATGGCTAAGGGAAGAAACAGTAACAAATTATGGTTCAAAATATAGTACAATTTTTAGTTTGTTGGAAAAGAAAATCCAGAGGATGGTCTGGATTTTGTCAAGCTTTAATGTTCTTCAGTTGCAAAGTTTGGGAACGTTGCTGCCAGTGGCAAATGTGAAATGTTTGTTCTTGCCTGATGAGGACTGAGCTGTGTGCAGGGAAGGGAATGCTGGGGATGTGCTGCAAAGGAGGAACATTGTTGGAGGCTGTGCAGTTGCATTACAAGTGCTGAAAGAAGCCTCATAGCCTGGAAATCAACACTAAGCTTGTCCATTCTCTTTGGGGATTAGAGAAATTTATCTTGGGAGCATTGTTAGGGTTTGCTGTTGCACACTGACTGAACTGGCTGCAGCAGCACATCTGCCCTGCTGTTGGTAGCAGAGATGGGCCTCATTTGGTGGGTATCTGGATACACTACCTTGGATAAGGTTAGGTGATATTTTAATCCATTTTTGTCTTATTCAAAAAAGCATCTTTCATAGGAAGGCATGCAATTTGAGTTCATAGTATCCATTTGAATGTTCTGTTGATACAGCTATGCTAACATAGTTTTATTTCTAAAACATCTGTTGTTCTTCTGCTCTTCCCTAAGGACTTTTGATGATGTGGCCATTTGGATCAGCTCTGGATATGATTTATTTATCTGTTTGCTTATTGGCAAGGCTTTAAAATCAGCAAATCCAGATAGACTGGATACAATTAACACAGCCCAGAGCCAACTCCTCACCAAGTAAATTTTCTAGAATATCTTAACAGGTTTAGATAGCTGGGATAAAATAGAATATCAAATGTGTTTTGCAAGTACCTCTGTATCTAAACTCAGAGTAGGTATTTATGTGTCAAGGAAAAGTATCAGAGTCCATTAATGTTGTGAAGGCCCAGGTTTTGAGGGAATGGGATATTGATTCAGGGTTTCAGGGTATTAAATATGGTTTCACCATTAGTTCACTGAATAGTATTTGGTCGAATAACTCATAATTTAATACTATCTTAGTGTGTCTGAGAATTTAAAGACTGTAAGGTTCATGGTATGCAAAGCTAAATAGTTTCTCAGCACCTTTGTGTCCCTGACTTGAGGGTCTCTCTCACTCTGCCAGCAACCTTGGCAGAGCACGTCATGATCATAAGTTTTTTTTCTTTCTTTCAAGGACACAAGTGATGAGTTGACTTAGTAAAATTTTTGAGCAGGCAGCAAGGATGCTGATACTTTTTTAAAAAATGTCGCTACCCTTCTGTTCCCAGCCATTTACTGCAGAGAGTAATGAAATAAAACACTAAAAATGGTCATGGAGAATCAGTCTGGATTGTCTGCAGCCCATGCATTTAAATCGCCATGAGGCCTTCTGCAGTCCCCCAGTTATCACTGGTGCACATGTTCAGCCTCTGCTGCCTGCCAGCAGCAGTTCAGGAACTTCTGCACAGGCTTTGCTCCTGAATCAATCCATCCTAAGCTGCTAGTAGAGCTACTGATGTATTTTAATGAATGCTGTTTCACATTTTTCCCATTTATACTGTATTTTATATACTGTCTTTAGAGATTTTGGTATTCATCTTATCTGGCTTTAGAAGGGTACTGGAGAATCTGGTAAATGACAGCTGCTGCGTTTTTAGATTTTGCTGTAAGGTTTCAGCAAGATAACATTGCAAGAGTAAAGGGGTTTTTTTGGTTGAGTTTCATCTCTTTTTTTCCTGGTTTTTTTTTTCTTTTTAGAACTGAGGCCTAGGACAAATTATTCTGTTGTTTATCAAGTAAAAACATGTGTATAAAATTTCTAACAAGGCTAAAACCAATAAGAAACGGGCCTGACATTACATGAAGTGTAAAGGTTATTTTTCCAGTGAAATACTTGATTTAAGCTGAATGCCAAATCTTTGAAGAGAAGGGACCACCATGACTCATGAAGTTGATGGTCTGCAGTGGTGCAGCCAACCAAGTTTTTAAACTCCTTAATGTTTCTTACCTCCATCACTTAGAGAAAAGCTGTCTTAGCAGTTCATTCAGACCCTGATTTCATTGCCAGCTGGTGTTTATTAAAGACTACTTATTCTTGTGCTTTAGTTTTTCACTTCCCCCTGCTCATATTTATTCCTTTCTTCCTGTCTTCAACCCACAGTGTGTTATATTTAAAAAATAGGTCACTGGCAATTTTTAAGAAAATGTCCTGTCTAGATTATGGAACAGATTGATAAACTGCAAATTGCAAAAGCAGCACAGGACCTTCAAACAGAGAGAGTCTCCCTTCCAGTAACTGAACATTTGGTTATTTCACTCTGGAGGACAGAACCAGCAACACAATTAATATTATAAAATCTTGGAGCTTCTAACTTCAAATTTACCATGACATTGTGCACAAAACAGTGATGCACCACATTGCAAGGTCTAGATATGCTCTAATTCCTCTGTGGCACATATCCCAGCAAAACCCCTTCTGCTTCAGATCTACAGCTTGACAGGGAACAGTGTCAGTGCTGAAGCGTTTTCCTCATTTCTTTGTTTTCTTGTAGAAAACCTTCTTGGTTTTTTTATTTTCTTTGATTTCTTCAAGAAAACAAATTTTCTTTTAAATTCTGCAGAAGGTCTCAGATGAGGGAATATTTTCCTTTATGGCTTTTGAATAACAAATTTTCCTGATGCAACCCACAGAGAGCAGTCTTGTATCTGTGAACTCCGAAGTGTCTGTCTCTTAACCCTTCCTCTTCCTCTGCTAAATGAATATCTTACCTTTGCCCAGCCAAGGGAGAGTCTTGAAATGTCTAAGCTTGAAGTTTGAAAGACATAACTAAGAAGTTCATCACTTGTACAGCTTAATTTGCTGTTGTGTCACATCATAGTATTAGTTTGAAATGCGTACACATCAATTAAGTACCACTTTCCCTGGGGGCAGGTAAGTCTTTGGCCTGATTATTCTTCCTGCAGTAACAACAATAGACAAGTCACGGGAATGGTAAATTCACAAAGTTATTTCAAGTTGTGTACCTTATCATGTACTTTTTTGTTGTTGTTGTTTTAAAATTATTACTAAAACTCCTTGATCTGCCTTTTTCTCATCTTGCCTGTGTCCAATAAGAGTAATTAAAACTGAGTCTCCTGAAAGTGGCATGTGGGAGGATATTCGTTTAAGAGCAAGATAGAGATCAGAAATATCATTGTGGGTTTCTTTCAAAGTAAAACACACGTGGTAAAAATCAGATTAGATGCAAAATCTTAGCACTTCAGATGTGGCCACCCGCATATTCAAGAAAAATTATATTCCTCAAAACCACAATTTTAAGCATATTCTGCTTTTTGGCTTATATTCAAGTTTAACATTATTTATGTTGGTGGTTCTCCATTTATTATGATTTTATTTACATAATTTTAAAGTTGACTTACCTTCTAGGAAAACATTAACCTGACAGATTTCAAAACTGAAATGCTGCACCTGACTGGACATCAGGTCTTGTGTTACCAGGAGTTGTCTAAATCCTTCTTCATCAAACATAAAATCCAGTGGTATTTTATGCTACGTGTCCAAATGTCTCCTCTGTAACAGCCTAACAATCTAGTTCTTCATTTTGGAGCTGGTGTTTATTTCCTAATGAGCCTCTGAAGAGGCTGAGTTAGGAATTCTCTCAACAGAATGTCCTGCTTTTTTAGTGTTCCTGTTCCTGGTTTACTGATGTAGTAAAGTCCCAAATATCCAGGGGAACGCCTGGGGGAAAGGGAGGAGTAGCTTGAGTAGTCAGGGATAAGCAAAAGGAAGACTTGACATGAGAAAATCATCTGTACTATATCACCTTTGGAAAAAGAAACCTTCAAGTATTTTGAAAAAAAATGCAGATAAATTCAACTATTTTTTAAAGAGTAACAGAGCGGACTGAAGAGGGGAAAGCTGCATTTGCTTCTCATCCTCTGCAGCACCACTTGGTGGTAGCTGTGGGGTGTTGAGAGAGGACACCTAGAAATATTTCAAGGTTTATCATAGATATTTACCATAAAAGCTGAAAATTACTCACTCATTTTAACAAAAAACTTCATCTTAGAAGCTTATGATTCAAGGATCAAAGCAATCTCTTTGCTTTTCTTTGCCTAGAATATCTGCTGGTTTTGTTCACCTGTGTACCTCTCTGTGTACTGTCACAACTGGAGGGATGCTCTTAAAACACATAACTTTTAGGAATTTGTCTCTGATTTTGTGGTGGATTCGCTATTCTTGTACCTGGATTACTCCAGGAACAGACAAAAATAAAATTATTAAGTGCAATTTTTTTTTCCCCACCCTCATGAAAAGAGCAGAAAATAATGAATCATTGCATGATAAACATCTTCTGAAAATCAGTTTTTAATCCTGTTGTCTTCCATCTTATGAGGTAGGATTTGCAGTTTGCTTCACAGCCACAGGGATATTTCAAAGAAAACCACTCTGGAATGAACAATTGTACTGTCCTTAAATGATATATTGAATTTAATGAAACTCCATGTTTTCTTTGTCCTTTCCTATCGCTGAAATGATAAGATGGATCATTATCCCAACAAGGGGCCCATTGGCATTCCCAGCTACCACACCATCTCAGACAGATCTTGGCCCATGAAATTGCTGTGACTAGTCCCTATAAATAATTAGTGTTTCTGTCAGAAGAGTCTTGGTATAATAAGTGCTTTGTATAAAATTAACATAATATATGAGCAAATATACAATATATTGTGATTAATTTTATGTTACATATTGGGTTTTTTTAATTTTATATTTAGTATATACACCAGCAATGAGGTGTTATTTTTCTTAGCAGAAGCCAGATGATCTCACTGTGTTCAGTAGACACTGGATTTTCTGTGTGTGAAGGCTGGATGTGCCTCCTGTTGCTTGTCAGCCGGTCTGCAAGTTCTCTACTACATCTCATTGGAAATCTCCCCACCAATTGACTCAGCTTTTATATTCAACTGCTTCACTAGAGAAGAATAAAAGCAGTTCTTTCAAGTGCTCTTCCACTCCCCTTTGAAAGCCCAATTCTAGGCAAAACAGGGACACAAATAATCCTCATGCTTTTCAAGCTGTTTGTCTTCTGATGCTAAAGTGAAATATGTTTTACTAGAGAAAGTTGGCAACTTGAAGCCTCCTATCTGTTCCCTAATGAAGGCCAGAGGGAATTTAACCCTAATCATTTTCTTCTTTCCTGGAAGCCAATGAACTTGCTCTCAGGGAGGGTGTACTGGTCCTTACCATGAAGGATGAACTTCAGAAAATTGCCACTTGACATTCTACCACCAAACCCACAAATTGAAATAGCAGCCCCAAGAGCAAAAATTTTAATAATGCAGCAAGTCTGTCAAGCAACTGAATTTAAATAATGCTGTAATGCAAAACACTAGTTACTAATTACTACAAGTAAGTGATTGCAATAAAAACTTTCAACAGTTTGTTATTACACTGTGGCAATGTTATGAGATTGGCTTGGTCTTGCAACATAAAGTACTGATTTCAAATTGATTTTAGTGAATGAAATGAGCAGAAAAGCTGGTTTGATACTTGAAAATAGGAATTCAATACTTAGAGAAAGTATGAACTTCTAACTTTCTAATAAGAAACACAAGAAAAGTGCTGAGTAGTTTCCATGAGACAAGTAGGCTGCAACTCTAAGCAATGTTGAGCTCAGGCCATGACTCTTGTCCCAGGATTTTGGCTGCCTCACTTCAAGCCAAGTTTGGCAATCTCAGCTGTGTGACAGGCTGAGTTTTACTGAAAAAACCCACAACGTTGTTGAGCTGGGGTGTTGTCTATAAGCCAAAGCTTTGTGATACAAGAAAATGTGCAATGAAAAAAGTTAAATCTTGGGATGGTTTCAGTAAACCTGTGTTTCAAGGGAAAAACACTGATGTAAAAAGGGATAAAACTACAAAAAAAAAAAACAAAAACCAAAACATTGTTAGAAGGTTGCAACAGACATGGATGGAGGATCAGCCCACTCCAAAATCTGCAGGGGCTGGCACAGCCACCCTTGGCTGATGGCTGGCAGGGACCCACCCGGTGCCACCATCAGGATCATGGTGGTGCACAGCCTTGTGCCATGGAAAAACCAACTGGCCGCTGCAGCAATTGGCCAAAAGTATTGGTTGCTCTCCAGTCCCAGCTGATTCTGCCTGCACAATGTCTGTGTGGGAAAAAAAGGCGCCCAAATAAAGGTGACACAGAGGGATGGTTAAAAGGTGAAGCTGAGAATTATAGTTCAATTTAACTCAAGAAATTAAAGCAACATTATGATTAGTTTGGATGTGTTCTTTAACCAAGACCACTTTTGCTTAATTCATGCCAACCAGTTTGTTGCATTTGAAGAGCTTTTTTTTGTCTAACTTACTCAATATTTTTTCAGTTCTTTGGTTTTTAAAGTATTTAATGTTGTAAAAGTCTCAAACAGTTGCAGTATAAAAAAAGATGAACATAACATTGAGACACCATGCTAGAGGATTCTTTTAGTGATAGGGCAGGGTGGGGACAAGGACAACCTAAAAAAAAAAGACATTAAATGGAGTAGAAGGATTGAAATTCGAAAGCTGGAAGGTCAGATTATATTTGATTCCTCAGAAAAAGAAGAAATAGCAGTACTATAGATAGGCAAGGTAGCAGAGAGAGCACTGTGCTATTATTGATGCTAAGGAAAGAAAGAATGAAAAGGGAAGGTGAACTAAAAGAATAAAATATGAAAACAGACCTGGCCATTAATTCATGAGAGGAGCTTCTACTCTTGAAACTGTTTTCAGTTTGTTGAGTAAGGAAATGTAACCCTGTTAATGTGGGACAGGGATGATGTGAAAGGAACAGGCACTCTAAGAAAGCCCAGATTTACAATTTTCATTTTACCACACCTCTACAAAACGGTTTCTTTCCCTCTCTGGAGGGCACCACCTGTGCTAGACAGTTCGTTGAAATGATCCCAGGCAGCTCTGCCATGAGATGGCAATTTTGTCTCTTATTTCCAGCTGTATGCTCTTATTAAGATGTTACTTGGTGTTGCCACAAAACTGCTGACAATACCAGCTGGGAAATGGAGGGTGTGAATTCTGTTTAAGCCTCTTCTCTTGTCTTTTTGGCGTGAGATAATTTGCTCAGTGCATTAATTTGCAACAAGGTAAGACACAGCTTTCAGTCAGTAGGGTCAGTTCTGAAGCTTAGAGCAACATTTTCTTTTGTTCTTTAGAAAATTGTCGGTTCTGTCTGGGGACTTCATTAGGGGAGTAACAGGAATCTTTCTGCCAGTTCTTCAGCAAGAAGGGAACCTCATTACCAATTTTTAATATGAAAAAGTAAGGGATAAGTTTGAATAACAAAAAACTGAAGAGCCATGTGATAGAATACTATTTCAACATGGCTGGTGCAGTGCCTCGTGCGAGCTATGGCTGAGTGGGCACTGCAGTATCTGCATTAATAAAAAAACTTGCTCTGATTTGTTATGGTGATACAGATACAGTGTGGATGTGCAGTTATAAAATTGACCAATTATTAATGGATGCATATGTAAATATACACAGTCTTACATTGACTGTTACAGCAAATATCGGGTTAAATATATATTATACATGGGACAAAAATCCTTTTCACTGTCATGAGGACTAGCAGTAGAATAAAATAAAATATTACAGATATGAATTGTTCGTCATTCTGTGTGTAGGTACTCCCTGCCCTGGAAAAATCTCAGCTTTTTAGTTAGGAAAGGAATTCCTATTTCTGATTCTGAAAAGCATTTTAGCACACCCTGCTAATTAAGGTAATATAAAAATCAATGTACTATCTGTTGGGGGGTTTTCCCACTCCCCGTTACTAATTTCACTAATAGCAGAATTCAGACTAAGCTAATTTCTAATTCAATAAATTGGTTTGGCTGCATTCATATGCATCCACCTGTATGTTTTAGAAAGGTTTTAATCTCGTAGCAGCAACTGAAGCAAATGAAGTGCAGTTTTAGTACCAGAGTTATAGGAATACAGATGCTTCCTCATAATGCTCAGTTGCTGCCTAAATGGGATTAAAGACACAGAAGACACTGAGTTTGAGAACATGGTTGGTCATGTCAGAAAACATTTGCTGCTTGTACAAGATCTTCTGAAGTATTTTTTCTTGAGATTTGCTACTGTGAGAACATACAGTGAATTTGCAATAAAGAGCCTTGCAGCAAAGGGCAGCTCTTTATGTTAACAGGTATTCAATACCAATCGTGTCTTTACTTAAGACTTAGCGTATTATTTTCACTTCTCCAAAAGACGTGGCTAAACTCACCAGCCAAAAAATGAGAATTTAAAAAAGTAAAAAAATCCCAAACCAAAATCACGACATTAACCCCAAATTTAATTTAATTCTGGCCTCCCAGTATTAAGTCAGACTCTAGTTAAGAACAGCTTTTAAATATTATCACTGCTTTGGTGTTGAGAGCATTGGTAGGAGTAAGCCACCAGCCACAGAGTCATAGAATAATTTAGAACAGAGGAGACTTTTGCAGGTCTGTCCTTCCAATGTCATGCCAAAATACAGAGCTGCCATCAAAGTTTGGGGCTGCTCAGGCTTTTATCTGGGTATTTGTGAAAAGAGCCAAGAATGAGGTTTCTACAAGGTCCCTTGGGGTGCCTTTAACATCACAAAGCTTTAGAGAAATTATGTTACAGGATGCATGCAAAGTTCTCAGTAAATGGAACCATTAGGCCAGTTAACTGTGTCTTTCCATGATACAATTTTATGTAGGTTTTAATGTTAATGATTTCCATTGATAATTAACGTACAGAGAAGAAAAGATGAAATAAATCTCACTACTTGATATCATATGCAGCAGTGCAGGTTTCCAGTGTGTTCTCAGGGCTTTAGGTTGACATTCACTTTCTCCTCTGTGAAGGTTTGGGCTTTACACACATAAATCTCCATGTCTAGGCTGCCCAGAACCCTGTTCCTCCATCCTCTCCATTCCCTCAGAGCTACTGCACATCCTCTTCTCCTCCACTCTTAAAAATAAGTATTTAGCTCTTGATTTTCAACAGTGAAGCTACAAACTGTATATTCTCTCTCTGTGTATATATTAATATAAATCACTTAAAAATAACTTTTTTTTTTTTAAACAAGCTTCTCCTGGAAAGTTAATGCACTAAAATCTCAGCATTGTGAACAGCAATTAACTGTAGACATGGTGAAGTTTCCGCTTTAGTCAGATTCTTTTTAATTGTCCTGCTGCATGTGAATCTGATAACATTAATAAGAAATGAGCTTCCAATATATTTCAGAAATGTCAGGTCCTTTAGGGAATGTTTAGGTGGTGTTAGTTTTTTTTTTTTAATAACAACTGCATTAAACCCCACTTACTGTTTTCTGTTTTCATACATTATGCTTAATTATTTGCTGATTGACAGTTTGAATTGTTTCTATTCTCCTCCTGCTTAATTACACACAGTCACTTGGTTATTCTGCTGTAATTTCATGACCATGCTAATGAAAGTATTGGGACTATGGTTTGATTTCCATGGAGTCTTATCTTTTGGTAATTTAGGGCCTGTTAACAATGAAAAGAAAACGTTAAAGAATTTACAATTTAAGGCCAATTTAAATCTAATTAATTAAAAGAATAGTAAGTCCTGGTGCTTCCATTACAACAAAACTCAGAAGCTTTGAGCTTGATTTCTTGCTCGATGTTTTTGAGATGTGCAGACCAGGAAATATGTGCCCAGTTGCTGTGCTGGATAGGGATGCACAGCTGGGGGCCACTAAGTATATTTTAAAAACATAAGGAAAGAGAAATGCAATTTTCTAAATATGGAAAAGAAGATGAAAAGTTTTAAGAAGTGAATAGAGGCATCTGCCTATGACTGCTTTATACAGTGCATATGAACCTCCTACTGTCTAAGTGGCATATGGAAAGTCTAGCTGTAGTCCCTAAAATAAAATCCTGGATTTCTCCCTTAGAAGCCATAGCTGTAGTAGTCATTCTAGCAAGAAACTTAGAGAACAGTTTGCAAAGGAGTGCTAATTCACAGCGAACTTTCTTAGTCTGTTTGAAGATTTTTATTCGTTGTGATTTTTTCCGGTTCTGGAAGAAATTATGTCCTCCAGTGTCTGTCTTGCTGCCTCCATATTGTGTGCTATCCTGTGCTGATGTAATTCCAGTTGCAAAACTGCGAGATCAAAATCAAGCCTTCAACTTTAATTTTTATCAGTGGCTATTTCAGGCATCATATAAAGCTTTACTTCTTTTTAAAATAATATATTTTACATGTGTATTCCAGCCATAGTACTTCAAATCAATTCTGTGATGTAAATAACAAATGAACCAAGTCTGTGGCACAAAGGACCAAAGAGGGAGGTGAGAAGAAAAATTAGTGAAGAGTAATCCATTAATGACTTGTGTGCACCAATCTAGTTCAAGATGTTTGTGAGTTATGATGTCCTGGAGCCTGGGTGAGGATTTTGGGGCAGTCTTTCAAAGTATGGCTTTGGGGGGTTGCCTCTGACCTGGCTTGGATTTTTGGCTTGATCCACTGAAGTTGTCGGGGGGTTTTTGGTGTTTCTTTTTAAAGTGCATAAGAGTGAGCATTTAAGATGTGTTGCTTTACATGATTGTTTCATGGGATGTAAGACTTGCATTATATTCTTGCATAAAAATCTATGTATTTGTACAAACTCTTTAAAGGAACACAGCCAGTATCTGCTTTTATTTATGTTGCTGTAAATCCAGAACAATTTATTAGTTGCTTCTCTGAAAGTCATGAAAGTAGATTTTGACCCTGGCAGTCTTTGTCCAAAGGAAGCAGAGTTCAAGTGTCCATGATGAATGTTTTTGTTGCCTGGGCTGGTTTTTTTCACACACTTTGAGATACTGGGCAGTATGCCAGCACTAAAACTGCACTGTTATCAGGAATTGTGTTTGATTCCTGATGGCTCCTTTTCAATAATAGCCAAATATCTCAAATCACATACATGGCCTTGCATTTTTAGATTGCTGAGATCTCATGACTACAGCAATCATTATTCTCTTCTATGGGTGAGAACTAAGTTTTATGCATTTTTCCAAAGGGGTTAATGGAAGTACAATGAGATTAAATGATTTGACCAAGAGCAGAAACTGTCAGTGACAATTCAGCTATTTAACTCAATCAATCAATCAGCAGGTGAAGGGAGGTGACTCTGCCCCTCTTCTCTGCTCTGCTGAGATTCTACCTGGAGTGCTGCGTCCAGTTCTGGCCCCCGCAGTGCAGGAAAGATGTGGACTCATTAGAGTAAGGCCAAGGAGGGCTGTGAAAACACTCAGGGGGCTGGAGCACCTCTACTGTGAACACAGGCTGAGAGAGTTGGGGTTCTTCAGCCTTGAGAACAGGAGGCTCCAGGGAGACTTTATTGTGACCTTTTGGTATCTAATAAGAGCTTTATCAGAACCATGGACAGAGACATTTTGCCAAGTACTGACAGGAGAGTGATTTTAAAATGAAAGAGGTGAGATTTATGTGGGTATTAGGATGACATTTCTTACAATTATGGTGGTGGAACAGGTTGCCCAGAGAAGTTGTGGATCCTCATTAATTGGAGGTGTTCTATGGTTCGATGAACACTGCAAGTGTAGTACTGTATCCTGAGATGCAGGATAGTTTGGGGCCTGAACCTGCACAGGGCCATGTGTGGCTGCACTGAACTGTTTGTTGCCCTAATTTCCCCCATTGTAAGAGAGAAAGGAATTGAGTAAGTGAAGTGCATTGAGTGATCATATACATGTACCAGTACACAGTAAATGGAAATAATCTGATATTATAAACTGAAGGCCAAAATGTCAGAAGTCAGAGAGGCACCATTGCCTAGTAGGAAACTTTAGATGTAATTCTATGATTTTGAGCATTAATTACTTCATATACAAAAAGCCTATAAGGTAATATTGAACATTCCTTTGAAACTTGGTACTGCACTTCACCAGTAACTGAGGTGCAACATATCCATGCATGCAGTGACTTGGCATTAGCCAGTACTGAATATAATGTGCTTTGCAGCCCACATGCTTGAATAGCAAGATGCATTGCATTTATATAGCACTCTCAATACAAAGACCTGGAATAATTCTAAAATAGCCTTAAGCGTTGGTATCTTTAAGTCCCAGTTAGAAAATTGCAGAACACAGATTGAACTGTGTTAACAAAAAGTTGGTGATTATTTGGGATAGAGTCCACCTTCTGATGTTCATTTGTCTGCTGTAGTATTAGGAAAATATCTGATGTTCTAGACTGATGAATGTTGCTAACCCCTTAGTATGTTTTAGATTTTTAAGATTTGAATAATCTATTTATACAGAAAAAGACTGTATTTTTTCTGAGTTTCCTCAGTAAGCCACTTTATTCATTTGGTCACTGAAGGTTTGAAACATCAACTTTTAATGTGGCAAATTTTTGTTTGTTTGATTGGGGGTTTTTTGGTTTTTTTTTTGTTTGTTTGTTTGTTTGGGGGTTTTTCAGGGGTGTTGTGGGGTTTTGTTGTTGTTGTTTTTGTTTACTCACCAAGCTGTTTCTTTAAATGAGAACTCATTGTCTGTTCAGGAGGTGTTGGGGAAGGTCTCACTGGGGATGTGCTGTGACCTTGGTGTTGTGTGCCATTTGTGCATCATTAAAAGGTTGTAATGAAGCTCTGCCACACACAGATTGTAAAAGGTCAAGCAGAAAGTTGGGAGCCAATGAGGTTGGGAAGAAAAATTGTGCTAGCAGCAGAGGTTGAGGGATTCATTATATTGATGCTATGGGGTTTTCAGCAGAGTAATAACTGAGTTAGCAATAGAATGTAAATCTTCTCAACCACTTAGTCTGAGCCTGCTTCTTCTTGATTTGTGGGGATATATTTTTACTAGAGTACAGGAAAAGTCATTATGCTTTCAAGAAAGCCACTGGAACTAGTTAATGCATTGTAGGTAAAAAGACAGAAGATAAACAGAACTGTATGTGGCTCATCTGTAAAAGCAGAGCATTGGTGACAGAACAAGAAGGATTGTACCAAATGAAGATATTTACCTAAATAGTTGGAGTTGTTCCACCACATAATTGTAGCTTTGCAGGTTTGGGTTGGCAGGTTATGTCGGATTTATGTAGAATGCTGTGAAAATAACTGTAAAAGCTGCCTTTATGGCTCCTAGCATGGGGCAGGGGAGTGGTCTTCCAGAATCATATTTCCATGGGAAAGGTATCCTTCAGTCCCATAGACTTCACCATTTTCCACTGTTTCTCAGAAAAACAGCCCCTGTAATTGCAGAGGTCAAGGTGTTTATCAGAACAATATTTAACAGACTGTGTAACCTCCTTGCTTTATAATTGACTTGAAATTAATCTAAACTATTGTGGATTATAAAATAAAATGGAGGAATAAATCTAAACTGCAACTGCCATGCCCTTACAAAAATAGGGAGTAAGTAAAATATACAGAAAAATTTTGCTTTTCAGTTCTCTGGATATTCTAAATTATGTTCTAGCATGATTTGTCACAATCTGCACATAGACAAAAAGTTTTGTGAAAGGCCGTGGGGTTGTTGTACTTTTACAGGCTTGAATACAGGACTTGCCTCAATTGCTCTGTTAAAATAGAGCTTTTTAGATACATTTGGAAAAATTAGCAATTTTTATTTGTCCATCATGTTAATAACTTGATTTCCTAGAAAGTGCTTTCCTGAACATGGAAGAGGCACCAACCTGGTGTGACCGATCTAAGATGGTTTTTGTTAATTACTTAAATATACAGATTCTCAGTTGAGGGAACTGAAAAACAAATACCTCTAATTCCAGTCTAATGTCTATGGAAGTCATCAAGAATCTTGCTATGGCTTTCAGTGATCAGATACCGGAATATGCCCGTATTGTCCTCCAAAGTCTTGGCATTTCATCCAGATGTTTATTAATTAATATATATTATTTAGGGAATTACCTCTCAGAAGAGGAAAAGTGTCCAAAAGCTGTTATCAGCCTCATTGTTATCCACATGGAGGCTCATAATTTTCTTTACTTGAAGGGTAGAAGAAGGATCAAGCCCATTACTCCTGAGTGGCCCTAAACCCCTAAATGTCGGTGTTCATCCCTTTCCATTCCTGGCAGGTGTTCCTGTAACTAATCTAATGTGTCAATTACAGTCAGCTTTGCAAAAAGATACTCAAAGTATCTGGAAGAAGAAAAAAAAAGTGACTAAACCAGGTTATTTGGCATCCAGTCATCTTCAATCAGATCACTGTAAATTACCTGTCACATTATTCCACTGCTGAACATGCTTTGTTTCAACATCCTCAGCTAAACAGTTACATATTTTGTGCCTTTCTTCTGTCACACTTTCACACTTGCTATGCAGTTCTGTTTGGTTCTAGAAAATACCATCTCTTATAAAGTGTGATAAAAGACCTCAGAGGGGTTTTCAAAGGAAGCTTTAATCAATATTGGAGGCATCTCCTTTTGTGCATTGATTATGCTAAGGTGTTTAATTAATCAGCAGATGTTATTTTAATAAAGAAAATATTACTGAAGAAGTGATAATGAAAAATTACAGAATTTTATTTTGATGCCAGCTTGAAGATTTCTCTTAACACATGCCCACAAATCCTGTGAACTTGAGACTGTCCTGATAATCTGAACCTGTTCGTTTTGGAGGCTTTTATATCTGTTTGGTCCAAAGCTCCATCGTGCATTTATGTCTACAACAGAGAATTTCAACACCCAGATTTATATAGCATTTCTCTCAAATACTGAAGAAACTCGTATCCTGGTATGGCCCCTCTTCCTTAGCTGTATTACAAAATCAAATCCCTGAAGTCTGTCGCAGTGCTATTGAGACATATATACATTTGGATGGTAATTCAAAGGCACTCAATTTGTAGGTATTTCAAGGACCGTCTCAAGAGTCAGACTCCCAGAGGTTGCCTCATTCATTCATCTGCACCAAACAGAATCAGCCAATACTTTTGCCATTCCTCGTGGGTGTTGACATCCGTCTTTGTAAACTTCAGAGAGGATATGACTGTATTTAACTATCCTTATCATTAGATACTTTTTCCTACTTAGTATCCACTTGTTGCCCTTATTTCTGATACTGCCTTCTAAGAAGGAGGGGTTAAATGTAGGAGTTATTTACATTTTATCAAGTCTCTTTTAGAGCGTCTTCCTTGCTTAAACATTTTATTTCACATTATTTCTTGTCATTGCTGCTCTTCCCTGAACAATTCGCTCTCCTTTGAGCTCCTGTCTGGGGAGGTGGTGTCCAAAAGCAGAGGCAGTTCTCTAGATGGAGTCTTTCCAATGCTTACTGGAGCACAAAGGATCATTCTGCTTGTCCTAGAGGTGGTACTTGTGTTTGTACATCTTGTTTAGAAAAAAGGCTTCCGCAGAACATGTGAGTGTTGGATAAAGCCCAAGATGCAGATCCATTCTGGGCACTGAGGGTACTGATGCTGCTGTTGTGTCCCTTCGTGCCCGCTGCTTCCCTGGCATTGCCACGGCAAATCCATCCCGCTCAAAAGCTTCAGAGTCTTAAACTCTGTCTTGCAGCTAAAATGCATCACTTTGTTTGCATTTTGCTTAATCCAAGTGTGAATTAACTACAAATGCTTCCTTCAAAACTTCCAATACTGCATTTTACCTCTCAGTTGGGCTGCCAGGGTTAAGAGTCTGGACTATGCCAACATAACCAGCACATCCAGGTCCAGGCTCCTTTAGTTCTCCCCCTGCTGCTCTGATTTTGCTGTTTGGGATCCTTAAGGATGAAAGGAGTACAAGGCTGTAGAGAAGTAAAAATGAAGGAGTTACTGATCAGCTGTCGCTCTGTGCACTCACATAAGGCAAAGTTCTGTCAAGTAAGTAACACCTTCTTGTCCAATTTTCTCTAAATCGTGATGTTTGGTGTCACAATGTATCTGGAAAACTTATGTGCATTGAAGAATGTAAATTGCACCATTATTATAATATTTTCTATTTATAGTCATGTCTCAAGATGTACATCACATCAGGTAATAATGTTTTCAGTTATATTTATCAATTTTCTTTTTTCTAGTATGTTACAAATGTTTTGCTAATTCTAGTCAGTTAAGATATGAGACATTATGTCATGATTCCCATTACAGCATCGTTCCTTCAGTGACTTATCTCTGCTGTTGACAGTGCAATTGTTTCACTGCTGGAGAGTGCAAATGTGTATGAAAAACAAGATACATTTACCAAAAATAGCACCTTCAGATTAAAAATGATTAATAAATACATGGGTCTTGAATGTTTAGAATACATATATTTTTTCTATATTCTTTTAGTTTTCTCTTGGTTTCTCAAAATCATCCACAATCACTGAAAAATCAAAACTGTTTTGATTCCTTTTTCTTCTCTTATTAAAAATGTGACACGTACCCAAGTAAAATCACTTGACATGCATACCTAGAGAAGTATAAACTTGTTTGTAAGGCAGGAACATTTGCTTGAGTTCAGTAATCAGATGTTTGGTTTAAAATTCTGTATCTTTTATTTTGCTTGGGGTTTTTTTATTGGATTGAGATTTGCAATACTTTTGGTTTAGAAAACATAGTTTTCTTTCTTCATGAACACAGATGCAATCAGAATTTTTTAGGATGCAGAAACATTGTTCTCATAGTAATCATATACTTTTAAATTTAGGTCAATATTTTGGGATAGGCAGTTTGAATCTCTGAAAGGTGTTGCTGACCTGACTGGGCAAAGTATGGACTGTTTTCTCAGCTTATTTTTGGCAAAGCACTGATGGCAGTGAGTTTTCAGTGCTATGGCTGGTGTTAAATATAGCATAGTGGCCCAGAAGGATTAGTATTCTGATTAATTATATTACAGAGTTCTGATCTATGCTGAGTTCTCCATTTTGAATCCTGCACAATATTTTGTATTCCTGTTTTCACTTTTCAAAAATGCATCTTATTTTCAGCAACAAAGTATACTAGAGATTGTGAGTCTTGGGAAATGACTGAGCTTCAGTCGAGGCCAATTTTTGCAACAGTATGTTAATGAAGCTTGAAAAAAGTCTCCATTTTCATGTTGAACCATATAATAGAGTTAGCACTTCAGTGCCCAAATTATGTAAGTGACAGAGAAAGGGAGAAATCAAGAGCCCTACTCCCAAAGCGGTGGAATTAAACAGGCTTCAGATCATATTGAGAATCTGTGCTTGTTCTCCTTCTATTATTAGACTGAAAATTCTTTCCTGGAGGGCATTGTTAATGAGCCAATAACTTTTGGAGTTCCTCATTATATTCCCCCTCACACTGGTGCTCCTCAGGTTCCCCACCCTCCATGTCCAGCCCCTCCGTGCTGCTGTTCCAGCTATTTCTGCTGAGACAGTCAAAAGGGAATGGTGTTACATTTAATGTCATTTGACAGCTTTAACTTTACTATCTCTTGTGATGGCCTTCAGGAGATCCCTGAGCTTTAAGAGCATCCACTTCCTCTGCCTGTGCTGACTGTCTCTGCCTGTGCAGCTCTGTTGGAGCTGTGTCACAGTGGTGAAGGATAATGCCCTTAGCTGCAAGTCCTCATGCTAGCAAAGTGCCTTACCTACCCCTTGTTTAGTGGAAGCTATTGCAAATGGCTGTTTTTATTTATGAAGGCTTGTCATCACTCCTATTGAAATTTAATGGTGTATTGCTGTGAGATGGGGTCATCAGGCCACTTAATAACTTGGCCAGCAGGAAAATAAAAATGCCTTTTGGGCCCCATTGGCAATAATTCTTGAGTACCTGCTATTTAATCACTTACCTGCTATGTCCAAGATGTCAGTTATCTGCCTTGCATATTTTATGTAAGTGTATAGAATGAGGTGTGGTAATGATTTCTACATTCATAGTAATGAAATAGTACCTTCCCCATGGTACCTGAAATTACTGTGGCTCAACAGCATCAGAGATACTTATGACACCAAACCCCAAGTTGCTGTATTTTATACCTTTGCAGCTGGCACTGAATTTCTACATGGTTACTTAACCAATTAAACCTAGTTTATTACTTTTAATTACCTGTCTAGTTTACTTTGTTTTCTAATTTATCAAATCAAGCTAGAATATTTTATAATGCTTACTTTGTTTCTAACTGGCACTGCAGCCTCAAGCCACGTTACATGCATGTAGTTAATGCTGTCACCGAGAAGAGCATTATGAGAGGTGGGAGGAACACCTTTAAAATATAATTTCAAGGATCCTAGACCCAAATTGTGGCTTGTCTTAGAGTTTCAAATGCAGCCCAGTCTGTAAGTAGCAATATTTGCAAAACACCACATTATCATCTGAGAAACTGCATTCTTTCCCTAGAAGCTATTCTGAGGGAACAATTTAGCACTTTTTTTTTTTTTTTTTGCTGAATTTAGAGCAAAAGTAATTAAGTAAGAAGGTGCTTTTCTCAGAGCTGTGTACTTACTTCAGACAGTCTTGCTGATTGGAGAAGGCATTTGAACACCAGGAAAAGACAGGCCAAGTGGAATCTGGAGGGCTCCAACCATGCACAGATGTGTGCTAAGTTATTGCTCACAGCTTCACCACCTTCCTCTTCTTTCATCTTTAGCTCATGGACAGTGTGTTTCCAATTGTTATACTTCCCTTCTGGAGCTCTGGACTTAAATGCCCCTTCTGTATTTCCTTTATGTTGATCAAAAACCTGTTCAATTCCTAGGCAAACCTCAGAACGAGTTCTTGGTTCTTAGCCTGGATCACTTGATGATTGCGAAGCCAGCTGATTCCTTTTTTCCTCCTCTTTCTCTTGTTCTTTTAGGCTGCTTTTCAGGAAGCCCTTCTTTGATGCCATCCTGCTTGCTGTGAGGCTTCTTTGCAGCTATATGTCCTGTTTGCTTTCTCTTTTCTCACCATGCGTCATTTTTGATTGGTTTTATTTGCAACAGGCTTAAAAAAACCTGTTCTGTGGTGATGAATCAAACCCCTATCCATCATCCTGTCATCTGTCCAAACTAACACCCCAGCAACTCCACTGATCCTACGTGACTGTTTAGTTTTAAGCTGAATTCATCATCGCTATAAGAGAATTCCCTCACTCATTTCTATTCATACCTGGTGAAGATGAACAGCACTGTATTCTGCCTCTAAAAGCTTATTTAAAATTACTTATAAGACTTGTAAATAACAGCCCTACAAGTGAGAGATCAGCAGTTACCTGCATGGAAAGGTTTCTAGAATATTTTTTGTCTTTCTCAGATCTCCTTTGTTATATTCCCTTGTTGATTATAAACAAGATATTAAATTCTTTGGGGAAAATCTGGCTGCAGAGCACCAGCCATTAAACTAATCTGTCTGAGACTTCTAAATGATGTTGTGGTGAAAGTAAATCAGAATATAGTAATGACAGATTCCATGAAACTCCAGAAAATGATTAATCATTGGAGGGTTATTGAAGCTAAAGGCTTATTTCATAGGATTTCAGTGAAAAGCTGAAAGTCAAGTGAAATGTGTTCCATTAATTTTCCACAGTCCACAGACCTTATTTGTGTGCTGTAAGACAAAGAGGCACTGCGTATTCCTCCTCCTTGCGTGGAAAGCCTTCAGCTAAATCCTGCAGGATGGTGTGAACTTTGCTCCCAAATCTATTGCTCTTCAGCATGGGCTGAACTTGAGCTAACAGTGTTTGGATCCTTGGAGAGTTTGTTTTTAGCACGTTCTTTTCCAGTTTCCAGTAACACCACTCACAAATTTTGGCCTCGGTGGTTTCAGAGCAAATATTTCACACAGTTGCTGGTGGAACGTTCAAGGCAAAGAGTCAGTGAGTCCACAGAGATAAGTTTCCATCCTGACACATGATGCATTTTTAGAGTGAGTTTACTCTGTTTGGGTGCACCCTTAATGCACAGCAGTCAGGACCCTGCAGCAATCACACATAGAGCCAAGCTGTGATATATCACTGAATCTGCTTAGAAAATGGCACAGGGGGAAGGAATTTGCAATGCTCGAGGCACTCAGGTATAAATTGTGCTCTCTTCTGTGAGTGACAGAGCTCAAGGAAATAAAACTTCTTCTGAAATCTTAGAAACACAAAATTATATGCCTGTTCACATAAATACAGCTGCTTTTTACGTGCTGTGTAGCAAAATGTCATGAAGAGTGTACCATCATGTTGATGCAATGACCTCTAACAGAAAGAACTCCTAGAACCGGAAAGCATCAGCCTTCAGAAAACTCCAAGCTGTCACTTGCAACTTTTAGGCAGCAAATTTCCCAGAAAATGGACTATTAATCAATTTAGACAGCAGGAAGTGTGACTGATCAGAGCAAAGGTTGGCATCTTATCAAAACACACATTTTATTTACTTGCACTTATAGGTGATGTGGGCTGATTTAAGCTGAGACAGAGCCTTTTAATTTGAAATGTTTTCAGTACAGGCTTTATAGAAGCCAAAGAAAGTTCTGTGTGATGGCTCTTCAAGGATTTGCATATATTGAAGTGACTGGGGAAAAAACCCCAACCTATTTATTTGTTTATTAGTAGTTCAGAAAACTGCAGACTGCTTATGGCTCGGAGTGTATTGGTTTTTCTCCAACAGAAACACTCACTTTTTTATAAGGTCACAACATAAAGGTCTTAATAAAGACACTTTGGTTACCCTTCTTAGAGATTTACCTGAAAAAATAAACCTTCGGGATTATTAGCCTGGCCTCATTAGGAACAAACCATTCCCTTTAAAAAGCAAATTGAAACGCACTTTGGAGGAATAAACAGGATTCACCGTGGTTGCTGGGTGATAGATACCATTTCCTTTATTGTGCTTTATGAGCAGTGAGACACAAAATCTGTAACAATTTCAAGGTACTATTAAGTGAATGGGGCAAATGGAACAGGTTTGGGTGATTTTGTGACTGCTCTGCCATAGGCACGCGTGGTTAGAAGCAGGAGCCTTTCAGAGCAGCAGCTGGAGATGGGGCAGGGGAATTTGCAGAGCCTGAAAACAGGCTAGAAGGATACCCCAATTGTGCCCTTCAGGTGAAATCCCAACCCCACAGGATTAATGGGATTTATATTTGAAAAATTAAGATTTATGCTTTAATAATTAAATGTCCTAATTTCTGAAAGTAGTAAAATTACAATAAATCTTGTGGATTTGGGCAGCTGGAGATATCTATTTTTTTTTTCATTAAATAACTAGCCCACTATCCAAATTTATGGTAAATGTAGAAGGACCTTATCCTGCAGGTTCTTCTGCTAACTTCATGCATTTATTGAGCTATATACTCTATATAGATAATTCTCTGTATGCAATATAACAGAAGAGGAAGCAAGTCAGTTCCTCCTACCACTTACTAAGTTCACGTAATTTCTATGGGAGCACGTGAGTTCTCAAAACTTTTGGAAAAGCATATCTGCCTGCTGGGCACTCAAGTGAACTGAGACATTAATATTTTGACATAATTGCTAACCCCTTCTGCTACCTCCAGGAAGGGTTTGTCTTATGGCTGTGCCAAAGCAACTCATCTCAAATTTGTGACACGCACTAAGCATATATGTTTTCTCTTGTATTTGTGATTCCTACACTTTCTTATATCTCCCAGCTCACTGCTGTCCTATGCCTCTCAAACTGTGCAGTCCTAAATGATAGGAATGAAATAATCAGTTGCTTTGCAACTCATCATTTGAATGACAATATAATGAATAAAACAGATGGTAAAATATAGCTTTAGCTAAGTCTCACTACATATTGTTCTTTCCCTCTATAAGGAGCACGTAGAGATTTTCTGTTCCTGATTTGCAGCCTCCAGTGAATCTTTGCTACTTTGGTCCTGTGTTTGTGATTCCAGCAGGTGCCTATGATAAAGAAACATGCACAAGATTCCTGCAGGTACTGAAGCTTTTAGGATTTTTGTTGTTCCAATTCTAGCAATTTAGCTGTATTTCCAGTGGGTACAAAAGAATGTTAAGCTCTAATTTCTGTCTTCACCTTCTTGAAACTTAAAATTGTTAGGAGCAGCCTTGCATTTCTGGGTGAATTCTTTCATGGATATTGTCCTCACTAAGAGCACTTGATATTTCTGTAGAAATATTATCTCCAGTGAGGCTCATCACCTTGAAATATTTTCTCATTTTCTAAATACTGAAGACAAGGTAAACTTCTCTGCCTGAGAGAAAACACTACAGCATTTCAACATCATTGTTTTAGTTATCATTAGGGAGTTTCTTGAGAGTTTGTATTTGGAGTTCTTTAATGAAAATCAATAAGTGTTTTTAAAGCATTTTCAAAACTTAATAACTGTAGTATGACCTGGTTGAAAACTGGGATGATGCTAGTAAGAGTAGACTGTATAATTCAGACCTGAAGGACTAAAATGCAAATTGATTTTACTTTAGTTCAGCAATATCAGTCTATCAGCTGTCACCTTATGCTTTTGTGCAGGAAGAATATGGGGTAAATCAGCCCTGTTTAACTGCTTCTCACATCTAAAAGAGGTTACCTAAAAGGTCACTCTTTTTCTGTTCTTGTAGCAGGATCTTCCAGCAGCTACAACTCTCCCTCACTCAGGAGTGCAGAGGCAGCTTGCAGTGAGGAAAGGGGAAATAAATGTACATTTTTATTTTGATGGCACATGTTAAACCCTCAACCCTCCACACGTAAATTCTTAGGTGCCAACCAGTTACTGCAATGCTATGATGAAATGTCAATGCATCAGGAACATGGCCATGTAAATGCATTGTGTGCTTTTCTGTTCTCCTCTTTATTGTTGTGGTTGGGGTTTTTTGTACCCAGATAACCTCACAGATTTCACAGAAGTGCTATTTAAATTCAGAGCAGGATCAGTGGTCTCCTACTTTGGGGCCAATTTTGCTTGTTCATCTGCTAAGTTGTGCTTTTCTAACTTCACAAAATCACTTTAATTCCAGTTAAACTATTTTATGTTATCAGGGACCTCAAAATGTGCTGCCCTGCTTATACAGGATGAGGTTAAGACTTTTGTCTCTGAACTAGCTCATTGAATCAAGGGGCAGATCCTGAGCCACTGTAAAGTGGCATAATAAAAATTGATCTTAGGGGAGCTACACTACTTTGCATCAAGGGAGGACATAGCCCTTTGTAAATCTTAATTCTGAATTTTTTCATTAGCTGTGTTATTGTAAGGTAACAATTAATCTCTTACATGCATCTAGCTGCTAGTGCAATGGAAAGCCTACAGTGTACTACAAATCAGAAGCAAGCAGAGGCTTTAATTTAGTCAGAGACAAGCTTTGAAGGCAGTCAAAGAGCCACTGATGGAGTTCAAATGCTCTTTGTCCTGCAAAAATAAAGAGCCTATTTGTTCTGCCTTTTTACATTAGCATCTTTTACCTTGCTGGAGGAAAAGGAGGAAGAACTGTAATCCTAGCTCTTGGTTGTTTTGTTAGTTTTTTGGGGCTTTCTTGTTTTTTGTGTTTTGTTGTTGTTGTTGTTGTTGTTTTTATTTTTTTAAATTTTTTGTAAAGAAAGTGAATATTGAACTCATAGGCCTTACCAAAGCTTTAGCTATATGAAAAAATAGGCAGTTTGGAATGGCATTTGATAAATATCACAGGCTGAATAGTTTATGCCATAGTATTGGTTAGTAACTATTTCTCCTTTATTATTTTCCTTTTATTTCTCCCACCCAAACACAACCATGGCAATGGCAGTGTCAGGACAGATGTTGCCAGAAAAAGATGGGGTTTGAAGAGCTGAGGGCACCAGGCAGGTTCCACCCAAGGTGGAATGAGCAGCATCCCACCTGCACAGGGCTCAACCCTCAGATACAGGACCCTCCACACTGGGCAGGGTCTGCTTCTTGACTGGCGAAAAATCCTTTGGTAGCAGATCTTCCTACCTAGGGAGGAAAGCAGTTATGGTCAGAACACTTGATTCTATGGCAAACACAGTGAACTAATTTGCTTCTCAAAGAATAGAAAAACATTTTAAATTTGTAACTGGTTACACCATTAGTCCTTGTTTTGTTTCTTTTGGATCAATTAGTTTGTGTGCGACTGTAAGGAGTTCTCTGTGCTAAAATGAAGAGGTTCTTTCTGTTCTAAACCTTCCTTCTACACCTAATGAAACCTAATATCAGGTAATCATCCTCCCCACCACCCCTAAGAAATTGTTTCAGTAATTTGGAGTGTGACCTGGAGTTTATAATTCCTTTCTGGTTTCCTTTGTGTAAAGGAAATAGTTTGTGTAACACCCTTGCTGTCTACAGCACTGTGTGATAGTAGTTTCTCATCTTATTCTCTTTGCAAATTACTTTTATTCTCAGCGGAATTCACAGAAGGTCCTAATCTTACTGCTTTTATAGTGGATAGAGACAGTTTAATAGGTGCAGCATCCAGTAGAAGTCGATGCTTTTACCATCAGCTCTGCCTTTAGCCCATGAAATAACATTATAGCCCTGTAGTGTTCAGTGCTTTTGAAGAGTCCTCTTTGAGCTGATTAAACCTGTTGCAAAGCTCAAGTGGCAAATTAAGTTCCATTTTTATCTGTTCACTTGCCTTAGCCACCTATTTCTTGAGAAAGTTGTCTTTTCAGTTTTACCTCTGGATTCTATGACAAAAACTTCGCCTTCAACTTTTCTAACCCAGAATCTCTGTAATGTATCCATTCAAAGGGCTGTGCAATTATATTTAGCACAGACAAAGACTTCTTTCAGAACCTGAGGGGTTGCAGCTTGCTCACATGCATTTAACAGCAAAATAGAGTGTCTAGACAAAGGAGCACTGGATCAAACGAGCACTGCCTTGACATGGTTCACACAGAAATCCAAATTCTTTTTCATTTCCCCTCTTCTAACACTCTGCTAAAGAATAAGATGACTTTCCTTTTCTTTCATTAACCAGAAATTTTTGCCCCTCCTCATATTTCTGGCAATGGAATGCCAGGTCTGTGCCCTTTTGCCAATGCTAATCTTGTTCAGAAATTCCCCATCAGCCATCACATGCCTAAATCTGCCTCGCTTACTGTATACAGTTGTTGGTGGAAGATTGTTTCAGAGTATGAATGATGAAACCCACCCATATTTATAATTAAAAACTGGTATCACAGTAATTTCTTTAAATGGGAACATGTAAGAATCCAATTATTCTTATCGCACATAAATTGTTATTATAATTCTTATAATATTTATTCTATTGCTGTCATTTAAATTACCATCTATCCTGAATTTTTAGTGTGCCTGGCAAAATAGAATGGAGGATATGCATAAGTGGATCCATAGGTGCTCACGTGCTCATGAGTGTATTCATAACCTTCAACACAACCCTCGATAATGGGCAGATCTCAGAGGCGCCAGGATTTCAGGAAGGGCAGCTGTGAAACTTCTGGGTAAAGACACAGCTACTAGTCTGAATTTCTCACAGCAGAATAAAATAGGCCATGAAAGAGAGGTGGCTTTAGCAGAGACTGAATTTATTAGTTATGCTCTATAACTTTGGAGCTTTTGGGTTTGTTTTCTCTTGTGGAAAATATGACTGTTGCTCTTTTCCTTAGATCTGATCTTTTAAGGACTGAGTAAATTGATTAAAAAAAAGTCAGCTGCCCTATATTTAATTTTCTATATTTTATGTGCAGATGAGTGTATTGTTTCAATAAAAGACATATTTTGATATTTTTGGGGTAGATTTAATCAATGTGTGCCAAATTTACTAATGCCGTCTGAAAATTAAAAAGTAAAAGAAATAATTAAGAGAAATTTGAAAATGAAAAAAAAGTATTGCTGTGGCCAAACCTAAGACACCAAAATGTCATTCCATCAATGTGTATAATGAAAGGATGTTGGTGGCATTCAATGTTTTAAGTTCTCCCTAGAATCTTAATTTTTCCCAGCATTTTATAATGCAGTAAACCAGGATATTGTCATAATTTACTTCAGTCTGGAAAGAACTGAGTATATGGTAGTGCCTTGGTTACTTGAATAGTCAAATTATCCAAAATTTATTCAGTTCTACAGTTCGTTGGCATAAAAATTTCTTGCTGACTTCAACAGCAATTCCTTGTATTAAACAGACAAAGAGCCCTTACTCTGTACTGCAAGAAAGCTTCTTTTTGGTGCGTGAATCCATTTTGAAAAAAAGCATAAATTATTCTCAGAGGCTGCTCAACACATTTAAGGTGTGATTTTGCAATTCATAAGGAAGAAAAACACTCTGATTTTCATAGACCCCAGGTTTAGTAAAGGATACCTTTTATTTTCCAGAAGAAAACAGTACACCAACCTTCTCTGTACTTGAGAATTCCAGCTTAAAGGAGAACTTATTTCTGGAATGTATGTTATCTCGTGTTTGCAGAATGTGCAAAAATAAACAATATTGTAAACTATGGCAATATTTGAGCTTTACATAGTGTGTGTCGTAAATAAAATAGGCTTAAACACTGGAATATAATAAATAGTTTATAATAACTCATTGCATACCTTTAGTGCCACCTATATGCAAGAAATGGTGCAAGAAACTCACAGCCCCTACCTGGAAAGTTCAAATTGAACTGACTGTCAGCAACATTCACCCCCAAGGTTATGACTAATGAATTCATTAAATGGGAAGGTGCCAACATAGTAATAAGATTTTTTTCTTCTAGTATAATGACATAAAGTTATTTTCTCCAATACACAGCTTTACACTAAGACAGCTTTCTGTCATATTGCCTTTAATGTGAATCTTGCAATTAGACTTTTAAAACTGTCTTCAACTTTTTAAAAGATAACTTTAAAATCAAGCTTAAAAATCACAAGTTATTGTGTAAGTATTTGTTGGCTTATTCAATTTCAATTGTAAATCACAGAAGTGGGGGTTGACCTGGCTTTTATTTCATTAGTTCCATCTCATTTGCATTTCATTTTGTGCACCTCACTTGCAAGATTTAAATCTCAGTACTTTGTTATTGGAGTTGGTTGTTTGGGTTTTTTTTAATTTCCATTGTGACATGATAACTGAAAGATGCCAAGTGAAATCTTGCTCGGTGTTGCTATTAACTTGCTGCACACAAACCATTAAGCTTTTATAGGAACTGAGTCTCAGGAGCGGGTACCTAGTTGTGTGGAGTGATTTTATTTTCTATTGAAGTAGCAAGAATAAGTTGATAACCCTGCCTATGCTACCTGCATGTAAAGCCACAAAACTGCATCTTGTCGTAATTTTTTGAGCTGTCTTACTAAAAGCTAAAAAATACTTATATCATTTCTCCAGAGACAGCAGGAGATAGAAGCATACAGTCATGTCAAAGACAAGTAATTCAGACGACGGATATTTGCCATAAAACCCAATTAAACTGGTGTTTTCATATTTCACTCTCTTTACCACTCTATATTACTATTAATGGTTTTGAATTCAATCATCACACACAGTATAAAATCCTGTCTCGTGGTAAAATAGGCTGAAATTTAGTCTTTGTTCAGGACAATGAGAATTGTGTAGAATCTTTTATGCAAGTCACTTGAAAAAGCAATGTTTAGAACAGAGGCAGCAACGAGGATGTGGGTAGGTCAGGGGCGTGTCAGAAGGGCAATAGAGTTTGAAATGGTTGTAAGATCCTTTGGTTCTGGTCCCTCAGTGGCTATCAGACAAGTAGTGCAGGCAACCAGCAATTGTAGTGTTAATGCACCAAAATAGGGAGTGGATTTATGTTTATGACCACACTGAATCTAAACTGTGACTGTAGAGGAGTTACTGACTCATCCCCATATTGCATTCTCCCTTGAAGAGAAAAAACAAGTGCAAATACTCTATAGATATTATACCTTACAGGAACTCTTCTCTTCCTCAATGCTACAGACTTAGTTGGCACTTCAGCTTCACACTGGAGCACTCCAAATCATCTTAGGCTTCCTTGTGGCATTACTACTTCCACTCTGCAATCGTAGATTTTTTTTTTTTTTAAGTCAAACGAACAACCCTGTAGAGAGCAAAAATGCCAGTGACCTCACCAGGGTCAGAATTTCAGCTCTGGAAGTAAGACATCAAAATGACTGCTCTGTCTACAGAGCTCAAAGAGGGATGCTCCTCAATCCTTCCTGTGGATCTTGCATTCAGCTCTGCTCAGAATATCACCTTCAATGTCTAATAACCAAATTTCTTTTGAGAATAATGACATAAAGAAGAATCTTACAATGTGATTGTCAACCTACACAGAAACTCTTTATTTAAAATTGAAAATATTGTAATTCATTTTCAAGCTTTTCAAGGAAGACTTTAAACACATCACTGATCACTAAGCGTTGTTTAAGTTGTCCTGTAATTTGAGGTTCCCTTTTATGACACATCTGAAATAGATCTCGAGTAGGCCATAGAAAAAGAATATCATCTCTTTAAAAAAAGCAATAGCTTCCAAGGCCCAGGATGGCCTCAGTGCTGAGATTAATAAAGCTTGACAATAGATTTTGAATGCAAGCAATGACTTCTATTACAAGGGGGAAAATGAAAAAGCTGCTATTACTGACATAGTCAATAGATTGCACCTCAGTGTATACTGTACTTTCTACATTTTTAATATAAATGTGTTCAGTTTCAGAGACGGGAGCATTATCAGCATTCATTTTACTTGAGGCAATAATGTGAGAAGTTGTGTCTTGTGTAATAAATAAATAACCTGTCTTTAAAACCATTTACTCAGATTGCTTTTCCCAAATGCTTATTTAGAGGTGCTCTGGAAGGTGTCATATACCAAGACAGCCGTGCTATAAAGATTTTATAAAATGCAGTTTCTTTATTTTACCCATAATATATTTGTTCATGGGGCACTTTTTGTTTTGCTGGTTTTGGAAACAGTATGATGGCAATCTTGTATGATGGTGAGGTAGTGTGGGAAGTTGTAAAGTGTGGCTTGAGGCTCCCCTGTTTCTCAGTGGTTCTTGTTGGTCCTGAAGACCTGCCAGTAGGTCCAGAAAGCTTTCCATCATCCCATCAATTGACTTCCTATATGAAACTTACCTTTTTCTTCCATCATATTTTTCTGGACTTGAAAGAATAGAAGAAATTCTCTCTATAAATATACATATTCACATCCTCATAATCTTTGTAGCACCCACTCATACTAAGAAACTATTTTCTACATATAAATGGATCATGTTAAATGGCAATTAATTATAAAATAAGACACTGAATTAATTCACCCTTTGTGTGGTCACTTCTCTGTATCTGTCTTGGCAAATACATTTACGTGACCAAAACCTTTCCAATCTTTTCAGAAGAACAGGAAATTTGATATATATTGCATAGGTAGCTTAAAGGAACATAAAAATGAGGAATAATCAGCAAATTTTGAATTACTTATAACACTATCTAGTTCTAATATTGAAGGAGATGTTTTGCACTCATCTGATATCTGACCATGACAGATTTTTCAAACATAATCAGAACAATGGGTCTGATATATCTCTAATGCCTCTTTTACATCAGCACAAATGTGCTGAGTTCTTTGGAGTGCCCCTTGATTTACACTGCTGTAAAGAAAGGAGAATCAGGCTGTAAACATATAAGGGAGGAAAAGCATAACTGTCTTGGATGTCCAGAGATTCTAAGTACAAAATAGAGGAAGATTTATCTGGAGTGGCTCAGGGGTTGTAGCCAGAATAATAGGCTGTAACAGAGCATGGGAAATTTAGGCTGACTGGGAAGAGCATGGTTTACTGATCTGTGGCTTAGCCATCTGTGTCTCAAGGTGAAAGTTCCATTGCTTAACAGATAGACACGGTTCTGACTATAGTTAAAAGAAACAGGTGGAGGTGAAGATGTACCATTTATGCATTCCTGATGCTGTACTCTTCCAGTGCTAGAGCTGGTTTGTAGCTCAGAAAAATCTTCTCCTCCTGAGATCTCACACTTAAAATGGTGGATTTTGAGCTAAACTTAAAAGTTTATTCTTTCTCTATTCAGCAAAGAAAATCTTTTTTCAATAGTACAGTTGTTCTATATAAAGTCTTCTACAATACTTTCTTTAGGTCATACAGAGAAACCTAATGAAGGCAAAATGTACCATTTTCTGTCCTAGAACTTAGCACTGATCTGATTACTTTTGACTGTGATTCCAGGTTATCTATCTAATTTGTCTACACTGTTATTACCAACATGTGTTTCCCCATGAGGAACATATTAATTTGGTGGTTGCCCTGGGGAAATCTAAACAAAAACACACACACAAAAAATTAAGTACAAAAATACTTTTTCATAAAAAGTATTGCCATATACACAATAAATGACAGACTTGGGTTTAGAAGAGTGTTAAAATCAAAAGATTTTCAGTCTGCACTTTCCAATATAAATTGCTCATTTCAAAACATAATGTTCTGCATAATTAGATCACATAGTTTGAGCATCTGGGCTATCAGTCTGTGAAGTGATGTGGTAAAAGCTGTGGGTAGTAGGAACAATGAACAAAACTGATGCCCACCTACAGAATGTATGATGGCCAGAATCCCGCTGCGTTTCCCATTTGCTGGTGGAAAGGGGTGCTGGTGTCCTGGTGCTCTTTCCCACCTCTCCTTTCTGTGGCCCTTCCATGGGCACAGAAATCACCAGAACTGGAGCAGTGGCCACTTGTGCCTCCCATACAGTGGGATGAGAGTGAGAACACACAGCCTTGAGCTGCAATTAGCCATTGCCCACTCATTCCATCAGCAGCGCAGTCATCTCACTAATGACAGTGTTCCTTCATCTGGAGAAAACGTGACGGGTAAAATGGGGCTCTGTGAATCACACCAGGGATGTGCACGAAAAGATTATTTTAATTTCTACTTTAGCAAGTACATCAGACTGAGACTGCTTTCAGTATGGAAGGGGACAATATAAAAAAAATTCCTTAGCAAATCCCCCTGTGCTCCCCTCTTTGCTGCCCCTTATTTCTTTCCCCTTCCTTTGGATTCAAGGAGTAAGCAGCCAGAAGCTTATTGGTGATAGACAGGTCATGGGTGCAGTACATAGTTAAATATTGTAAAAGGACACTGAGATGTTGATTGTTAGAACGTGTTCCAAGTAGTTTGTAAAGGTACAGAAGGTGTTTTGGAAAATGGTGATTTACATGGATAAAAATTGACTCTGTAGTTTCTTCAGCAGACATATCATGACAACCATGTCGTGGCTCTTTTAACATAAAGAAAGCTGTATGAAGCCAACTTTGGGTTGGTTATGTTGAAAGAATAATTTTGAAATGTGAGGGTTTTTTAAGAAAAATATATCATTATTTCAACTTACTGTTTGTATTTAATTCCTATGGTCTCTAGGTGTAGTTTTGTTACCAATCACTGAATTTCAGTAAAACTCAGGTGTGTCTTTCAAGTATTATTAAAATCCCTTAGTCTCTTGGAAGCCAAGTGTGAATGAAGAGCCTGGGCAGCTTCTGTTATACCAAAGAACCAGATAAACAAAGATAACACGCTTTTTGAATGATAGATCTATTTCTTCATATTTTTTAAAGAAATAAGCTCTTTTGAAAATGTGATTTTTAGCAAAAAGCTGGGTGATGCTTTAATACCCTACTGGATTTTGCAAGCATGCAGGCTCAGAGAAAATTGTTGCTTATCTAATTCTACATACCCTGAAAGCAAGTTTGAAAAATAGGAGTCACTGAGTAATATCTTTACTGGTGCCATAAATCAGAGACTTATTTGCATACAAATGAAAATTCGAACCAAAGTGCACTAAGAAGTAACAGAGCCCTAATGGTTAGGGATCAGCATTAAAATATGAACCCAAGTTTCCCCTCAAAGTAAAGCAGAAATCAGACAGGATCTTCTTTTGGGAGATATCTTCTATGTACTTGTTGTTGGAGTTTGGGTTTATTTGTTGTTTTAACTCAACACATTCAGAGAAAGATAAAATTATTCACTGGTCTTTGAGATAATGCCTGTAAACAATTCATTAAAATCCTATCATTGATAGCATCGAAATACATGAAATATTCAGCAGCTAAATCCCATTAACAAGTTTTGGTTACAACCTGTAGCAATGCTAATCATAGATGTGTAGTGAGGTGTGTGAACCAGCGCATTGCAGAATAGGGAACTCTGTGCTTGCTGTTAGTCAGCTTTCCCAGTTTCATTCAAATGAGAGAGGGAGGGGGGAGATCTGAGACCAGAAGGTTCATCAAAGAACGATATTGGCCTTCTTAGGAAAAAACACACCAAACTGAAACAAGGTGAAAAAAACCCCAACACTTTAAAACTTTTAACAAATTCTGAAACAAATTTGTAGGGTCAATACTGGAGCACAAATACACAAGTGGCCATTTTAGAGTCAGAACACTAAACGAAATTTAAGCTACAGCGGTCAAGGCAACACCACCTAATTAAAGAAGGAGTTCCACCTACAGGGAATAGATGAAACAGCTTGCAGATGAAAAAGATTGGGAGGCTGCAAATGAGAGATGTAATTTTTATTAAAAGAAATATAGCAATTTTCCCTATGGTAAGGTCAGGAGATGAAAAAGGACTGTGTGCAAAGTTTTTAGAAATAGAATGTATTATTTAGAACAGTCCCTCCTTTTAATTTTTCAGTCTTTGAATGAGAACTTTAATTACACATTTGCTTCTTTCAGTGAAGACTCCTCTCTGGGCTCATTTTCTTTAAACCTTAGCTCATTTTGGTAGTCTTTAAGCACCCTTGTAGTCCAGTTGACTGTGTGCCTACTTAAGTAAGCATGACTGAATCTGTGTAAAGATTACTGAATCAGGCTGAAAGCTGATTATGAATGTATATTGAAACCTGTATAAATGGACATAAAAGCTATTTTTACATAAAGAACAGTGAATTTTAAATTTATTTGAATGAGTTGCAGATTTTGTAGAGCTGTTGGCAAGCAACATCATTACTGCTTTAAATTACATCTCCATTACAAAACCTATTCTCATACATGTAGTTCATCATAGCAGTTTCAATGAAATTGTTTTTATATGGTTGTGTTAATTTGTCTCAGGTGAAACAGTGCATTGGTGACACCCTGATCTCTCCTCATTGTAGACTGGGCAAAGATGATATCAGTGGATGTAAAGGCTGCAAGGGTACTAAAGAGGGATCAGCAGATTTTCTCTGACTGGTCAACACAGCTCTCCTCTGGTCCTGAGACAGGTCCTCCAAGAAAAATTATGTAGGTCTCTGTAATCTTTATATTCAATAATGCAATCAGAATGTAATGAGAAAAAAAGTGTTAATTTATCATGGAATCATAGAATCACAGAACAGTTTGCATTGGTAGGGCCCTTAAAGATCTTGTTCCACTGCTCTGCCATGAGCAGGGACATCTTCCACTAGACCAGGTTGCTCCAAACCCCATCCAAGGTGACAATGAACAATTCCAGGGATGGGACAATCACAGCTTCTCTGGGCAACCTATGCCAGGGACTCTCCATCCTCACAGTAAACCAATGGTGTAGTTTTCAGTTTATATATTTAAATATCTTAGTCTTTAATCAGAAAGCAAAGTCCTAGTTTTTCCACCTTGCTCCAAACTCCTTTGCTGCCATGTAATCCTTGGTCTTTCTTGCTTGAAACTTTGAGCTGAGCACCATTGCAAACAAGAAAAATTTTAAGTCCTAAATTAGTTTCCGTTTGAGACATTCAAGTCCAAGTGCCACAACTATACAATCAACCCCTATAGCATTTAACAAACAGCTACAATTGCTTTGATTGTACTAATCTGGAGTGATCAACTCAGATTCCCGGTTTAGTCCTGGAAGAATCATTCAGATGATGCCAAAGAAGGAATGGGAAAAAGCATAAGGATCAAAATGAAAATCAGGAAGGAGGAAACTGCTTAAGAAGAAAGGGAGAGAAGGAGCAGTATCACTGTGAGAGAGGTGCCAGTGGTGCTGGAGAGCTACTGGTTGCTAAAATAAAAGCTGGTTTTTGGTACAACAGACCAAACAGGTTCATCTTCAGGCTGATTGAATTTAATTTCTGCATGCAAAATTTCTTCTGTCCTGCTTCCATGTCTGATCACTAATATTTCAGTTTAATTTCTTTCTGAGACCACTTGACTCAGGCACAGTTCTTGGGCAGCTTTTTGCCAGAGGCAGGGGATCACTTCTTGGAGACTGTCTAGACTGACTGACTATGTCCTTCATGCAACAGAGAATCAAAATCAGTGAAATGGACAAATTTGCTGCACTAAAGGGAATAATCAGCCTTTATGGAACCTCTTGGCTTGCTGTCTTTAGACTTCTGCAGGGATGCACCCCAAAAATTACATGAGGCACGCAGGTCACAGGCTCAGCTGGGGAAGATGTTAGAGATAGTTGGTGGAAAAATGCTTCACATCAGTTACTCCCTAGAGAGCTCTTCCTCTCAAACTAGAAGAATCTATATAGAAAATAATAAATTATGGACATTCTTCTGTTAGTATTCTGGAGAGGTTACATTAGTGTGTATTTTATATTTTTGCTATGTTACACAGTCCAACTTTGCCTCTGAGAAGCCTCTAAAATATTCCTACGATGCCCTTGGTGAATTCCACAAACAGGCAGTGTCATCAGAGGTGACACATCATCCCATTTCCTGCCTGGTTGCATTATGAGAGGAAAATCTCATTTAACACAAATTATGCCCTTCTAGAATGATGCCCATGAATGAGGAAAGAGTGTAGGATTGGACATCAAAATCAGAAATATCTGCAAAATCTGGCATTTAATTTAAGAATATGTTTCCTGCAGACGTACTTACAATGGATCCTTTGAGATCTGTAGGAATTTGAGTAGATGAAGTTGTTACAAAAATTAAATAACTTCAGTTTACTCTCATCTAGGCTGTAAACAATATCTCAAAGTTTGTGGATAAATAGCTTTTATTTACATGATTGTGCATATAGTCCTTGAATTTTGCCAACCATCTCTAGTGCCACCACATGATAATCTTAAATTCAGTCTGCTCTGAGGGGTGTTTAAGGGAGCTGCTAAGCTACTGTTGATATCTTAGTGGATCAGATGTGCCATTTAGGGATGAGAGTAATTTTGCAGTTGGTCAAATATTTGCCATAGGGTACAGGTATTGTGTAAATTAGTATTCTATGCCTTCATAAAATACATTTATTAGAATACAAATGGGCTTATTGTAACAGTATCATTCTTCCCAGTTCACCTTTTTCTGCACCACAGTACAGAAACTTGGTTTGCTGGGTTAAGATTTCTGTTTTGAAGAATCCTAGGGAGAAATTAATAGAGGACATGAACTCTGTTCATTGAGGTGTATTAATTTGGCCAGAATGGAAAACTAGTAAGTATTTGACTGTAGGATGCATAAAGTGTAATATAACCAGTGGCAATAGTTACATCCCTGATCTCTGAGGTGGAACAGAAAATCTGCTTACAGATCTAGTTGTTTGAATATTGCACTATGAAAACTTCACAGATTTCTTATTAACATTATTGAAAAGTAAGGAAAGCATATCTATTGTTTTTAAAAAATAGTCTGTGTTTATCATGAGGTATGTAAAACCAGTCATTTGTTCATTCATGATAAATGATATTTCACACTGAACAGCTGCACATCCCCTCAACAAAGGACCTAAATATTTCCCCATATATTATGTACATTATCCAAAGTGATCACTGTAGCTTGACTTCACCCCCTGGTACCTGCAGTGAGGATGCCATGCTGTGGAATCAGCAAGTAATTAAAGGTGGCATTGTACAGGTGGAATTGTACAGAATTAGGTGTGTGTTAGAATTTTATCTGTGAAATATTTGACTCAACTGCAGTATGGCAGGAAGAACTTCAGTGAACACCCAATGCCTCATTTCTATAAAATCTCCCAGACAAATAGCTTTAAAGAATGCCTTGTTCCATTGTGGTTAGAGATAAACCCAAAGAAAGGTGATTGGTTTTGTCAATCCATTGGTCTTAAAAAAAAAAAAAGGTACCATTTGAGCTGCATTGTTATATATCAGATTATCACAAACACTCACTTTTCCATACATATTTTACCTATATAAGGAATTCCCATCAGCTACAGGTGCTTTCTTTGTGTTCATGCCAAGTTGCTTGGCCATGCTTAGCAAACTGTGGTCATTCATGCCACAGTTGTTACAAGCAATTAAAACTCAGAGTCAAATACTCAGAGCATTCATTTTGGAACTGGCACAAATCCCGTGGGCTGATAAGCACCGGTGTTTGTCAGCACTTAAAAAAATAAAGAACAGGTGTATCAATAATGTGGAGTTAATTCAGCTAAATGTATATTTTAATCGCAAAACATTGGATGGAAGAACAGTTTTCAGAGAATTCTGGACCATTTCTTGTGGTTTCATAAAATGGACCACGTAATAAACAAGGAGAAACCATAAAATTATCCCTCTTGTTATTTTTTTTTTCACCAAATCCTGAGTGATCTCTTTGGTGAACTAATCTTACCTGACTGTGATTTTTGAAATGGCCACGTAAATTGTACTGCCAAAGTTAACGAAGAAGTCTGAGTTTTGACAAATTTATTTCCTCTGACAAATGGCAAATGTTTACAGTGCTTGCTTTGGTTTCAAGCCATTACAGGTGCAGCAGAGATGTAGAAATAACCTCACTTTAAAATGATGATTTTTCAAGAGAATAATACACTCATACTGAAAATATATTTTCTTTCAAGTGCAGTAAATAAATAACCGATAGTATTATTAAGCTGACAAATAGGATATAGGGGAAAAGGAACAGAAACTTCTGAGGAAGCAAGAGAAAGCAGAAGGTTAAGACCTGGGCTATGGTCTGGAAGAGGTTTGTAATTGCGTTGTTGTCTGGGTGTTGACTGGCTGATTGAACAGCCTTGGAGGTGTTCACAAGCTGTCAGGCCAGGGAATTGGAGTTAATGGACAGCTAATATCATGATTGAATGGCAAAAGTGGAGCCTGATCTCTTTGAGGATGGAAAATCAATAGTCTATTAGATTTGTCAGGCTGACAGGGAGAGAAAAGAGGGAAAGTCTGCTGCATTTGCTTGCATTACAGGGGCTGCTCTAATTAAGCACCACCTCGAGATGGAGGGGAACCTGTGGAATTGAAGTAGTAATGAGATTCAGGCTGAAGTAAATGAAGTAACTGCAGCATAAGGCATGCTGACAGACAATTAAATCTCTTTATCAATGCTGCTTCTTTCCAGAAATAAAATGTCATATGGCAGCTATAAAATAAGGCTGAGCCTGGTATGATCATAAATCTTCCGTCAGCTCGTGGTTGTGCACGTTATTGTTCCTGGTGGTTTAGAGTTGTTTTCACAAAAACTGTAGATGCATTGGCCAATACTGAGCTTTCTAAATGGAGGTTTCTGCTCCTCTGAGTGTTTCTTGCTTAGAATTACTCTGCATCAGACCTGCACTCTTTCAGTATTAGCAGCTGATATCCACTGTGGCACTGCTGATAGTGCAGCGTATCTGAGTATGTGCCTGTTCAGTGGCACAAGGTAAGTCTCAGTCTCCTTCTCTTTTTCCTTCTTGCCATCAGGAAGTAACTAATCTGCCTATTTCAATCAGCATGTGCATATCTCCTCCAAACCTGATAGCATATGTAGTGCTTCTGACGCTGGGAATGTTAAGAGTGTGCCCACATTCACCAGAGTTCAGTGCTGCAAGAAATTGCTGATTTGGATTAACCATGAAATTCTCCAAGGCTTCAGGTGGTTCACATGCATGCAAATGTATAGTGTTATTAGTAGTTCTGTTATCTCTTTCTTAATCAGTGAGGCTGAGCAAGTGAAGGGGTTTAGCCTCAAATTTCTTGTGGGAGAACATTTTATTATGCAGTAAGCAATGGCAGCCATGGTGTGCCTTTCTTTTCCCAGAGTTTGCTATTCTCCCAGTTTTCACACTGATCACCTCTGGATGGACATGCAAGTGCTCCGAGACTGCTGGGCATTGCTTTGCATAATATTTAAGCAAGCAGGTTTATTCATTCACCTTGCTCCCTCCCTTGCTTCATACCTATTTTCTGTAGCAAATTAAGGCCAAGCTGCTGCATGATCTGTTTTGCAGAGGCAAAAGTCAGGGGGTATTATACATAGTTATTTGCAATAGGAAATTGAAAATACGTAATTTGGATTCTTAATACTTTTGTCCTACCATTTTGATCAAGTCCTATTGGTTGCTGAGTGTTCCAAATGACAAATCAAGAAAGGGTTGTACATGCACATATCCATGACCGTGAATTTACCTCAGACTTTTGCAGTCATGTGTGAGAGAATTTGCAAAACTTCTTCGATCCAGGAGAATGGTTTTACTTCAAGTGATTGCTTTGTCAAGACTCTTCTAAGTAGTAGTGTTCACTAAATTCCTAAGCAGGCTCAGAAGCAAGACCACACTGTTCATTGTACTTTGTTGTATTTCCGTGAGTAGATGTTTCTGATAGAACTAAGAAAGCTTTCTATATATAAATTAACTAGTGCCTTTGTTTTGGCTATTGCATTTGTTGCTCTTTCAAAATGAAAGGTAATTTATTCTACCCTATCCTATGTTTCTCTTATTATGTCTGTAGTATAATAACTATTAGAACATTAATAGATAATTCTGTTAGAACATTAGATAATTCTATGTATCTAAAGAGATATAGGGAGCATTTTGTAAGGGATAGAGCCAGCTGTTTCTTTCACACATGTGTATGTGCTCTTTGTAGCTGAACACTTCCTTGGCTGATTTTCCTTCATTATGAATTCAGCTTAATTTAAAGTCTTTAAATTAATTTCTGCTGTTTAGTACACCTTATTTGAATTTACATCCATTTACAGATCAACTGGTTTTCTTCATCTCAAAATCCATTTTGCTTTGATAATTGTTTTTTTCATGTGCTTCTACTACTGCATTGGTTATATCAGGCTTCATATAGAGAAAGTAAGTTTAAGACAGTCCAGAGTCAACACAGGTCCAAGAGGGGTAGGTGAAAGATCTTCACTTTTTTTCACAAGAAAATAATGTATCATTGGATATCATTTCTTTTTATAAGGATTTTATTACAGATTGTGATGATTATGCTATAAAATCTAATATATAGGTGCATATCATATATGAAAAAAAAATCTCATATTTCAAATATATATTGAGAATGTTCCCTGCACTGTTCCATTAGTTTGTTCCTGTTAGTAGGTTAAACAAATGACAGGTGACAGAGTGGTTTAAATGAGTACCTTGTACAACCTGCCTTCACATCTGCTGTGGTTTGGAGTAAAACCAGGTATCAGTACAATGATCTTGATTTATTATTTGGAGAAGGTTTGTAGAGCATTAGAAGTTCACTGGTTGTCATGATGATCTAATCGGCTTGTAGGAGGGTAGAGAGCAAGTGTCACTCTGAAAGTGTTTGCCATTTTCTGGTGTGTGTGAATGTCTCACCGAGGGGGCTGGACCTGCTGGGCCTCCAATGCCCGGAGACAGTCTTAGGCAGTGGGCAGTGTTGCATTAAGCCAGGTCTTAAAGGAACACAGATTTAAGTTCAGGTCTCATTGCAGAGTGCTGTAATATACTTTGGATACTGCTGACTCACCTTTTAACAGAAACTGGTCAATACTTTGTTGACAGGCCATTTGAAATAGAAAAGTAGAATTTGGCATAGTGTGAGTTGAGATTTTTTTGTTACAAAATCAAGGCTCATCATCAGTATGAGTCTGATACCTCCTCTAAAGATATGGATTGTGAGCCTGCAGTGGCATCATCACATCTTTGCAAGACAGCCCGTGGTCTCCAAAAGTGCAAAATTTCACAACTTTTAATCAAAATGGTAAACTGTACAACAGCAATGTTGACTGCCTATAGAAAGCACAGGGATAACACATATTCTTAAACCTTTACCCAAGTACAGAGGCTCTCTGAAATAACTGCACTGAGGCTGCTATAGCGTATTTATGTGAAATAAATAAACACATATTCTAAGAACTAAACAGATTAGCTTTCCCTAGAGGTGGCAAGACTTGGGATATCTTTTCAAGTAATGGATACAGTTAAACAGAAGCCAGATACACTCTCACATAGTGGCACTGAGAGCCTGGCAGCAGCTGCCCCTTATCTACACCAAAGAACTGTAGGCTTGGTGTCTTTGCTTATCTTAGTTTGGCACTTAAGAAATTTAGAGGGCAGAGAAGGCTCCCTGATGCATTCATATCAATGTTGGCAAAGCACATTGTTGTCAAAGTCGGCAGAATACACCCATTTCAAATAGAATACTGATTTTTTTGACAGTCTGGCTGAAATCTGATCCACTGAAATACATATGTGATTGTGGGTTAATGCAAATGTGCCTTTGTAAATCATTCTTTTGACGTCCTGGTGTGTCAGTGATATTTCTTAGCATTCTAGTTTTCAGTGTTTGCTGTCCAGATTTCAGTACTGCTGGGAAGTAACTGTGTTAGTGCTTAAGAGGCATTCAGAAAAGCAGACTTTCCTTTGCACTGATAAAGTAGCTGATACTCACTATTTAAGTTACACCTTCAAAATTAGAAAGAATTAATATCGCAGAACTTCTAACTTTTGCTTTTAAAAGAGTTTTAAAATTGTTCTGTCTTTTATCAACCAGAATTCCTTTGACAATCTTAAGAAAGATACTTTTGATTTTGTCTTCACTCGGAACCAACTTCTTAAAAAGAATTTTATAATTTTGTATTCCAGCACTGATCAATACGAATGAATATAAGAAGGCACATGGAGTTTAAATTCTGTGATATTTTTGTTTGAATTGTATTGTAAACACAGTGCAGCTCTAAGTGACCCCTTTATAATTTTACAGAACAGAACAGATATTATATAAAAGGTTTTTCATTTCAAGTGCTGATCACTTTAGAGCTGGTTTTTACTTCAGTCCCAGCTAAGCCATCACTAGGGCTGACCAGCACCTCGGGAAGGACAGTCCAAACCAGAGGCCAGTTCAGCAGGCAGGAGTCCTTTTACTGTCTTCACTGCTTTTCAGACAATGTCTGTAGATTTTAGTTTCCATATCTGTTCTCCCTGATACCCAGGAATGTGTTTCTTTCTGTGCTTGTATTTCCTGTTCCCCCCAGATCCTAGATCATTAGTATACACTGACATTTTTAAAAGTTTTGCTTTTAGATTTAGATTTCAAAAGTACTGATGAGTGCAAGTCAGTTGTAGTTGTAAATAATGCCAAGCATTTCCATTGCCAGGACTTGGAAGAATTGTAGTAATAAAAAGCTCAGGCTATGAGTGACAACTTAAAACCTTACTCACTAGACAGGAAAGGTTATAAAGTTACAATTTAATGTGTATATACTCCAAAATTTTAAAGCAGAATATAGATAATTCTGGTAGCTCTATAAATACTTGACTGAGCTATTCAGGCCTATTTTTCTGATGCTAAATTCATTGCAACTATAAATTTACACTAGACTGTGTCAAAGGGCCAATTACAGTTTGTCACAAAAAGAAAAATTTAAACCCATGTCCTTTTCTTTATAAATTATTAGACATATAAAATGTGTTATTTTCCCCTTAAATTTTAAATTCATTTAATGTTGAGTTCACTGCCATTTGGACACATGGTTTTATGCACTTCTGAAGGAGGACTTGCACAGCTAATTTTTTGGTTCAGTTCAAGCAAAAAATCTTTACAAACCAAGTTCTCGCTGTTTGCAGAAAGAGAATCCTGAGCATGCTGACCAATTTGTGTTTGGGATCATAAATCACGTTCCATTAGGCATATTAGAAAACAAATTGTTCTTTTCAGGATATACTTTATGGAATATTAGACATGATGCAGCATAATGGAGCTGAATCTTCAGTGGATATATTTTATATAAAATGAATCCAATTTGTGTTTAAGGAAGGAAGAAATTAATGTGCTCTTTACACAGGACACTCTGCATTGCAATTTATTAGCATTGCAATCATAGGGGCTGGAATTTTTCCAGCTGCATTCAGTTGGCATTATATGACCTTGGATTTGAGTTTAGACAGCCCATCCTCCCCAGTCTTTTGAGTCTATTTGTGGGGTCTATGCATTTTAAACTGAGAATCTTCATTTGTATTGGTTGTGGAAACAGTATCTGATAGCAGTTTGCCACGTATGCTAAAGAAATGGAAATAGTTCATTTCCATGCTTTCCCAGCTTCTTTTGATGTGGCACACACTGGTGTTATCTTCAGTGTGTTGCCTTAATAAATGCTTTATCTTTGGCAGTAATGTGCAGAGCATAAGTAGTATTGGCCTTGGAGGGCTTTTTGACTTAATTTACTGGATGCAAAGCCTCTGTTTCCAATAATTTATTATGTTTCAAAACCATCTCAGGGAATATAAAGTGTGCACCTGAGGCTGGCTTTTATTTATTTCCAATCAATTTTTGAACCTGTGCTATTCTCTGGCATGAAAAAGTAGATATCAGTCCACCTTTTTTCTGTCCCTCGCCCTTACCCTGAATATTTAAAACCTGAATAAAATCAATATGTTCATATATTGATTTGTGTAACATCTTCTGTATGCTCCAAAGTGCATGGCAGAATTAGAAATTGTGTTAAACTCCAAAAATAATTTGATGGCAGATTACTTTAAGTATTTAATCACTTCAAAAAAACCCCAATCCTAACAAATGCCTTGGCTGAATCTCTCATACCAAAATTGATTCTCTCACACTGGATTTTAGACTTTGTAAAGTATATATTAAAGAGCTTAACTAGTAAATTAGAAGACAAGATAACTGCAGTGTAGATAAATGAACATTGCTTAGGGAATTTTAACCAGATTTTTGCCTAATTATTTATTCTCTACTGTGTAGTAAAAATGAGCAAAATCGACTCCATGGAAATTCAGGATTTTTGAATGATCGTTTTTGTATCACTGGGAGCAGAGGGTGCATATCTGCATTTATTTGCATCTCATATTTAAGTTTCAAGACATTTTTGGCAGGGTTGATCTTTCATTAGGCATTTCTTCAGTGCTTGGCCTGTGAGATCTTTGTCTTGATTGGGAACCCAGCCCTGTCTGTTGGGACTTTAGAGAGAAAGGAAAGGAGCTTATGCGTCCTGTAAGTGTGAGAACTTCTAATACTTTCTACCTTGTTCACGTTCCTGGGCTGCGAAAGCCTCTCCACTCACTCACTCACTCACTCACCCCCCAGAGTAACTGGCCAGCTTTGGTCATTTTTTACCCAGCTGGACAAATGGGGTAAAAACCCAGGTGAAAAAGCAATGCTGTAAATCTCCTTTATCACTTCCTATGAAAGCTAAAGCTACAGCCTGCAAAATGTATGTGCTTTGCTTCCCATGCCTAAGTCATCCCCTGGAAATCGATGGGACTTCTGAGGGGCATAGATTTAAACAAGAGCATCGCTCCTCACAGGCCCTCAAGCAGGAGTGATGGATGCACTGTGTGTGCTTTGCTGAGAAACCTGGGCCACCAAAGCACCTGAGGATTCCTGGATTCAGCCTCATGGCAGCTGCTCTGTGTTATTTTTTCAGTTTTTGCAATCCTCTCGTCCACAGAGAGGGTGAGGCAGGGGATGTCCCCACAGTGCCCCAGAAAGCTGTGGGTGAAGACCATGAGCAAGGAGAGCCTGTGAGCCAGAGGGATACTGAGCAGGACTGGGAACAGACACACCAAGGGCTCTGGACATCAGAAGGGGAATTTTTTTGGGAGGGCAAACAGTGCTTGCCACAGCCCAGGAAGCTGCACCAAGATTACAGAGATGAACAGCCTGAAAGAGCAGAGAAGGAGGGAAGAATTCTTCCCTAAAACCACTTTTCATGTGTTTTTTTTTTCTAATCCCTTTGAATTTTCTCTGTTCTAAAGAGTTAATTATTCTGGTTCTTATTTTAATGCTATTTTCCGCTTTTAATTTTAAGAGGCTGTCTGTCTTATCTGTGAACCCACTGTAAGGCAAAGATGTAGGCAGATTTGCCACAAAGCTTTGGCCAAGTTAAAGTCCTATTACAAGCCATTGCAGTGATTTAATTTTATTACTTGAGGATATTTTTTCTGAGGAAAGTTGGTATATGTTGCAGTGCCTTGCTGAATATGGGTATTCTTCAATCCTATCTGGGCCCTTGGTAGGCAAACACATTGGATGCTGCTGGAATAGACACTGGTATTTTAAACTGCAGTATAAGGATATGAGATTTTTAAAATATTGATTTGGATTCATCTGGTGAGGTGACCCCTAGCATTAATACCATGTTTAGCTGTGAACTTCACTTTTTGCTTCTTTTTTTTTTTTCTTAAAATATGTAAAGTGCCAAACTGTTCTGATTTCTGTGGGAGTTTTTTGTTTGTGTTTGGGTTGGGTTTTTTGGGGGAGTTTTGTGTAGCATAAAACTCATCTGGCACTAGTTGGTACAAAAATGCGCAACATCAGAGAACCAAAGTGTATTTTTTCCTCCAACTACTATCAGAATGAACACTAGGACCAAAGGCTCTTATTGAAAATAATTCCTTAAATAATCACTTACCTAGAAGGCATTTGATCTGTATGATCTGAATGCAACTGCTGATAACTTCAGAGAAATAGAAAACTGGGCTGGAAATCACTTTCTCCTGAGGACTGAAGTCCTGTCTGTCACATGGTGGATTAGAGGGTTGGCAGCTCGCCAGCCCATCACACGGAACAGAAGTTCTTTGATGCCAGTTGCATTAGCTTTCTTCTGCTAATGTGCTGTATAGCTTGGAAAATAAAGCAATGAAGGTCAATACACCACCATGTACCCCAAGAGCTGCTCATAATGTGCAGGAGAATGAAAATGCCTCAGAGTTCAAGCCGCAGGCTGGGTGACCTTCTCCTATGCCCAAAGTCCTGAGAGTTTTGTCCTCAAGTCCTGAGTGCAACGAGTGTTTGTCAGAGCTCTGTCCCAGGATGCAATTTGCTCTGAAATTCCCAGACAGACACAGTTTGCCTTCAACCATTGTGGCCTGTTATTTCTGGGTAGATGCTGTGGGCTATGAACTTTCTGCTGAACTCTGCTCTCGCGGTTCTGTTCGTTGTGAGGGCCACAGTGGATAGGGAACAGCAGAGCTCACAAAGGAAACAGAGAGATTCTGTGACTGATCTGAACACCCTCGGGAAAAATACTCTGCTTTATGTACGTCTGCTCCCAGGGGGATCTTGCTATAGAGACGAGTTACAGAGATGGATGGCAGAGCTGAGTGTCTGCTGACTTACGTTAACCATAATGCAGTAGACACACTGCGTGGATGATAGATGGCCAGGGATAACCGTGTGTTTGCAAGGTAATTAACTGCTACATCCTTCTTCCTCCCTCAGAAATAGGGAGGAAGACCCCAACCACTCCCCGAAGCATCTGAAATATGATACTTGCTGGGAGGTGTAGCTTATGTTTTGGAGCAAAATGTGGAAGCAGAGATTAAATCTAAGAAATAATCTGACCAAAGTGTATCTAATCACCACAGAAAACCCCCCAGTTTTGATGTGGAAATCCAGACATAGAAAAATTTAGAGCCCTCCAACCCTCCATGCTATGGAAGCGACACCTGAGAGATTTTCACACCTTTTCTTGCTCCTCACCCTGGACATCATCTTGTATTCTTCCCATGTGTGGTCTTTGGGAAGCTTGGAAGACTCCTGCCCCAACACTGACACGGTACCACAGCCCTTAGTTCACGCTTCACTACTGAGAAGGAGTAAACTGTGACTCCCTGGGTAGCAGTTGGCTCAGAGTTTGGCATCAATCAGCTTGTGAAAGTGGGAGATTGACACTGAAACCTGCCATGTGCCTAGTAAAGAACCAGAGGAGTATAAAACTGGAAAGAAAGAAAGCTCCTTCAAAAATCAAATGGGTTATTTCAGTCTTAAGCTGCTTTTGGTCCAAAGATGGAATGGTTTTATTTTAACCTCTGATTTTTCAGTTTTACACTGTAATAACCTCATCAGGGAGATAGGCTGTAAAGTGGGGAACAATTTGTAATATTTCTCCATGACTGTTGTGTGATCAATTTGCCCTTCAAGCTTGAAGTGAGTTTGGCTTTACAGACACAGGGACAGACCTCCCAAAGCAAGGAAACTCTGCTGTACTTCACTTCCCTTATACTGGTGATAATTGATGCTCATAAACCAGAGGCAAGGGCAGCACTGCAGCATCTACCCTTGACAAGCTTACAACCTTATAAGAAAACTCTCATTGCTTGTCAAAACCAGGGTTTGATTACACAATGTTATCTGACATGCAGTGAAGAAAAGCTGTATTATTATTATTATTATTTTGCTTGGTTAAAAGTGGTAACAAGAAGAATGCGTATAAACAATGAAGGAAGAACATGCTTTGATAATAAATGAACGAGACAGATGATGGATGATGTGGAGATTAAAGTGCAAGAAATGTCGGTACAATTGCTTAATTTTTTCCCTTTTGAAGGAAGAAACACATCTCCCATGACTTCAGTGGTGACAAAATGTAGATTAGGTATAAAACAGAGATTTGGCCTAAGGCTAAATTGTTTACTTAGGTATACACAAATCTGGATCTCCATTTTGCTCTAAGATATACTAATAAAGAAAAGGTCTTGGAGGTGTTTTGATCAGTGCAAAGATAAGCCATATACCTTTTGATGACTGATTTTGCTTTCCACATACTGCTCAGCTCTTCTGTAACCATCCGGATTTTCTGCTCATTTACGGTGCCTCTGACTTTGCAAGGTTTGTACTGAAAAACTGATACAGACCATGTGCAGCTTCAGTTGTGCTATAAGATAATTCCAGAATCTTGTTCATAACTCACAAGTAAATTTGTAGAATTAATGCAGGACATCCTGGCACAAAACCCCCTTCTCCTTCTGCTTTCTCTTCACCTGAGATTTTCAAGCTACTCCAGTAACGGTATTTTATTTCTCTTAAGTAACTACAGTCAGAAGTCAGAAGACTTGCAGCATTTATTTAGATTTTTTTTTTAGTTTTAGTATTATTTGAGGTAATGATTTGTGTGGGTACTCACAGGTTCCTGTAAAATTGCTGCTATGTACAGCATAGACAGAGAAATTATAATTCAGGTTTTCTGATACTTCTGATGGAAAAATTGGTTTTTGGAGTTTCTTTTATAATTTCTGTGCTTTATACATTATGAAACCTGCAGCAGATCTTAATGAAGCCAAATTAAATGGAAAATTGGAACAACTTTTAATCAAAATATGAATCCAAAAGAGAAAAGATGTTTTGCTCACATTATCTTGAAAATTCTATCTGTGAAAAAACAATTTCAGCCACATATTTTGGCACATGGATTTTAAATTGTACACTGTGCAGGGGTAGCTTTGTTTCAGCAATGTTTGTTTCTGAGTCCTTGCACAAGTCCCTCTTATTTCTTATTGCTAAAAAGGGTGGAAGAGGTAGCCACGCTAGTCCTAAGTATATTTTTTTAATTTTGACTCATATTACAACAGTAATCATCTTCTAAAATGTCAACATAACTTTTTTCCTCTTTATTTTTTTCTGCTTTTTTCTATCCTCTACCTCACTTTATACTTTCTCATTCAGACTGTGCTCACATAAGTACTTGATCTCTAGAGTGGATTAAAGGAAGGGATGAAAACCTTCATGAAGGTGTCAGGACCAAATGTAAGAAGGTTAGGATTTTTTTTTTTTTTTTTTTTCCATTATTGGAGGTACTTCTGCTCCACCTTAGGAGATTTCTCTCCTGGGCCCCAGCTTCCCCACTGCTCCTCATTGCTAGGCTACATATCACAAACCCCTTTGTTTTAACTAATTTTTGTTCCATTCTTGTGACAGGGTAAAAACTTTTAGACAAGAAGCAGAAGGAAGTAGCCAGGG